>OY284493.1:13139919-13710691 GCA_958336395.1 Ctenicera cuprea
TTTCAAGTGCTGTTATTCTACAGTTCGAGTGTTTTTACTTTAAATTTACAAAATATTTGGAAATTTTCAGAATTTTCAATATTTATAATTTTTTTGGTATTTAAAGGTTTTTTTAAATAATCTAAGTTGCAGGCTTCCGCGGCCGTTGTTAATAACAGCTAGGCTTCCGGGTTGGAGCCGCGTCATCGGTGCATGAACTGCCGACGTTTCGTCCTCGGTTCCACGGGACATCTTCAGGGCTGTGGTCACTTTGGGATCTGGAACACAACTGACAGTGTTCCAGTTGTGTTCCAGATCCCAAAGTGACCACAGCCCTGAAGATGTCCCGTGGAACCGAGGACGAAACGTCGGCAGTTCATGCACCGATGACGCGGCTCCAACCCGGAAGCCTAGCTGTTGTTTTTTTAAATATTTTTGGAAATTTTTGAAAATTTTTGAAAATATTGCTAATTTAAAAATTTTAAATTATTGAAAATTTTCTAATATTTGATAGTTTGAAAATGTTTGAAAACTATGAGTTTTCAAAGTTTTGAAAATTTTTGAAATTTTTTTAGCAAAATAGATGAAGTCGAATGAAGTTGCGTTTTTTTGTAAATATGCGAAAATTAAAAAAATAAAAAGGTTATTAAATCTACCTCACTTTGGTGTACAGGTTGGTTGGTTGGATTGCATTGAATTTTAAAAAATCTTTAAAAAAATTTTAAAATAATGTTTATAAAAATTTAAGTCTTCGGCAGGCGCGATTGACAAATATTTTTGTGATGATAAAAATTCACTAATAATTACATTTTTTGTACGAATAGTTCAAGAAAATTATAATTTTTCTACGGAAAAAGTAACGACAAGCTTAATTGTTGAAAACATTTTTAGTTCAATATAAGGAACAACCACAAAAATATCGCCGTTGATCAACTTAAGCCGCCATTTTGTGTTAAAGGTAACAAAAATTGTATTTCGCGAATAATTTGATAACGGTTGCACCTACGAACAAATGTTTTAGACAAAAGTTGAAGAACACTAGATTTTCTATAAAAAAAGGTTCAATAAATTTGTTTTGTAAATGCAACCGTTTCCGGTAAAAAAATTCCTGGAAAAAAAACTCCAGTAAAAACATCCCCTAGAAGAAGATCCCCGGTAAAAACATTCCCCGACAAACACACTCTTTATTTGTACAAAAATTCTTTTAAATAGCGACCTAGCGTTTCCCTAGGGCTATTTTAATATCAAGCTTCACCCCACTCTGTGAACTCGTTTTTGAGCAATAAGGCGCTATCGTGAAAATATTCAAAAAATTGTAACAACTGCAATTTTAAAATGTTGGACATTTGTTGTAAGGTCTTCTATCAAATTCCGTTTTTAGATTTAGGAATTTAGTTTTTGATTTTAAATGTGACATTTCGAAACTAAATTAAATCGGACCATCCGTTCGAGAATTATGAGGCGTAACCCACACTCAAACATACAAACCCCCCCACCATCAGACATTTTCTAAAATCAATTTTTAAGTTCCTGGAGGTCCAAAACATGCACTTCTTCTACCGAGGGTTTTTTCGATTTTTTCCTATTTTTTAACTGGGTCTTTTTTCTGAAGCTATTTTCTAGGGTTATTTTCGGTGATTTTATTTCCGGTGATTTTATTTCCGGTGCTATTTTTTCCAGGGGTGTTTTATCGTAGATTCAGTTTTTAAATATGTGTATAAAAATTTAACAGCAGCTTCTGTAGCTAACTTTGTTTTATCTCCACAAAGAACGTCAAAACAAAGGAGGAAGAGTTGGGGAGAAAAATACAGCGGGAGGGGAAATCAAGAGTAGGGGAGGAGAAAAGCGTAATAAAGAGACGGAGGGTGGGACAAAATTTAAGAGATAAGGAGAGAGAGACGCTAATTCACATCTACTAGAGAGAAAACTACTTTTTGCTGTTTCTAAAGGCCTCTAAGCGCATACATCATTTAAATTCTCAAAATGTAATTTAGGAAATCAAAAAATCAAAAGAAAAACGTATTTGGCAATCTGAAAAATTCTACTTAATTTGAAAATATATTTAACTGTTGCTAAAAATTTACGATTATGAAACTAAATTATTACCTGGGCGCATTAAGATAAGCAAAATCATTTCTAACCGTATACAGAGTGTTAGAACAAGCTGGTCTGCAATCATTACAGTTTAACGAATCTTGCTTGTCAGTATCCATTTCATCCCCCTCATAATTTAACGGATACAACCTCCTCCATTTCTCTGAAACCCAAAAATTTATTTTTTTGGCTAATAAACGAAAGAAAAATTCATTAAATATTTCCTACCTTTGTATCTGTTCATGCAAGGAATATCGACAAGTGTACATTGTGGTAAAATAGGCCCCCGAATTGCTTTGATGAAATTAAATGGAACACATTGACACAAAGCTATCATGCTCTTCAATCTACAGTCTAGAATGCAATCGCTGTAACTGTATTTGGTTCCAAACAATGTCTTTGATTCTTCGCGAAATTTACAGTGTCGCTATAAAATGTGAAATTGTGAATGAAAATATGAAAAAAAATTAATACAAATACAGGGTGTTAATTAATTGTAGAAACAAACTTCTAGGGCTTGCAAAACACAACAAAGTAAACAACTTTTGTTAATAAATGTGTGGTCAAAAGTGTTTCCTTTAGAAAATAGAGCCTCTTAAAGATTCTTTAAGAAGTACCTGAAAATAGGCAACCCAAATTGCATTTCCAATTATTTTGCACAGGTCACACGGAATTTAAAAAAAAAACTATCTAGACATTTTGATACAATTCAATATTTTTGTGATATTTTTTGACTTTTCTTGCATTCGTTTCTTTCTGTGCCTTTTATACTTCGTTTTATTCGTTCTGTGATTTTTTTGATAATTAGTTTCTTCTTTATTTTCGTTCTGTGTTTCGTATTTTTGTGTTATGGCGAATTATACTTTTGCCGAACGGCATGACATGATGTTCATGTATGGAGCTGCTTGGGGTAACGCACGCGAAGCTGCTCGCCTGTACCAAGAACATTTTCCGAATAGGAATCATCCATCGCACAAGGCCTTTAGTGTAGATGTGCTTCGTGTGTAGAAGCTGGGTGCCGACATTTTGAACATTTACTATCATTTTGTTAATTTTTGAATTAGTTATTGTAAATTTTACAAATAGTTGACTTTTGCTTTGTAATTTTTTGTTCCATTGCATAGTTTTGAAACATTTTGTTAATTAATTTAATTTAAATTTAATTTGAATTTGAAAAGTGGGAAAGAGGGCTTTATTTATACTGTAAAATTTCCGTCGTTATGGAAACAAATAGTAGGTAGTAAATTAAGTTGCCTACATTTAGGCGTTTCTTAAATAATCTTTGAGAAGCTATATCCCTGAAAGGATTAACAAAAGTTGTTTGCTTTGTTATGTTTTGCAAGCCCTAGAAGTTTGTCCCCACAATTCATTAACACCCTGGATATATTTGAGTTGCAAATATTTTCTTAGCGACGAGGGTTGATCTAAACCGTTTGGGTTACATTGGAACCATTGACAGGTTTTAGTTATAAATTGCAAATTAAAAAGACTTTACGTGTTTTACTAAGAAAACACAAATTGTAAATATTTTTTATTAGTTTCTCTTTATCTGCTGCCAATTTCGTACCTGTTCTATCGGATATTTTCTTACTTCCTGCGCTGCATATATGCTAGTAGCAAATAATCTAATAAACATCTCAATACCAACAGGCACCAGTCTCTCCTGTAAGCTTCCACTAGCAGTATCGGGAAAGTCGTCGGAATTAAAAATATGTACCTGCATAACAACAAATACCGCTTATAAAATTGGAAGGTCGCAAATAATTGTGATAAGGTATCATAACTAGAGCTCGGATGTTTAGGCAAAATGCTATAAATAAATGCATTTTTGGTGTTTTCGTTCATAAGTACTGGATTTAGAACAAACGTGTCTAAATTCTATTCTTTGGAAGATTTAGAAACATTACAGCAAATCTTTGTTGCTTGTAACACGATCACACCCATCAAAGGCCATGCAAGGGATGTTTTTTTTAAACTTCTACCAACCCGATCAATTTTAATATCTTACTATAATTGTTTCTAGAATTCTCTCATAATTTACTACATAAATGAATAACAAGTATTTAATAGTCGTTTTTACTCAGGTACCTCGTTAGTAATTAGTTGGAAATTTATCTACAGCTGAATTTGTTTATGACAACCACGCTTACTTCCACATTATAATTTTTCAAAACATGCCTGTTAAGGTTGAAAACTATGTACACCACATCTTAAAACCCATTGTAGTACATAAAATAGAAAATGTTTTGCTCTGGTTGACAATAATGCTCGACCACACAGAGCACGATTTGTACAGAAACACCTTAAAAGAAAAGAACATAGACGAATTTAGTGGCCAGCTGTATCTCCAGACATAAACCCTATGCAACATTATACATACATACGTAGCAGCTCATAAAAAATTCAGACGCTCCAGAAGCTCTGGAAAGGCTTAGAGATGTAAAAGAGAGGACTGGTATGGAATTCTTGCACAGAAATAAAGAATTGCGGTCAGAGCATACTTGATTCTGGCCAAGCATTGACTGACGATTGTGATTTGAGATGGAGCGGTAAACACAGTTGGGTTCGTTGCCTCTTTTTGAAAAGCTAGGTTGCATTGACTAGGCTAGTCGCTTTAGCAAAGAACAAAATCCTGTTCAATGGTTTTCATTTATTACGAAGCGCCGCAAAAGGTATCACACTCAGAGAGTGTGTAGTCAGAGGTTTTATTCTGTACTTGAAATCTCTTACACTGCGAGTTGTTGACAGCTCCTATAGTGTGACCGTAGCCACTCAATTGGCCTGTCACTGTTCTGATCTATCTTCTGTTAAGTCTGGAAGAAATTTGGTTATTCTAGGCGTAAAACCCTTACTAAGGACTCTAGTCTGCCTTGGAGTTTGACTAGAAGTGACAAAGTGCATTTGGGGAATAACCCGAAGGCCGATACTGAACTGATTAAGAGTTTCTTACTCTTAACAACAGCCAGAGATTTGACTTTTTCATTTTCCTCAATTCCAGTATGGACCAAAACCCATACAATTTTTACATTGTTCTTAACAGCTACCATGAAAATGTTACTTGAATTCGTGCCACTTCACCTTTTGGTTAAGGCCAATACACGAGCGGTGCCCTATAGGCTAAGCTAAATACAGCCATGAAAACCCACACCAAAACACTTAAGCCATACAAAAGTTGATCTATAAATGAAAGCGACAAGTTCTGTCTTCTAGATAAGAACTGAAGTTATGGATTCCTGTTTCCGTTTGCCAAATCATACAATATTTTTTTTTCAACTCAGTGGCCTCGTATTGTTTACGGATGGGTTACGGACTACGGTAGCTACAGGGGCTAAAGTATATAAGGAAAAGCTCAGAGTCACACTTAAAAGTCTTCCAGACTGTGATCTTTGCGACAATAGCTTGTTCAAATTTAAAGCTCAGAAGAGGTTACAAAAATAAACATATTTAAATACGTTCTGTAAGGTGGACGAGAAGACGCCGTAGAGAGTGGAATGAACACGTAGCAAGAATGCCCAACGATAGACTGCCAAAAATTGCCAGAGATCACAATCCAGGAACAACACACCTACCTGGAAGACCACCAAAACGCTGGAAATACAGCAGGACCTCTGTATCACAAGAAAAATAACGATATTGGAAGAAACAGGTTTACGACCTATTGGAAGAAGAAGCAGAAGAAGAAATACCTTCTGTTAGTCAAGCGCGTATCAGAACAGTAAAGGTATACAGTTCTGACCGGAGTCGTTCGAAAAGAACGCAATCCGAATTACAATTATTCTGAAACGACTTCGATGAATCCGGATTGACACTTTCATTCTATGATGTTAACCATTCAATAGAATCTGCAAGCCCAATACGAATCCAACCCAAGCACTTCGATAACACACATCGCATTGTACAAAAAACGGTGCGTTTAACTTTAAAGCTGCATTTTGCAAATTTTGCGGGTTTTGTGGCATGCCTCTACATAGTATGACGCACAACATTGAAATTTTTTATTACACAGCCATATCACACCAGAATAACTCCGGATTTGTTTCCCTGCACTTGTGCGGTTATTGATCGGACTAGGAATTGGAACGACTCTGACGGAATCGTGAACTGTATCACACCAAAATGACTCCGGTTTCATTTCCACTAACCTGCACTATAGTGAACCGGACTTGGAATTGGAACAATACCGACGAAATCGGAACGACAGAGTCAAAACGACTCCAACGGAATCGGAACGACTTCGACGGAATCTAAACGACTCCAACGGAATCGAAACACCTACGACGAAATCGTAACGACTCCGATGGAATGAAAACGACTTTGACGAAATCTGAACGACTTCGTCAAAATCGGAACGACTCCGACGGAATCTAAACGACTCCAACGGAATCGGAACACCTACGACGAAATCGGAACGACTCCGATGGAATGAAAACGACTTTGACGAAATCTGAACGACTTCGTCAAAATCGGAACGACTCCGACGGAATCTAAAGGACTCCAACGGAATCGGAACACCTACTACGAAATCGAAACGACTCCGATGGAATTAAAACTACTTTGACGAAATCTGAACGACGTCGTCAAAATCGGAACGACTCCGACGGAATCTAAACGACTCCAACGGAATCGAAACACCTACTACGAAATCGGAACGACTTTGATGGAACCAAAACTACTTTGACGAAATCTGAACGATTTCGTCAAAATCGGAACGACTTCGACGGAATCTAAACGACTTTGACGTAATCGGAACAACTACAACAGAACCGGGACGACTCCGACGGAATTGTTCCCAGATGCGATTTATTTGGAACAAAATTCTGAAAAAAAGTTGGATTTCCCATCTCTACAGAACAATGATGTTCCATAAAATCGGATTACGAGTAGTACAAGAATGTCGGCAAATTTTTAAGGGTCTACCTCAATAGCGTCTAGTCTCTTCGCCATCAATCTATTAAACCAAAGCCAGACTTTTTATTTTTGCATTTCTAATGCGCACGGATTCAATAGGCACTTATTTAACAAAAAGCGGCAGGTTCGTAGTGGCACAGATGGATATGCGGGTGTGTTCGGGTGTACTGCCGTTTTACTGCATTAGTAGTTGTGGGGTCGAGTCTCGGTTGGGGCCAAAATTTTTTTTTATTTTATAGTTTTTTTTAAAACACTGTTGTTGCGTTTTGCTGTTTACGCGAGGTTATTTGTTAATAGCCGTTATATTTTTAAGAAAAAAATACGAAAACAAATTTGCATTTACTCACTGATTGACGGCATACTAACACGCAAGATAGATTGTTGCTAAAGGGCTAGACGCTAGTGTCTACCTCTCAGTGTTGTTTAGTTTCCAAAAAAACTAATTCGGTTGTTTTTCCCTTTTTATGTCTTTTTCGATTATTTTAGGACATATTTAGATCTTAATACCAAGATAATGCAATTAATACTATTTTAATAAGATTTAAGACATGCCTACTTATTAATTAAAATCATTCACGTTTAAATCCAGTAAATGAGAATAATTTATTTTGAGAAAGATTTACATACAGCATTACAACAAGCAACTCTATATTCTTTCCTCTCTCTCAGCTTACCCCAAATCAGCTTATTTGGCTTTACACGAATCTACTCCCTTACTCCTACCAAATTCTCAACCTGGGCGGTACAAAATTTTGAATAATTCTAGCACCGCTCCTATTCTGAATCTGCGTTCGTCAAAGTGGCAACAGGAACGTTAGCCACTGCGCCAATCTCCAACCCAAAAAAATGATTATACGCTCGCCAAAGCAACACTGTGCACAGTTGCATGCAGAGGAAGGGGTCAAGAGAACGTTTTACGTTTTTTAGCCATACACAGTGTAATGCTGCATATTTGTTTAAGTGTGAAGGTTTTATGTAAGTGTTGAATTATGATTTTATTTAAGTTACAATATAAAATGTTGTAATTTTACACGTGACCTTGAGGGGCGTTGTAGACGCGAGCTCGAGTCCCTACCTGTTGACCGTAGTAACGCGCTCATCGAACGTAGTAGAAAGTGAAAGTCGGTCCACTCTATGCGCGTGGCCTATAAAAGCAGAAAGCAGACCGTAGCCACGGTAACCGGTCCTAGGAAACATACTGAGCGAGTAAAACTTGATATATTCTGGTGATTTTGTATTCAGTTTAACATTGTGTTGATTACCTGTTACCCCGTCTTTATCTCTTAATTCTTTACCTTTTCACTCTATCTCTAGTTTTCTGACGTCTGTCGCGGTAACTCGACACGAGGCAGTTCTTATTGCCTTATCTCTCTCTTTATCAATTTTTCTGAGAAGCTCTAACAAAGACCTGACACGAAGCAGTTTTTCTTTCTTTTCCTCTTTTTCTGATCGCTTTTCTAAAGTCTGTCGCGGTGACCCGAGCGAGACAATTTTTCTTTCTTTCTTTCGTTTTCTCTGTCGTTCGTAGAAACTGTCACGGAGACTTGACACGGGACAGTTGCTCTTTCTTTGTCTTTGTCTTTCTCTGTGTCTTGCTCTCTTGTATCTGTCATCAATCCGGCTAACTTTTATCTTGTTTGACTTCACAAACTGTATATTCAATACCAATCGTTTCGCACCAAAACGTTTCAGTATTGCTTAGTTGATTTCTACCGTTTGCTAGCGTTTGCTTATGTTTGCTACCGTTTGCTACCGTTTGCTACCGCTTGCTACTGTTTGCTACTATATATTATTTGCTACCGTTTGCTACCATTTGCTACCGTGATTAATTTTGGTTAGCTTGGTTTACAATTATTTGCGCCGTAGTTTAAGAATGTTTTGTTGGATAAATAGCAGCTATGTAAGCTATGTAATTGATATATTTTGTGTTTTTCTTTATAATATATGCTTTAACGCCGTAGGTGTTTTTATTAATAACATTCGTTGCTTGAGCATGTTTAGTCTTGGTTACGAGACTTATAGGTAAGTAAACCTAGTTAGAATTCTGTTTACCGTCACCTTGGCTGCAGTTATGTAGAAAGAATGGCAGAATCAGTACCAACCAAAACAATTACCACCAAAAACCAGATATGCGATGAACAAAAGATAGACACAAAAATTGATTAATGAATCAAGTAGAACAAATCTATGCAACCTGAGTGTACATAACTGAATGACCAAGACGCAAAATAGGCGCGCATGAAGAAAGATTCTTGAAGATGCCAAAGTCTATAATAAGTGGTTGGGTTGAAGCAAATAATGCTGGAACAAGGAACACGTAGATTCCAAATATAGTGACGTCATAAAACGAACTGTCGAGATGAAGTAAAACTAGGCAAAACACACTGGCGACGATAAGTAAGTTGAAATAAAGACCTGCAATAGAGGCGAAGAACAACAACAAAGTCAATGGGACGACCACTAATGTGGAGAACAGATACTAAACGAAAAGCAGCAGTAAAATGATTGGAAGACATAAACAAAGAACTGTTGGTGATAGAGGAAGCTGAAAGAGGCCTATGCTCTGTAGTAGAAAGAAGAAGGTTACTATGTTGAAGATCATTGACATGTCAAAAACTGAACAACTGAAACCGCAAACTGCAGATTAACCGCTGGTCAATAACCTGGGGAAAAGGTATTTGTATGTCTCATTTGTAATGGCGACGTTATTTTAAAAAAAAGTGCTGTAACAACCAAGCTCTAGTCATAATATTTACGCACATTTGCCCCTACTGATGAAATCAGTGGATAGAAATAGTCATCTACGTCTGGATGTACCATTACTGTTAATCCTCCATCAATGCCAGAGCCCTTGGGATATAATGTTTTATTATTATTGGCTTTTCTGAAACACATCGACTAACAATTTGGATTACAATATTTATTGTATGGTTTACATTATAGGCGCAACCCTTTGCATCAGTTGTTGTGGTGCAACGTAGTTAAACACGCAACAAAAACCTTCCATTGTGGTTTCGAACACAAAAAGATCTTCGCATTTGTATTGTACTCCACTCCAAACGCAGTTTGAAACCAGATCGTTGCAAGGTTGTGCTAACTAAAATTTCAGTTAATTTGTTTTACGTAGTCTGTCAAGTAACTATACTTGACAGTGCTCGATTTACAGCCTGCAGTACAACTAGCAAAAAATAACGATCATATTCGCTAAGGTTTGCCGTAATTGAAATTGATTAAACTACATCGTAAATAATCGTATTTGATAGTCATTACAAATAGAACACGTGACTGTGTCAGAAACAGCGACAGTAACTAGTGCTAACTTTAGATATGCTAAATAAAATGAAAAGAGTGAAACTGTGTACATAAATTTGAAAAATTATTGTTTTAACATGAAAAATTGAAATCGCTAGTTATATTACTTGCGATACATAAAAATTATATTTTTTACATACACCTACGCGGGTAATATGGATCCCGATGCAACATGCATTGCGCATCAGGAACAACCCGCTATAGCTCTAGCGATGCTTTGAACCCCATGCCACCACGGTTCTAGCTTTCGAAGCAAGCCCTTAGTCTAAGGAGGCTGCTTTATAGATTATTATTGCGTATTCAGGAACCGAACTAGCAAAAGCTTACTCTTATCTCACCCACCTCCATTGCGTCATAAATAATAAGTTGACGTCAAAATATTATTTTTGACGTCAGTTAATGAAATTTTGACGTCGAAAAAGGGCTGTCACTTAACGGCATATTTATGGTAATAGTTGGGACTAAAACCGTAGTGTTGTATTGACTGATAGGGGTATTACCTGCCAAACTATAGTGCACGTACATCCGCACCGGTTCGTTATGGCACGCTGGACACTAATTAAAAATAATGTTGCAGGTGCGCAATTGCACATTTGGTGATTTGTGAATCATAAAATCGCAACATAAAATCGTCTTTAATATGGAACGTATTTTTTGGTATAAAACTTGTATAAGCCAAACATAAAACTCTTGTGACAACTAAATCAAATACAGGAAAATAGTTTGGTAAGACGACTGACTAAGACTTCGCTAACACGCCAAATACGCCGCTAGATGGCAGCGTTTTCCAACGTAACTAACAATGTTTTGCCGTCAAACAAATAATCGATTTTTTACGTTAATTAACACATTTTTGAAGTATAAATTCATCACCTGACGTCAAAAAATCAATAATTGACGTCAAAAACTGTTCGACATGTTCATAAAAATCAGGTTTTTTAAACTCCTACATAAAAAAATCATTTTGTGACGTCAAAAAATCAATTTTGACTAAGACTTTGCTAATACGCCAACTACACCGTTAGATGGCAGCCTTTTCCAACGCAACTACCAATTTTTTGACGTTAAACAATTTTTTTACGTAAACGTACACATTTTTGACGTAAAATTATTACCTGACGTCAAAAAATTAATAATTGACGTCAAAACTGGGTTCGATTAATTTATAAATAATCAGGTCTTTAAATTCCTACCTTAAAAAAATTCATTTTGTGACGTCAAAAAATCAATTTTAACATCTGAAAACGATTTTTTTTTCAAACTACCAATTATTAGCGCCAAACAATGTTAT
The DNA here is from genome assembly GCA_958336395.1 of Ctenicera cuprea. Taxonomy (NCBI): domain Eukaryota; kingdom Metazoa; phylum Arthropoda; class Insecta; order Coleoptera; family Elateridae; genus Ctenicera; species Ctenicera cuprea. The sequence continues at coordinate 13,151,504 of OY284493.1, forward strand.
TCTGGTGTCAAAAAAATCATCTGTAGCCTCAAAACATGTTTTGGCGTAAAGAAATTATTTTCTGACGTCAAAAAATATCTTTGATGTCAATAACTGTTTAATAAAAAAGTGTTTCACGGCGACTAGAACAAGCTAACAATTAAATGTTTTAAAACCTTATAAAAACTGTTTTGTGACGTCAAAAATCAATTTTGACATCTTAAAATGATTTTCTTTGCAAAATACCAATTATTGACGCCAATAAATGTTATTCTGGCGTCAAAAAATCATTTGTAACGTCAAAACATTAAAACATGTTATAAAATATTTATTTTCTGCCGTCAAGAAATAGTTTTTATGTCAATAGCTGTTTAATAAAATGACGTTTGGCGGCGAATAGAACAAGCTAACAATTGAATGTTTTAAAACCCCATAAAAGCAAGAATTGGCGCATTGTGAGGCAAAATACTAAAACAAACCTCTCTAAATGTACGATAGGGGCTAAAATTGACAGTCTCGTTATGGGCAGCGTGATCTTCAAGAATTGCTTGAAATTCGACTAAAATTTCGTCAGACGTAGCGGACCCAAAATCATACATTTTTCCAAAATGGTAAACAAGCTGTAACATCGTATTTTCTGTATGATTACTTTTTCTTGCTCTACAACAGTTACAAATTATTTAATTAACTTTATTTGAAAGCCTTTAAGTAATGGCTCAATAAGTTACTTAGGTAACATTTTTGCGTAAGCAACCTTAAAATACAATTTTTTTTTAAATCATGAGGCCGTGCCTGGGCACGACTCCATGATTCCCATCCCACCCCCTTACCCGGGCTCAGCGCACTTTGCGCTATTCACCGGTCTAACATGCTCCACCCCGAAAGACATGCAACCCAACATACACGCCGTCCAAGGACACGCCAGGTTTAACTTATTCAGAAAATTTTCCGACGGTCAGAGGACTCGAACCTACCGCCGTTGGGAGTCTAGCTCTAGAGGTTGGGACTCTAACCACTAGACCACCCGCTGGCCCGAAATACAATGTAAGATACAGTGAAATAATAAATATTTTGTTAAATGTTTTTGTCAGAAATGTTGCAAAAAATTCTAATTTCTGTTTTGTGTAAAAAAAACGAAGAGATTTAAATTTTTGCGTTTCTATGCGACAAATGTTTACACGTTAAACATATTTACACTGTAAAAGACATAAATTTTGTAAAACTTGCATGTGTGTTATCTACCCTCTGACGTCGGTGTTTAGCGTTAGCAGCAAAAGTAAGCCGACAATAAATAATTTAATTTAACAAACAACATACAACTCTTTAGCGTAAGCGGCAACCTTTCTTCGACTAATTTTATTAAGATTGCATATCGATATTCCTGGAAATTGTATATTTGTAATAGGATAGTTTGGATTTTCCAAGGTCGTAACGGTTGGATCCTCCATAAACGCATTCCACGAAAACAATACCAAATAAACCACACAATAGATTGCCATCAACTGAAGGATCCACCAAATAAATCTAAAATATTTATAAGTAAATTGTATTCAAAGCTTTACCTTTATGGAAGAGCGCACGCAGAATTATTTTTCAATATTAGGTTTATTTGTAAAAAAATATCAAAGTCTATTCTGCGTACTGCACTAATTCATTACAGCAACCTGTTACAAATACCTTTCCAACAAGGTTCGTTCGCATCTGGGTGTTAAATACTGAAATCCATGCAATGAGGTGTTTCTAGAAAATTCGTTAAAAGTTTTTCCAAAAGCCCGAGTAAAACTTCGATTTTTTCTGATATTTGCCATAGCCAACACACGTATACGTAAAGTTGAAAGCGTTGTGGAAAATTTTAAATTTCTTTCAGATCAATATGTGTGTTTAAGCTACGGAAGTATTCATTTAATATGCACGGCGGAAATACGTTTAAAGTTAGAAAAGCAATTTCCTGTTTTGTCATTAGGGTATTTACAGAAGCCAAAAATTCGAAATATATGTCAAGTTGTTCGACATGTGAAAGAATTGATTTTATTGAAGAAATAAAATGAATAAAAATTTGTTGTAAATCAAGAATGCAGAAACGCGCACGCGCGCGCTTGCAAAAACGTACTTATGCATGTATACACATACACACACGCGCCCACTTGGGGCGTGGACATTTTAACGAGTGAAGCCGGTCATACCCGAGCTAACTGGTAGCTAAACGGAGGGAAACAATACGCTACCCTTTATTTTGTATCCTATATTTTTTACTTTACTTTCCTCGCTACTGTAGGATGTGCAGCGAATGCGTTGGTTTTCCAAAAAAAGAAGAGGGGAGAGGTGGCCTACTACAATAAAAACGCAGTCGAAAAGGAACTTTAAATTCGTATCTCCCTATCACCGCCCACTGGTCCCCTCCACGATCGATTATTTGTTTTTTCAAGAATTAACAAATTTCTGGCTTCAAAATCGGTATGTAACCATAGAAACGCGTTTTTTGTTTGAAAACACTACTGAACGGTTTGCTTTGGGCCGCTTTCCATTACAGTATAATTCAGTACTCTCTAAAAAATGACAAAGACCTAAAAGTCTAAAGAAAGTGCAAAATCGACTTTCCGACATTTCAACGAATAAAAATTGATTACAACTAGAAAATTCAAAATATTACAAAACCAGGCGACTGATTTAAAAACAGAGCGGTGGGGGAGATGTGCTCAATTCAATAAAAACGCGATCGAACAAAAACGCAGATTCGTATTCTACGCCTGTCGAATAGCCAATCTGCGCAAGCGCGGCCATTTTACTCCTGCCAAGTGCTGTTCATCAACGGTTCTTTAACATTTAAAATGTTTAGGAATTTCGGCTTCAAACTCGGCATGAGCACGTTAAATGACAAGAGGAACAACTTTCCCTTAAGAAAATACTTCTGAAAGGTTTGCTTTTGGTTGTTTGCCTGAGCAGTATAATTCAATAATCGCCAAGATAAGATCGTGTTTCGATTTCAAAAAATTAAGATGGTGTAATTAGAAAATACTAAAAATAAAAAATTTAAGTTTCAAAATTTATAAGCTTTATAAGCTAAAAATATTGTTTTTATTTCAAAATTTTAAAACTTTCATTTTTAAAAATGCTCAACAAACTTTTAACTTTTCAAAACAGTTTCTTAAAATATTCTAAAATTTTAAGAAATTTCAAAACAATTTTAAAGCTTTTTAATTATATAATTATATAAAATAAAAACAATCTTTAAATTTTTGAACATTTTAAGATTAAAAAAAGGTATAAAATTCAGAATTTTCAAAGTATTTTCTAAATTTTTAATAAATTTAGAAAATTGTAGTATTTTCCAAGCCTTTACAACATTTCTAAAAAATAGCAATAACGCAATCTAGTGGCATTTCTGGTTTTACGGAAAGTAGTATCGGTTTTTGGATTTTTTTGTAATAACATAAGTTTTGTCTCTTATTTAATATAAAATTCACCAAACTCCAGCTATACCAAATAGGCCATCTCATGAAAATTACTCACAAAATTACTGGGAAAAAATAGAAACATTAACAAAAATTGATCAACCCTTGCCATGAATTACTTAATAACATAGGATAGTAGAATTAAAATTGCTAGTTTAAATAACTGCTACCAGATCGCCTTATCACATTTTTTGTAGATTTTTTCATGTAATGTAATTTTAATTAAAGGAGTTTTTTATATTACCATCACTTAATTTATAAAGTTATAAGCTTAAACACTGTATAGCCACCATACTCTCCCGACTTCACACCGGTAAATTTTCTTTTGTGGCGTTATTTAAATGCAATACAACACTAAATGATAGCTAGGTAGTAAAATTTAGAATTACACAGGAAACTCGAGCTATAAAGTCTGCGAAATGTTTTTGGGAACGACTTGGTCTCTTCCAAATTGCAATAATTTGGTCCATATTTTAAACAAATAACTAAAATTAATTTTTCATTTCTAGTATACGTAGCTTTAGGCCAGGCGCGCACATGCGATTTTCTGTCGCGCGACTGAAAAATCGCAATCGCGGAATAATAATTTTTAAATTTTTTAGGCGCGCACTTGCGGGGAATTAATCGTAACTACATCTTAGTACCAACATGGATTTTATTGAAACCGCTTCTATGGTAGCTTTATTATTACGAATGGAAGCCAGAAAACGGCGCCAGAAGCAACATTGGGTGCATCCAGTGATAAGTCAAAGATTGCTAAAAGGGCAATTTTACAAAATTTATAACGACTTAAGAGATCATCCTAATAAATTTTTTCAATACTATAGGATGGTCTCTTTTCCACCTCTAGAATTATTCTTTCTGTGTCCAAGACACTATCTGCAGGGCCATCCCTGGCGAGAGATTCGTCGTCGGACATTTTATATTACTTTTTTAAATTATAATTAACCTCCTTCAGTATATATCACGGTACACTTCAAAACGTTCGACAGCAACTGAATTGCGGATGAATAGTCGCAAGTGCGTGCAGGTTCATTCCTGTCCTATATGACCCATTTTGATTTGCGACAATCGCATCGCTTCAAAAATAGGGCTGGTTGCATCTTTTCAATCGCGGCAATTATTTAGTCGTATATGCGCGCCTTCGTACTTAAAAATAAGTGTTTCATTTTTGCGACTAAATGATCGCGCGACAGAAAATCGCAAGTGCGCGCCTGGCCTTAGAGGTAAATATTTCCACATAATGCTTATATTAATAAATAACAAAGAAAAAATGGCTTCTGTAACAACACGAGAAAAAACTACTTTTATAGAATTTTCTTTCGCTATTGTTTTAGGCCTTTGACGGAAGCATAATATTCGTCTCTAAATTCATAGCCTATTAATTAAGGGAAGGATTTGTGCGATTTCTCAAAAATTATTTGTTTATGATGAAAGCAGGAAATTCTCTATGGAATGAAGCCAAATATTTTTTAGGCTATTTTTTTAAAAACTGTATAGTGATATCACAGTGTTTAAAATACATAAAGGGTGTATTAAAACTATAACGCACTATTTTTAACATTCTTATGATTAAAGCTACAGATTTTAATAAATTCAAGCAGCAGAAGATACCGTATACAAAAACAATTAAACGTCGCCTTATCAATCAAAACTGGAAGCGAAATTTTTATCAAAATTTCATAGAAGACCTAAAATCAGAAAACAGAAATATTTTTTCAAAATTTCGTGGGCTTGTTTAAATAGGGGGAGTTTAGTTTGAACATTGGCCGAATGCACACGTGTAACAAAGCCGCTCCAGCTTTTAAAAGTAAAAACAAGATTTTCACCGTTCAAAAAGACAATTTTAGTGCAGTTCGCTCCTATAGTGAACATCAAAAGCAGGGTTAGTGAATTAATACCTTCGGTTCAACGTAACAGGTAAAACAGGTAAAAACCTAGCGCGTTGCGAAGGTTCTTTGTTTGGCCAGAGCAAAACAGGTGCATTTGAGTGTTTAGTGTGCTAGCTCTCAAAAACAATCAAACAAAGAAGCAAGCGTTACCTGCAAGGTGAAGTGGAACACCTGGATTACCTGCTCATCTAACAACAGGTGAAATGAAACCGGTTAAGCAGAAAGCACTCAAAGATAAGTACTTAATAGGCTAGTCAAATAGATATAAATACTTTGTAGAAAACATATAGATAATTCTTCAAGACAGTGGTAGATCAGGTGTGCATAGATATTAAGCAACTAAAAATATTTGCAAAAAGTAGATACCTTTATTTTATTAGCGCAGTCGGTTATGCAGTAGAGACGATTCTTGCCTAAACCTGGCAAGCGCGAACACAAACAAATTCCTGGAATGGGATCGCCAAACGCAAGGGTATTAGAGCAAGTAGTATACTTCTAAGAAAGGGCCCTTTTAGCCGGATATAGGGAAAAGGGATCGCTTACAATTTAAACAAGTCATTTTAACTAAAGACAAAAATTCTTTTGCATAACCCGGGCTTATTGAATTTTAAATCAAGGGTTAACACACGAACAAAAACTGGGCTCTAATACAGTAAAATAATTTTACAACAACTTCAAGTACTTTGTTAAACGGCAGCAGGCAATTTAACGTAGTTTTATCTATGTAATTTTTAATTTGATTGATTGATTTAATTAATTATTGATACTGGCATAGAAAATAGTCTTTTATAGTATTAGGTTTGAGCTAAGAGTTACTTGATATAATAATATAATATAATCTAAAGTAGTTATAAGTACCTAACCTTTAGAAATCTTATACATTAAGTAGAAAAGCAGAGTATAAGGGGTGTACGATTATGTGTATGTAATTATAAATAACGTTTTGAGAGTAATAGTTTTAATTCAAATTAGAGAACGCAAATTAGGTTGGTTCCGATATCTAACATTACCGTCTGATGTCAATCAGAACTAGTAGTATTAGAAGGTGCGTAAACATATACACGGAAGTGTACACACCAGCAAACCAACGGAAATCATCAGAAGCAGCACAGTACCTACCATGGAACAGGAAACAGTATATACGGACAGACACAAATTGACAGTGCGGAAAATCCCAGGAGATGGAAACTATTTATTCACCTCAATGGCAGACCAAAACACAAATGTCACGGCAACGCGAAAACAGCTCAAAAAAAAAGCTTTCATCTTAAGGAAAAAAATCGTGTCATACATCAGAGAAAACCCACAAAAATTCCGATTAATGTAAGAAACTTGACTCCGCGCTACGACCATCTAGCACATACCTGCGGCCCAGCACTACAAACAGAAGCCTACTTAGAAGACCTAGGGAAAGAAGGATTTTGGGGAAGAGCCGAATCAATATCAGCAGCAGCAGAAATACTAAAGGCGTCAATGGAAATACACTACAAAGCAGGTCCAACATCTACACACACTCCGGTAGACCACAATCAACCACCCAGGGCAATAAGAAGCCAAAGAAAAAAAGGAATCCATAGGAAGCAGGAATGGAACGCCAAAGATGATCCTGCTAGATCAAAGAATAGTATTAAGTAGTTTATTAGCTATTAGGAAATTAAGATATTTTCAATCTGTTGAACAATAGATATGTGCAAAATAAGAACAATGTGAAACTTTGATACCAAAGTTTATTGAGTTAAAATGCATAATCGCATAACATTCTTGGTTACGTACTCAAAACCCCCATTGATGCATAGCTTACTAACTACCCGGTGTTGCAGCAGCGGTGTCTTGCGGTATGCATTGCAGACATGCTAACGCGGTTCAACACCCCACCCGATCCCACCTATCACATAAATTCCTACCCACCTACTGGCATGGGGTGGGCCTGGCGTAATCCAGGATCGACCCTCGAGTCAGCTCCATGTCAGATGATGATGAAAATTTCGTGGGCTTGTTTAAATAGGAGTGAGCTACAATTTGTTTCGAGTCCCAATTTCTCCGTGACGCCTTCTAAGATTTTTTGTAAATTAAATATGTATACTTCTTCATTTAATAAACGAGGAAACATAGCCTATTTCTGCTTAAGCTAAATTGTGCATAAGTGATAGTAGAATAAGATTGACAAATTAATTTATAGGTGCAGCAATATTTAGAGAACTTAATTTCCGACTATTTATTTGGCCGATAAATGTGCTGTGTTGTCTCGGGTTTTCTTCAATACCAAAGAATCTTTTTTAAAATTCAAAAAAAAATTAAAAAAAAAAAAGATTTATTTAGAACGCGTCTTGTAGTATTTGCAAAGTATTTAGCTCAGTTTTGTTAAAAATTTTAGGTTATTATCACATTGAAAGGTTTTATTCAGTATTTTTTCTTTTTTCAATATATATTAAAATATCTAAAGTATTGAATTTTAAGCAAAACTTATTATTGCAATAACTCAATTTTTTTGTAACAGGCAATTTAATTAACAAACAAAATTAACATATTTTCTAATTAAACCAAATCTGTAAAATGTTAAAAATTGTGTTGCGATAATTTGCTACACCCTGTATAGCACAAAAATTAAAGTATGTATAAACTCTTCAAAGAATTCACCGCAGCAAAATCAATATTTACAACAGTCAAATTATTATTATTGCATTATTCCATACCTGCATATTAAGCACCTCGTACTTTGTGTATTTGATAAAATACATTTTAAAAAGCGGAAAATTTGAGTAACCTAACCGCTTTGGTTTATAATGAATTTAATTTTTAAACGCTTGGGGTTTTAACAATAACGTCATACTTAGCTGCAGTTTGTAATTATTCCAGTCAGCTACCTAAAACGCTATTAACCGCGATGATCTACACCAAATAAGTTTTAAAAGTATTGTGTTTCATCACTAGCTACACATTTTTTGATGGAAAAACCATAACCCATAAACCAATTCGTATTACAGCCAACTTTAAATGAAAATTAATTCGTATATCTTTGAAAATGTAAAAAAATAAGATTAATTTTTGTAAAAGTATTTGTTACATATTTTTAATATTTTATTAGCTAATTTTTGAATGCATAGCAGTGGCGTAACTACTATGGGGCAGAGGGGGCAATGACCCCCGGGCCCGAGGCCTTAGGGGGCCCTGCCACGAGCCACGAGTTTTTATTTTTTTTATTTCTCTATTACGAAATTTTTTCAATAAAAATTTTTGATTCTCTACAGTCTTTATTTTTATATTCAACAAAAAATATTTGAAATTCCATGTAAGTAAGTATGTACTTATACAATGAAAAATACTAAAGTGAAATTATATTTGGTAATAACACAACACCCACACTTTTTGTATATTTTGGAATAGCATTGTTATAACAAAAATTAAAGAAAAAAGAATTTAAAAAAGTAACCCTCTAGCGGGAATTTCAACTTGCGATAGCCTGTGCAATAGGATATCGTATCGTAACAGTAAAAATACTAGCAGCGACTAAGCGAATCGCCCTACCGCTAATTACAGATTGCGTTTTGTACTACTCACCAAGAATCGCTATAAATGTTTTATTTGAAGAGTTGTCAAAAATCTGCCAAAAATGAAAATTATATTATTTAACTACAGCCAATTGATAGGCGTAGTTAAAATAACGTAACTTCTTAAAAACGCGTTGTTGAAATTGAAAAGTATCGTTTTTCTTATTAATTTTTAATATCATTGAAAATTCTGATCGGGCGTCAGAGTAAAACTTAGGAGATTAATAAAAAAACAGATATGTAGTTCATTTGCACAGGTTTTACACAGCTTAGGGTCACTTTCGGATATAACATATTAGGCGCTCGCTTTGATCCTGCTACTAGGGGACGTACGCCACTGGTGCAAACTTGTACATCGAAAAATGAGGGTGCAAAGCAATAGATAAAGTTTAATTAAATTTCCAGGAGGACCTACAATAATTTGTAAATTTAAGCGGACGCTCAGAAACGACAAATCTACAACATACAACTAGAATTTCACGCCAGGACCGTACCAGGAATTTTTTATGTAATTACAAAACTGAAATTGCATAAAATCCATCATATTTTTGCAACTTCAAAATTTTTTTACACGAACTATGGTTCGGCTCCTGATTTCAACCTGGAAGTCTTGATCTACATAGCATTAAACACCATTTTGCGCAATTCGGTATCTCACTTAAGATCCAAATACTGAATAATCAAACATTAAAATCAAAATTTTTAAAAATTCATAGCGGCCTTCGTTTTGAAGGTACCGCATTTGAAATGAAACCATCTAATTTGCGATTAAATGCACTACAGTTCTGTGTTCTTAAAAGTAAAAAAAAGTGGTTACAAAACAGTCTATACCAAAAAAACCGGGTTCGGTTTCGATTAAAAACCTTCTACAGAACTAGCTCCAATTAAAAAACTTCTACATACCAAATTTGAATGGGAACGAACACACCCGCTCACGCACCCACCAACCCACGTACCCATCCCACCACGCACTCATCCACCCACCCACAGATTGACATTCCTTAAAACAATATTTTTGCGTTTCTTTGACCCCAAAACGCGTATTTTCATTAAAATCCGAAATTCTAAAATTTGCATGAAATCATAATGAAATCATGTGAAAGTAATAATGAGCAGAACATGTCGCTAGTACTTTTCATACTGTTTACGTTTTAAATATTAAACTATTCTTGATTGAAACTTACATCTACACCCGGCCAAGGTATCTAAAACGGGACCCACACGTTGGTCTGTTTCAACTCCGAAGCGTAGCGTCGGCACGGAACTGGGTATAACCTACTCAGTTAAGGCGCTCCCGACTTCGGACCAAAATGGTTATAAATACTTTATTTAAGAAGTTATACAAATACGCAAAATATGACAAATATATTTTTTTAACTAGAGCTAATTGATAAGCATAGTTAAAATTACGTAACTTTCGGAAAACGTGTTGTTGATATTAAAGAACATTGAATTTTCTTTTATTTTCTTTATTGGAATAAAATTATTTTTATCCATATAAACTACTTTAAATAATCTATTAAATTGTTAAAAGTTTACAACGATTGGCGATCGCAATTTGAAATAAATTAATAACCAAATTTTAATTTTTTCTTAAATTGTAAATAACTGCAAATTCCAGCAACTTACAAAATAAAAAAACAGTTTTTGACGAATAATTTTTACAAGATTTCCAAAATTTTGGGAACTTGCGATTTTTACAATTTTCATTTTTTCAAAAATATTACTTCATTCTATAATTTTACTTGCAATAAGAAGAAAAATCGGAAAAATATATCAGATTGGAAAGTTTTAATCTTAAACAATGACTTGTAAATAAATACGATTTTAACTTATAAAAGCTATAAAAATTTATGGGAATACTATAACATATTCATAAAGTAGAAGAAAAAAGTCAATTATTTTCTTCTTGAAATCATTATCTACTCAATGCAGCAGTAATTAGTAATTACGCATTTCAAACCGGACTAATGTTATCAACTCTAATTCGAATTCAATTAACTCAATTTTCATGTCGATCTTTATCAATACAGTTTTATAGTTACTGCCTAGATTGATTAAGAATCTTATATAATACTAGCAGAACCCGTAGGCTACGCCCCTCCAAATTTTGTATTAGATATTTTATAACCGGCGCTCGCCGCTCCGAATGCTTTCTCCGGTGAGTTAGTCTCGGGAATGAGGGCAGTTCCCAGAAATGAAATCTTGCAAAAAAAAAAAAGCCGGAGAAACACGAAATAAGAACCCCGGAAAAAGCAGCGTTGGACAAACGTAAAGTCTCCAGGAAAAACATAACCCCGAAAAAATTCGTATTATAGCCCCAGAAACAATCCCTTAAAAAAGCGGAAAGAAGTTAGTTAAACCATCAAATTTAACATTTTTCTCATTTTCAAGGTAATGCCCTAACGCCAATTTTATTGCGTATTTGTTTTGTCCGCATGAGTAATTGTTTGTCCAATTATTGTCTTTGTCATATCATTTGAACCTGCGATAAACAAGAGCGGCTTATAATAACATTGTAAAAATGTTCTATGTGTTCTATGTAAATTGTATCAAATGCGCTGTGCGAGATTTCAGACTTGCCAGAATGGAAGTAAACCATAAATAACTAAATTCTAGCAACAGTAGTGATAGCAACATAAACATTCGCCAAAACAGTCAATAAACTGGGCGGGGATGTAAAGGCTTGTCGTCGTGTTATTATAATAAATTTTGTCGAGCCGCTTGATCTGAGCGTACAGAATTTTTTTATATTACATGTTTGTCTCGTGTTGCATTTCTATAATAGTTATTTAAGTAACACGGAATGTAAGGGCGTAATAACATTCGAGGTAGGTAAATACGAGCCGAGGCGAAGCCGAGGCTTGTGGCCTGCCGAGAATGTTATTAGTCGATACATTCCGTGTTACTTATTAAATTTTTCACGCTACCGGCAATGTAAGTAAGCCTACAGGTAGAAATTTAATCATATTTTTAAAAGTACGTTTTGACAGCCGTCATCGGAATTAGTTTTTAAAAGCCCCATTATTCTAAGTTGTCTGTGCTTGTTACCATATCAACGAACAGTTAAAATCAACATTATTTTCCTAGGAATGTAAGTGACACTATTAAGTTCCGTCGTCAAGGGTAACTAGTACACGAATGTTATCAGCCATTTACAATCCTTGTAGCTATGGATGTAAGGCCTACTTACATTGCCGGTAGCGTGAAAAATTTAATAAGTAACACGGAATGTATCGACTAATAACATCCTCGGCGGGCGACAAGCTTCGGCTCCGCCTCAGCTCGTATTCGCCTACCTCGGATGTTATTACGTCCTTACATTCTTTGATACTTAAATAACTATTTTTTTAAATTATATTTAATGTATGCTTTTACGAAATTTTTATTAATTACAATTTACAAAGTACAAGAATTTATTTTTCAATTATTTGAAAGAAATAAAAAATTTAACGTCTTTATTGCGTAGTGTCCGTGTTATATTTACAATACGTAATAATGAATTTTTTGCAAAAATTTACGAGTAATTTAAAGAATACTTTGAATTCTTTTAATAAAAATGTTGTCTTTTTCTTTCTAATCGTTATCCTCATTTTACTAGACCAGTGTAGAAGTAGTCCCATTCACTCGGAGTTTGGCTTATTGCTATGTTCCCGGGGGAGGGTAGGGGGTATTAAGCCTTTAACCACTATGCTCCCTCAGCTTACGCCAAACCCTTGGCATTACATTCACTCGTCTATTTGCTTATCCATCTATACTTTGAAAGAACTTCCAACTCTTCTAACAACTGCCGCGTTGTTAATGCGACATCCGGGACCACCTATTTGCCAGCCATTCCGAGAGCATAAGCGCCGCGTTGACTCGGCTTTCGGACACCCATTCAAGTACTGACCAGGCAGAGCTATGGTTAACTTTGCTAATCGCACTTGAATGGTTATTCTAACCGCCCCAATTTTGAAACCCAAAAATGTTTTAAAAACATAAAGAAAAAATTTAAAATGTTAAAGAAATTATATGAATTGAACTCACATCGGTAAGCGAGTGCTCTACCTCAAGACCATTCTGGCCAACCACACGTGACTGGCTCATATTTCATGGTTATTGAGCCAAACACATGTAATGTGATAAAATTCTGTACAGAAACTACTTTGGTTCTAACCAAGTTACAGCATGGTAAAATTGTACGGCACATTCCGTGAACCAGCCTATATAATTTTTAGGTTAATATATTTTACCATAAGAACATTTACATATTCATAAGCGCTTAATGAGCTACTAAGCAATTGACGCACTTGAATTAAATAAATAGAAAAATTGTGATGTTTCTGATCAAACCAAAATGTAAAGCAGTAGTATGTAATTTGTGTAAACATTTATAAACGTAAATACTTACACTGTTGTAAATTGAAAACACTTTTCACAACTTCTATTGTGAAAAGTTAAATTTTTTTTTAAGGATCAAAAAATACTTACTTTACCATGACCATCAAACATTTTTTTTTAATTGTTTCCTAACAGAAAAAATCGTACTTACGACTCTGTACATAATTATGTAAGACTGCCTTGATATTCTGATAGTAAACGAAACGAAACTTCCATCACTTTTTTTTTCTTAAAAGAATCATGAGGCCGTGCGTGAACACGGCTTCATGATTCCCATTCGACCCCCTTATCCGGGCTCAGCGCACTTTAGCGCTATTCACCGGTCTAACATGCCCCACCCCTGAAAGACATGCAACCCAACATACACACCACACACACCATCCATGGACCCGCTGGACCCACTTATTCAGAAAACTGTCCGACGGGCAGAGAACTCGAACCTACTGCCGTTGGGAATCTAGTTTCAAAGCCTGGGACTTTAACCACTAGACCACCCGCTGGCCCTCGTCATTTCTAAGTTAAAGCAAAGAATCTTCAATGTATTTATAAAATGTTATTTTACCTACTTTTTAACAGATTCTGGTAGCGGTTTATATTATTTTTGGATGTCAATTTTAATATTAATTATTAAACGGCAGGAAAAAGAACTTAAATGTTTTTCTGCAGCGAGATGGTCATGAATTTAATATATAAGTTAGATATCTTTGGTCTCACTTGCACTACACCAAAAGTACCGATTTCGTGGCAAATCAAAACTCTGGGTGTTTGGACGCGGTCTGGTACTAGACCCACTGCGCCACCAAGGACAACTGTTTAGTATTTTTCACCAAAATAATTAAAATATCACTGCTATTGAGTTAAAATTTATCCCAATGCTTATAATAAACATGTTAATTGTTTTTAAGAATTATGGAGCTGTACGTGATCACAGTTCCATGATTCCTGCCCCATCCCTTTACCCAGGCTCAGCGTACTCAGCGCAATTCACCGGTCTAACATGTCTCACTCCGAAAAGACATGCAGCCCAACAAAAAAAAAGAAAAACTGGTGGTTTATTCCCCGTGAAGGAGTGGGCCGCTATAGGGGTCATTCGGAATCCGCACCGGAGTCCTAAGCCCCTCTTCAGCCGAGGAAAGATGGTAAAGAAAGGTTAGAACAAGAAATTTGGATAAAGAAGGTTGTTTTGCGAAATGTACTGTCCTAGTATTCAACTTTTGGCTCAGGAAATCTCCAGAAAAAATCTAAGCCAGAACAGTTGGCCCCTCCCGCAGAAGCGTTAACCGCGGAGCCACCTTTCTCGGTGCAACCCAACACAAACCCTCCATACAATGTCCATGGACACGCCGCCGGGTTTACTTTATTCAGAAAAAATTCCGACGTGCAGAGGATTCGAACCTACTGCCGTTAGGAGTGTAGCTCTAGAGCATGAGACTCTAACCACTGCATTACCCGCTCGCTTTTTTTTTAATTTGTGACACCTATTTGTTATAAATTGCTTACTTAAATATTGATTTAATTGCCATTTTTCGGCAGAAAAACAATTTTATTTTTCTCCACCATTTATAAATCGGGGTTGTAAACGTACATTATTTTTTTTTTACTAAATTTTGATTAATCTAATTTTGGTAGGCACATTTAAATTAAAAAAATAATCTCGTTCCCCGAGAACTATATCCTCCTATTTATTAGGGGTACTAAAAGTTTTTTAAAAATCTGAAAACAAAGCTGTACCTATTTTAATGCGGATATTTAAAAAAAAATTAAAATTACCATACATCATCTTATTTAAATTTTTCTAGTTACCCCCCATTCCGTAATATAAGTGGCTTCTTTCGTCCCGTAAAACAAAAAAAGAATTGTTGTTAATTTTTTATAATTTTCGATATATCGTAACACTTTAGTTGACGCATCCTGTACAGTTATATTTCCAGATAAAATACAAAAAAATATAAAATTCTTACCTTAGACACGCAGGTTTACAACAATTTCTTCAATTTAAGCAAAACTCTTTAACGCACTTATTTTGTTTGTTTTATTTATTTAATTGAATTCATATAAGTTTTTTTACACCCTGCTCTTACCACAAATTTTTAAAATAACACCGTAAAAAAAATTTTCAACACGGAAAATCAATAATCGAAGAACAATGCACGCACTACCACAAATGCAAGTTTACAGGTTATTACCAACGCATTTACCGGACAAATGACTAACCCTCATCATTTATCCTGATGACCAGTAGCATAATAGCATTTATTGTGTGACGATTTATTAGTTACCGTAGCTATTAACTTTGACGACGAATTTTAATTTGAGGGGTTCTATCAAGATGTAACAAAGTGCATTTGCGTCTATAAATTTCCATCATTTTTTGTTGCAATTATCTACTTTGTGTTACACACGTTTAAATCATAATCGTTCTTTGATCTTAGTAATGCTTCTGTAATTGTTATTTTTATTAATTGTAGTAATGGACTTTAATTAATACTTAGGTAATAAGAGGAATGGAATAAGGTCAGTGGGATTCTGTAAAATTCCAGTGCGTATAAAAAAAGTGCAAAGTTAATCCTTTACTTCAAAACTTTTTCCCTATTTTTTTTTAAATCATGAAGCCGTTTCCCATCCCACCCCCTTACCCGGGCTCAGCACACTAAGTGCTATTCACCGGTCTAACATGCCAAACCCCTGAAAGACATGCAACCCAACATACACACCTACATACACCATCCATGGACCCGCCGGATTTAACTTATTCAGAAAAATTATCGACGGGCAGTAGACTCAAACCTACTGCCATTCGGAGTCTAGTTTCAAAGCCTGGGACTTTAACCACTAGACCACCCGCCGGCCCTGAAACTTTTTCCCTATTGAAACCTGTGAAGTATGGTTATTGTTTTTTAAAGTTATTATTATACAATACAGTGTGTCCATAATACTCTGCTAATTCTTGAAAGATTCGAGTTAGAAATATGGAACCCAAGAACACAATTAAACAAAATTTATATAATAAATCCGGATCCATTCTACCTGTCTCAACTTTTGCTGGCGCCATGCCCCCGCGCAGCAACAATACAGGTCAACACTCTTCAATTGCATAAGGCGCATATTTCCATGTGCTTATGGCTGCTAGACCACTACCCGTATAACCAAACCTATAAAGATGTCCTAGGCGATAGAGATATTTAAAGATGCGGTAAAGATTACGTGATACAGGTGTAATATGTATTGGAGCTGTACTTTAGCCTATACCTTAACTGTATAGATTAAATATTTACCGCATCTATATGATATCTATACTTGTTTCCAGTACAGTTTTATCTTTATCACATCTGTATCACATCTTATTCTATGCTATACCGCACCGGTACTTCAAGCAGGGATTTTATCTTTATCGGATCTGTAGAAAATATATACTGATTGTCTTTACAGTTGTACCTTTAACAAATCTCTACAATATCTTCATGCAGGCTATATCGCACCTGTAGCGCAATTGCCGATTTTGTCTTTATCGAATCTGTGCTAAATATACTTCCAACAGTTACCTTAGTGCTCACGTAAACATGTCTACAGGGTACTACAGGTACCCTAGTCGGCCTCAGGCTCTCGTAGAACATGAATACAGGGGTTAAACACTATTATACCCCTAGTCGGCACACCAATACATCTTACCTAATGTCACCTTAATAATCTCTAATCAATACCACCTTAATCAACTAGCTAAACCTGTATTTGACCAATAATTAGCCTTATTCTAATTACCTTAACTTATTAACTACCCATTTCACATTCACACATATACACATATGACATATGACATATTGCCTGTCTTTACAGTTTTATCTTAAGCCTAAAACCGCTGTGTATAGCGTCAATCTAAACACTATCTTTATTTGTTGGCCTTGTGTATAAAAACGTTAAAAATGGCGCATCAACAAGATCAAGAATTTAAAGTTTACGAATTTGATGGAACCTTGGAGATTTGTGTGCTTCCTACAATTATAATAATAATTTATGACATAATCATTAACCAAGGCTGCTGTCTCCAATGTGGAGTTATTTTCGATAGGGCGATTATTTACCACAATATCTATAAACCACAAGTAAATAAAATGATAACCTTTATCATAAACTGTTATTACACCTATAACCAATACTATACCTTTTGATGTGCCTACAGCAGAGAGCATTTTCTCAGTTTTGCTGTACTTATAACGTCCAACCGCGGATTTACGGGGGGGATAGTAGGGGTAATCCCCCCCCCCCCCCAGAAGGCCAAAACAATCACCTAAAGCACTAGAAGTAAAGTGTTTTTGAACATGTAATTGGAAAAAATTTGTAAATAAATATATTTCATCGGCTAAAAGTTTTCCAGCGAAACACAATAAGAATGACTCAATTGCAAAAAAAACTTTCTTAACGGTAAAACCTAAAACCAAGCCGGACGTTAAACAATGCATGGCTGAAGATTAGCTCTAAACCTTTATGGGGGTTTATAAACAGACCTGTTTGGAAAGTCCACTCACCAAAAAGATAAAGATATTTAAAGCTTATCCCAGCGCCAGCAGTACAAAGTACGAACCGACATCAACATGAACATATTACGTGATATTTTTTTCTTGAAATTACAATTCTGACCTCAGCAATGGCGGGAAATTCAGAAATAATGTACTTTAAAATAGTTGGTGGTAAAATAATACAAAGACATCAATTATTTCGAAGTAAGATTCTCGAAATGTCTGAACCTACTAAAACTGTTTTATATTTTATCCCCTATAATTCTTCACTGTTTATTTTTCTTAATACTTTACTCTATCAAAATAATCTGTTTTCACGTGTTTCTTGAAATTTTAATACTATATATAATCTAACGTCGTTTATATCTGCTTTTTTCCACTTCGCTTGTATGTGCACACTACGTAGTTGTCTTTTTTTTTGTTTCGGCATCAGTTTATTAAAAACTTAGCAAAGCTACAAACGATACACTTTACCAACTATTTATAAAATAATTTTACTCTACACTATTAACGAGATATTATGCAACGTCATTATAAATTTTACTGCAAAAAAAAACGGTTTAACCCTAACCTGTAATTCTTGGTAGTACATTTGTATCATATTGTCCATCATAACCTAATGTAATACTCTTAAAACATTTAGCGGTCGAATCTTATAAGAGGCGAGATTAGCTCAGGGTGCAAGGAGACCGACTCACAAACCAAAGATAGCCAGTTCGATTCCCCGCTAAGGTAAAGTATGTAGCGCATTTTTAAAATTAAAAATTTATCAATAAATACATTAGTGTAAGTGAAATTAGCTAAAAAATACAGAGGATAAAATATTATAAAAGAAAATATATCCGCTAAATAAATATATAGCGTAAAAAAATATTTTTTTGTTTTTATCTAAAATTAATTGCTTGAATTATCTATACCGCACTTTAATTTGGACGATACAGCATCAGAATAGTATCTGTGGGAAACCTATACAGTATCTTTAAAAACCTATATCGTATCTTTACAGTACCTTCATGTGCTCTATACGCAATCTTAACTGCATCTGTACTTTAACTATATGTTGTCTGTACAGGAGCTTTACATCTTATATACAGAGTTAGTAAAGACAACTATACCCAATCGATATGTAATCTCTATCGTCGCACTATCCATAGGGTACAGAAAGCCTGTATCGACTAAAGATTTAAATACAGGTTCGATATAGGTTCTGTATTGTGTGGTTATACGGGTACAGTTACCGATATTAACTAGCCAATGAATTTACAGAGCACGCTTGACCGTCTGTACAGTGAGCGCAGAAAACATTCATTTGCGATGCGGGATTACGGCGCGCTAACGCGTGCAGAACTCGGCTACTAAACTCTTCAGTTGTACAATCATTTCTTAAGAAAAGTAAAGACATTAATTGGACAAATAGATAATTAATTAAATTAGCACGTTTGAAATCTGTATATATTACAATCATTACGAAAACACCTTCATAGGAACAGCAATGGCTGAAGTGCATTTTCAGTAAACAAATAAAACACGTAGCTGATGCCGCTGTTTTCCTAACATACGCTGGCTGAGTCGCGGACAAAGCACACTGGTATTTTATTAAACTGCGGTGTATATTCGATTAATATTTTATAATAATAATATGAGTGCTGCCTACAGGATTAAGCAGAATGGAACCTTTACGTAATTGCTCTAATTAAAATTTACGTTGGCTTTTATATTATGCTGTGTAGAAGGCTAATATTTTAGTTATGACAATGCCAGTAATTGGGGGGTAGTGACTGTGACCCACGTGGGCGTTGGACCAAAACAGAAGTTAGAGGTTATGAAGGTCACTGAATTGAGCAAAACACACTGTACCACAAAATATTGTTCATTAATTTTAATAACATTTAACAATAAATCAGCACATCGGGAGCAGAATAAGGTGATCTTGTTTTTTAAAATGATTGCGCCGGTGGGCGTCGTGACGCCGGCACCGCTATGATGTGTTTAATTTTTTGTATTACGAAATATTGTTTTTGATGTGACCCAAGTGTCTTTGGTACCATCTTTCTAAACTAAGTTTTTTAACATTCAGAAGAAGAGGTTACCTTTTGTAAACTCGCTGTTGTTATATTTGGGCGAGTAAACAGCTGATATGGAGAATGCGGCAGTTTATTGTTAGGCGACTATGCACGAAAAACGTACCTTTGAAAGATTGTTTGAATGAGATTATTTTGCTGGTAACAAAAAACTGGTAAAACCTCTGGTCTATAACCCTCGTTATTTTTTCTTTGTTTTAATAATACATGTTAATACATGTAACACACGTTAGTGCGTGACACTCCGCTTCGTCTTACGTACATCTCTCTCCGAAAGCGGTTCGAGCATGAGAGTCAGATCATGCAACCAGCAACAAACAAAAGGTCAACGGTGCGCTACACAGCCAAAATGTTGAGTAAAGTGAAAAGGCACTGGACTTACTGTATAGATTATTTAAAAAAATGTTGGTAAACAAGCAAAAACGTCGTTACTGCTTTGTCCATTGAAAAAATTACAATTTTGTCATTTAGCCATTGATTGGGATTAAGCTAACACGCGCCTCACAAAGTTCTCGGGCGCTATTCGGATTTACTTTGGGTACTCATAAGCAAAATGAACGAAGCACTGTACTTTTCCATATATTAAAAGTTTTTACTTTTTCGTTTTTGAAAAGTACAAATGTACAACATTGTAACTCCAACACGTTGATTATTCCGCAAAGGGCAAACGCAACACGTCATACAAATATATTTCGTTTGTTGCTTAACTACACAATAATGGGAAGATACCAGTCATGCAACGAACATGACATAATATGACGTGCAGTAAAATCTATTCATGTTGTAACCACGGACGATTTTTTGAGAAGACAAAGTTAAATTTTTGATTTTTTGGAAAAATTTTATAAAAGTCGTTGCAGAAATTAGTGGGTAGAAACACCAACCAAGTTTTTGGTGATTCCTACGTTTATGGCCATATAGAATTTTTAAAATATCGTGTGCGCGGTATTTTAAGCAGTATTTTATTGGAAGCGTCTAAAATTTCGAAGTTCTTTCTCTTCTCAATTGTAATAATTCCATAAATGCTGGGTAGCACTTCCTTGCTCTATGAGACTACAAAATTTTAATAACCAGTTGTAGAGTAACATTAATTTATTTACAAAATTTTGTAAATATTTTTCAGCTTACAGTTTTTATCTTTTTGACAATAGCGACATTCCAACAGTTACTATGCAATTCGATCCATCCTGTATATTAATAAACATTTAGAAAGTTTGAGTAAAACTATCAAATAGTGAATTTGTTTATTCATATAAATAGCTCTTAATCGATTACTTGATTGGTTGATTCATCAGTTTTTCGATTAATTGTTCGCTTAATCGGTTGTTTGATTAAACGCTTATGTGATTAATTGAATGGTTATACAGGGTGTTAATGAATTGTAAGGACAAACTTTTGGGGCTTGCAAAACACAACAAAGCAAACAACTTTTGTTAATAAATGTGTGGTCAAAAGTGTTTCTTTTAGAAAATAGAGCGTCTTAAAGATTCTTTAAGAAGTACCTGAAAATAGGCAACCCAAATTGCATTTTCAATTATTTTGCACAGGTTACACGGAATTTAAAAAAAAAACGAGCTAGACATACATGCACTCATATAACGTCAATTCGATATTTTTGTGATATTTTTTGACTTTTCTTGCGTTCGTTTTTTCCTGTAACTTTTATTATTCGTTTTTTTCGTTTCGTGATTTTTTGATAATTATTTTCTTCGTTATTTTCGTTCTGTGTTTCGTATTTTTGTGTTATGGCGAATAACACTTTTGCCGAGCAGCATGACATGATGTTCATGTATATGGAGCTGCTTGGGGTAACGCACGCGAAGCTGCTCGCCTGTACCAAGAACATTTTCCGAATAGAAATCATCCATCGCACAAGTTTAGTGTAGTTTCACGTCGGCTGCGGGAGGAAGGTACATTCGTTGTCAACAGACAAAACTGTGGAGCTACCAGAACAAGGCGAACGGTGGATTTTGAGGAAGAAGTTTTGGAGAGAGTGGCTGAAAATCCTTTTACTAGTTCAAGAGCCATCGCTCATGAAATGAGAGTGAACCATGTTTCAGTATGGAAGGTACTACATGAGCAGCAGCTACATCCGTACAATCCACAGAAGGTACAAGCCATGGTTCAAGCAGATTTTCCCAGAAGGGTAGAATTTTGCCAGGAATTTTTGCGGCGTTGTAATAAGGATCCAGAATTCCAAGTAAACGTTCTGTTTAGTGACAAGGCATTTTTTACGAAAGAAGGAATATTCAACAGTAGAAACAGACACATTGGGGACAATGAAAATCCCTATGCTGTGGTTTAAAAAGAATACCAGCAAAGATTTTCAGTGAACATTTGGGCCGGGATTGTTGGCGATAGACTCATTCGACCATATCTGCTACCCCAAAGGTTAACAGGAGCAATTTATTTAAATTTCTTACGCCATGTCCTGCCTGAACTTTTGGAAGATGTTCCACCTTAAATGTGGCTGCAGCACGATGGTCCACTTGCTCATTTCTCGGCGGAAGTCAGGGCATTTTTAAATAACACTTTTCCAACAGATGGATAGGCCGAGGAGGGCATGTCGCGTGGCCTTCACCTTTTCCTGATTTGACTCTACTTCATTTCTTTTTGTGGGGTCATGTTAAAACGTTAGTGCATGCTACCCCAGTTGAAACTGTAGAAGAACTTACGGCGCGTATTCTTGCTGCATGTGAAGAAGTCCAACAGACTCCTGGTATATTTCGAGCGGTGCGTAGGAATTTACTTCGTATATGTGCTTCGTATAGAAGCTGGGAGGGGGGACGACATTTTGAACATTTACTATAATTTTGTTAATTTTTGAATTACTTATTGTAAATTTTTCCAAAAGTTGATTTTTGCTTTGTAATTTTGGTTTTCTTTATTGCTTAGTTTTTAAACATTTTGTAAATTAATTTATTTTAAATTTAATTTGAATTTGAAAAGTGGGAAGAGGGCTTTATTTATCCTGTATTAATTTCCGTCGTTATGGAAACAAGTAGTAGGTAGTAAATTGATGTGCCTACATTTAGGCGCTTCTTAAAGAATCTTTGAGAAGCTCTATGCCTGAAAGGAAACACTTTTGACCACACATTCATTAACAAAAGTTGTTTTCTTTGTTTTGTTTTGCAAGCCCTAGAAGTTTGTCCCTACAATTCATTAACACCCTGTATAATAATTGCTCAATACAGTCGATTGCAATTTTAAAATAGTTTATCGATTATGAATTTTGATATGGCACAGCCGTAATTGTAATATTATAAAAGTGAGTTTACGCGTACGGGAATAATAATCTTATAAAAATAGAATTAGTTTTATGTCGGTTATGACAAACATTTTGTTTAATGTTATTGTTTTCTTACTTAAACATATTGCAACCATACAAACTAACCCCAAATTAAAATCCAAACTTCGTTTACGGGGAAAAATTACCGCTAGCTTGACGTATTATGCTATTTTAAAAACAATTACAAACGCAATAAAAGCCAGATAGATTTTAACGTCTGTTATTCAAGGTGAATTTAAATTACATGCGTTTAACGGCAAACAAGATAACATAATTTAAGTGCTTCGTATCTAGCTTCTTATGTTTTTGCGGTAAAATTACACGAATTTAAGAAAGAAAATTGGATTCACAAACATGGAATGTTTTGGATAAGACAATAAAGTTGCAACAATAAATAATTCAACAAATCATTGATCATTTTTAATCAATTCCGGGGAACTTTATTTACGCATAAGCCAGACCATTATACCCATTATACAATTACAACGGCAAGGTTGCCGTATATTGTTATCTTATTCTAATAAGGGTATAACGAGTATAATTGGAAGATGTTGACATATGGCATAGTGACATTGTTTATCGGCTAATTAAGCATATGTAATTACACCAGTTTTAAACGTAAGAAATTTTAGTAAATATTTTATACTTGCAATAAATATAAAAACAGGTCGTTGATAGAAAAATTACAGTAATTAAAGTGATTATGGAAATAAAACAATTTCTTCTGCAATTCGTATAGAGTGATTCATAACACGTAGACTGCACTTGCAGAATGGAATCAGAATCTGAAAAGAATTAAAAAAATCCAATATCGGTCTTAAAATGCTTCCGTACGGACAGTGCCGTATTACCCAAAGCTAATATAAGAAAAATTGCTTGATTCGCATGTAATGCGATTACCGTTGCAGTTTTACTTCAAAAGACATGCATTTGCCATTGTTTCATAAGTATCCTTCCATAATTCGGTATGTTGCTTCTGTTCGAAGCTGTAACTCACTTTGGAAGCGTTTCCGGATGTATGTTTATCAGAAATGTTTGTATTGCTTGATGTTGAGCTAACCGCAAAGTTTGTGCAAATTGTTTTCACTTCTTCAGGAATTACCCAGAACTTCAGAAAACTTAATTTTATACAGAAACTAAATAATCTAGAAAAATCCTGTTTCAGAATGCTTCAGTATGTAAACGATACTTTCATCGTTTAGTCTTACAGACGTCAAACATTACACCACTTTCTAGAACATTTCAATGCAATTCACAATAACATCGAAATCACTATGGATGTAGAGGAAAATGGTAGTATTCCGTTCTTAGATGCAGTGGCGGTTTCTCCATTGAGTCAAATGGTCATTGACCCTCCAAATGAAATAAGAAAAAATAAATAATTACTTTTTGTTTGAGTACATAACATATTATACACTATAATATTCAAAAAAAACTTTATAATTAACTTTTGTATGAGATTTCTATGCGAGAACGTTTATTAAAGAGCTGCCGCAGGATCCGAAAACGTTTGAATGTTTGAGTATTTCGCGCGCAGTAAACGAATCTATGCGGGGGTCACTTGGCTGTCAGTCCCCAATTCAGCTATACGCCACCGAATAAAGCCGCCGGCTTAAAAGGCCTTCAAATGAATAAGAGTGAAATAGAAAGCTGATTGCGGGAAAATACAGATTACACAAGCTAAAAGAGGATAGAAATATGCCGTATTAAAGACTTCAGGGTCACGAACCCACAACTTCCGAGAATTATGCTGTCAGATGTCCGTGATAAGCGCATGCCAATAGCCGCCTAATTTGCGGGATTCGCACGTATACGACGTAGTAGTGTGAAAACAGTTATTGGTTGTGTAATCATAATTTAGTGGTGTTGTACGATGTCCGTGCAAAATAATTTTGGATTGTGAATGCCATGTAAGAAAATGTTTTCACTTGTTTCCACTGTCTGCTATTTTGTGATAATTCATTGTGTGATATTGACTGCAAACATTTAAAAACTAAAATTCAAACACATTTCTTATCGGTAAACCACATGAAACATTTCGTGCATTTTGACACATTGGCAATGTGGGTATCAATTTACAATAACTTTTATTAGAAAGTGTTTATCGAAAGTCTTCAAAAACTTCAATAAAAATGTTGGTAAAAATAGACCATTATGCCAACGTAAAGGTTTGGTTTAAAATATACGGCTACCTAAAACTTGGGTAAGAACAATTTTTTTCCAAAAAAATACTTTAAAATGCCTCCCAGTACACCACACCACAAGCCGCCACTGCTTAGATGTATATGTTACACGTAACCATATAGTAGCTGGAAGCACGCAATTTACAGAAAGCAGACACATACAGATAGATATTTAAATGCAAGCTCGCATCACCAATCGATGCATAAAGCTACTGTGCTCTAGCAACCAGATCAGTTTGCCTTGCTCTTGTGGTTCAAACTACATCGGACAAACTGGTCGTTCCATTGAGTTGAGATTGCGAGAGCACACAAGTGATTGCAAACACAAGCGCATCGGTAAATCTGTAGTTGAACATCTTGACTTAACTGGACATAAAATGGACTTTGAAAACGGTCGAGTAATCGCCTGAGTACCTCATTACTTCTCTTGAAATTGAGAAACAACCCAACAACATTTACAGAGAGAATGGTTTTAAACTCAGTAAAGTTTGGATTCTAATAGTTCATTTTCTAAATACTCATAAACACCATCGACCGACACCCGAACCGTCTCCGCTCAACGCTGAGAGCGAACCGGAGCTTCGCCGTTCTTCCCGACTGACTCGAAGGGGTTTTAATACCTCCGTATCCCAAACTTGCATGTAGTGCATAAGGCATAAGCCGATTAAGAATTCTTGTGCTGACAAAACAGGCATACTAAGATTAAATCTTGGTTTGCCCCAACGTTCAAACAATCTAAGCAAGCGTAGTACTAGTCCTTGCTCTTGTTCAGACGCACAAGGTAGGAGACAGCAAAGGGCCCTGTTTAGTCAGGTAAGGCCCACGAACTACTTTAGCTCAAAAATTTAGAGCAATAATGCTATAAAAGCAGACGAGCTACAGATCGATTCTTACCTGATTTTACTGTGTGTAACGCTCAAATGACGACGAGATCTAAGCCGATATTAAATTATAATATTGGTAGTTCAAACAAACGCGAAAACCTGATACAAGATATGATCTTCAAAACAGATAGATTTACAACTTTCAACAAGAATACCTTTTTTTTAGCGTTTTTGTATGGCGAATACGAATATTAAGAGAGCCTTCCATATGAGATACATCTGGTGCGCGTATTTGAATACAAATTAGTGGAAATACTAAGCTAAATAAATAATGCTGCGATATTGTTACAACTACTGCGAAAGCTGTCTACAAAAACAAGATTTGACTGCTCCATTTTCAGGAGGCTGTAGATCCGCAAGGAAACATTTCCGGACCCATGTCTAACGCTCTTTTACGTGGTCGGTGTTGCGGGTGAGATTGTTACACTAAAGCTCATGGTATTACAAGCCGAGCAAAAAACAATATAAACAAAGCCAAAATACGGAAACAATACGGGGCAAGCAAAATACGGTAGCATTTGGTACCAATTAAGATACAGTAGCCTTCCGTAGCAAACGGTAGTAAATAAGAAACGGTAGCAATTAAGGTACGGTAATCTACGGTAGCAAGCGATAGCTGATAACTAACTAAGCAATAGCGAGACGCTCGGGTGCAAACGCCACCAAATTTAAAATCAATGAGTAAGACAGGTATAGCGGACAAACGGGATTGTGACAGATATAAGAGAGAGAGAGAGAGAGAGAGAGAGAGAGAGAGAGAGAGAGAAGTCTTGTTTTTAACGTCTGCGACAGCCAGAAACCAAAAGAAAAGAAATTCGCCTTGTATTTAACGGTCGCGACAGACCAGCGAGTAAAAGAGAGAAGAAAGATCTGCCTCGTGTTAAACTGAAATGTTTAAAAATCTACTCTGAATTTAAACTTATTTTACGAGCGAGGGGTGGCGATGTCGTTTTCTCGCTTCTCGGAGTGTACCTCAAGGTCACGCGTAAAATTAAATTAAATGTCCTTGTAAAATACATTTCAATGCTGAAATACAATACATTTCCGAAAAATAAATCTTAACATAAATAATACCTACATTATTAAATTTTATGCTGCGGTAAAATTCAGTTCAAAACAAAATTTATGTCGGTAAAATAAATACCAAAATAAATAATGCATCATTATACCTGTTTCTTAGAAATTTTCATTTTGTTTTCAGATTTTGAATCTAACTTGAAAGTGCATCCCACCTGTTAGGAATCACCCTGTGTGATTTTAATAAAATTGATATTAAATTGTATTAAAAATTAAACCAAAAAGTGTATGGTCAACAAAATAAAAATATCAATAACAAATGAGACTAAACAAATAGGAATTGCTTAACAACGGCGAAATCAACCAATAAGTTTAGTTTTTGCTTCGCTCGTTTAAGTCTTTATTTTTCCATATTTCTACTATAAGAATAAACAGAACTGTGAAAAAAAATCGATTTTGATACTCTAATGTAAACTCATCTGTTGCAACCCTAATAAAAAATAAAAACATAGCTCTTCCTATAAGCTTCGGGCACGTCGACACAAATATTGTTAAAAAATCTTTATTAAAGACGCATAGATCTATGCAGACAGGAAAAGTATGTTTACGTACCTACAGAAAATGATATTCAACAAATTTACGAAGCGCAGCTTTTGTTCTAGAACAATGTAAATAAATACGACACTATAACGCGTAAAATTTTAAATAATACAAAACACTTAAATGTTTATCAAGCCATAGAAAAATCAAGTCTTTCTCGAAGAAATTTATCCTTCGTGCAAGTATAAGGTGCAAAATGCAAATGTATTATCAACCACTTTTTTTAGTAAACAAATGACGTATATTTAGCGCTTCGACATTTAATTAATAATGTTTTTTTGTATAATTAGTTGATCGTTGATGCGAGCAATATGGCATTGAATTGAACGAACTTACATAAATGGAAAATTAGTTTTAATGCAGTACAATTAGACAGCGTCAGTTTTGTTGGTACCATTTATATTTTGAACATATTATCTTCTGCAAACTTGGCAACACTTATCTAGTCAATCACAATTTAAAAAAAAAGTTTTGTGGTAAAACAAATAGCGAGCCACTTTGCCCTAGTATTATAGTATTGCAGCTCCACCGGTCGAACCTCCAACTTCAAACCACCGACTGTGTCTGAGATTTCAAAAATACTGTTCTATAGGAGTATCTGAATATATTCTTTGAGGCTTTCTCGGTTTCTCGAATTGTCAATATTACAATTTACTTTCGGCTTAGACCGCGTCGTCATTTGGGAACTACACCTAGAATAATCAGGTAAGGACCGACCTGTAGCTTGTCTGCTTTTACAACCATTTGCTCTAGAAGTCTGAGCAATATTTGTTCGTAGGTCCTGCCTGCCTAAACAGGGCCGTGGTTTAGATTATTTAAACCTTGGGGCGGACAAGAATTTGATTTTAATGTATTTTGTTTGCCAGGACAATAATACTTAATCGACTTATGCCTGTTAGCTGTTTGTGAACCCATACGAACTAACGTTTTGCAAGACATTGCAGCTACATCGGACAAACTGGTCGTTCCATTGAGTTAAGATTGCAAGAGCACAAAGCACAATCGAAATTGAGAAACAACCTAACAACATAAACAGGGACTCAGTAAAGCTTGGACTTTAGTAGTTTATCCTCTAAGGACTCCTAAGCATCTTTGATCTCACGATCACGCTCCACTGGATCCGTCTTTGCCCAACGGTGACAGCCAACCAGAACTCCGCCGTTCTGCTCCACTGGCTCAAAAAGGTTTAAATACCTCTGCTTCTCGGATTTGAATTCTGTGTTCTATTCACTCTGAAGGTGCAAGCTGCAATGTCTTGCGAAACGTTAATTTGTATGGGTTCACAAACAGCTAACAGGCATAAGCCGATTAAGTATTGTTGTCCTGGCAAACAAAATACATTAAGATCAAATCCTTGTCCGCCCCAAAATTTAAATAATCTAAGCACACGGTCCTGTTTAGGCAGGCAGGGCCTACGAACAAATATTGCTCAAACTTCTTGAACAAATGCTTGTAAAGGCAGACAAGCTACAGGTCGGTCCTTACTTGATTATGCTAAGCGTAGTTTCCAAATGACGACGCGGTCTAAGCCGAAAGTAAATTGTAATATTGACAGCATTTGAATCTTATTAAAACAAAAATTTACTTAAAACAGTCCCGCAGTTATTAAGAGCTGTAAACGTCAGACGCACACATACGCCCAGAAGCTCCGTTAAAATTAAAAAAAAAATTTGCGCATGAATCATCTTACGTTCACATGTACGCTTGTGCATGTGCACTTACAAGTATGCTAGAACACAGACACTAGGCCTTGGCCTCTTGTAGTTTCTTCTTCCACATGTTTCTCTGTCTCTGTACTGCTGTCTTCCAATTTCTGATTTTTAATATTTGCTTGGCATCTTCTTCTATATTAGTTACCATCATCGTCTTGGTCGTTTCTTGAATCTTGCACCTTCTATCTGCCTTTCGTATACCTTTTTTGGTAATCAGTCTTCACCCATCCTCTCCAAGTATCTCATCTATTTTAATTTTTGTAACTTCGCAAACTTTGACGATATTTGGTTGCTTGTATGTTTGTTTCAGTTTTAAATTCTCAGGAGCAGGACATTTATGCGACGCCGATTGGGCAACGCCGTTTGGGCGCCGGGCGTTTGGATGCTGGTAATGAAAACCACGTATGTATTGTGAAAAATCACTTAAAATACAATTACATACTATACTTTTTAGAATAAAAGTAAGTTAATTTGGTAATTATTGTACAGAGCCTTCGTTAATTACTAATACCCACGTGACCTTTGGTCCACAGTGACTTACGGAGTTTTAGATTTAGATGTCAGTTCAGGATTGGTACTCGTGGTAACTAAAAATTCCCTATAAGTGTCACTGTCAACACTCAAAGTGAGGTTATGTATGTAAACAAGCAAGCCTTGATAAGTTACAAACGGCTTGGGAACTTTTGGATAAAAGGCTTACCAACAGTGTAAGCTGGGTTGCCTATATTTAATGGTCACGTGGGTCTCAGTAATTAATGAAGACTCTGTAGTAATGTTGTAACATGCAAAGGGCGATTCGTTTTCGAAGCACACTATGTGGATCCTGCTTGCTATAATAAATAGAAAGAGAAAAAAATGTTAAATTTGATGCTTGTCGATAAAATAAAATATAGAATATATAAAATACGAGCAGATCAGGATAACCAAAATGTATTTAGACACTATCATAGCTAATTTAATGAATGATAAGCGTCCCTGAAACGGCGGCTCCTAAACGGAGTCGCCCAAATGTCGCGACCGTAAAATTGCATCGAATGGTGGCTCAAAAATTTTCTTTAAATGGCGTGTGTCTTATCTTTGTACCAGTCTGCAACTTTAGTTTTTTTGGCAGCATCTAGCCCTTCAGGTGTTAATGCAATCACCGTTCCAGGTTTATGCAATGTTTTCATAAGTTGCGATTGTTCAAGCACGCTCTTGCTTCTTGGTAATTTAACTGCTCTTCCTTGAAACCTACCCATGTACGTTGGTTAAAGTTTTTGATAGAAACTATCTTGTCGAACTTTATAGTTTTGGCATTTGTCTGCTTCCTTGTGCTGGTTTGTAACTTTGGTGTAGAGTTGGTAAATTGTGAAATGTGTTTTTTTATGTTACGGTTTTACAGAAGAGCGGTCATAGCTCAGTGTCAAGCGCGCAGGCTTCCAATGCGGCAGATTCCGGTTTGACTCCCGGCTTTCGCAAGACAACGGAAAACCAGCGAGGTTGATTTTTCCCTAGAAAAACTTTTCTGGAGAAGAAGTGCATGCACTTCTTGTGGTTCGGAGCTTTCGTTAAACTGTAGGTCTTCTATGTCTGTCTGTGCACCAATGACACAAAGATCTTGTGCGATAAAAAAAGTTTTTTTTATTATTTCTGTACAATTGTATCTTCTGAAGAAGACTTGCATATTATGAACAACTCATAATTTTCTGTACTGTATAAAAATATTGCATATGGTAGATTTTCTAGTGAATCATCATTGTTCTTTAAATATTGAAGTCTTATGCGACTAAGAATTTTTTTCGTTATTTTTCCGATCTTCTGAAGAAAATTTGCATAGCAATTATTTTCTATTTTCCGCACTGTTAGTGTATCCGGGGGCCCATTTTAAAACTCCGAGCCTAAATTTTTTTAAATAAGCAACACACAATACAAGTCACTACCGACTATTATTTTAAAACAAAATATTTCCATAATTAAGATCAGGGCAATCATGTTTGCATTAACTTGATAGTTTACTAATCAAATTCGTTAAGTCACATTACTTGAACGGTGCAAAACAAAGATAATCGATCACTAATCTTTGGTGCAAAATGTATTCCAACGCTGACAAAGTGAACATGCTTCTAATTCTGGGTGAATGTCAAAAAAATGCGAGTGCTGCCAGTACTTTGTATGCACAACGCTTTCCAGGTAGACGAATTTCAACAGACAAAACATTTAGAATGCTTCTTCTGAATTTACAAGGGTATGGGCAATTTTCAAAACCAAAAGTAAGGGCACGGCAAGTTACGGTTGAACATAACAAAGTAGCTGTAATTGAAATGGTTACGGATAATCCTCATACAAGTCAAAGAGCGATTGCAAATGCCTTAAACATTAGCAAAGGTTCTGTTTTCAATATTCCTAAGGCGAACATATTTCACCCCTACCATGTTTATACCATACACCATCTTAAGGATAGGGATTATGAGCATCGTGTTCAGTATTGTCAATTTGTTAAACGGCAATTAAACGGCAATGCGGAATTTTTAAGTATGGTATTATTCTGTGATGAAGCGAGGTTTTCAAACAACGGCATGGTTAATCGACATAACTGCCACTATTACGCCCAAGACAATCCCCGCTGGATCAGGATAACTCATTTTCAGAGATTATTAGCGATTTTGTAATAGGTTCACATTTCTTTAATGGAAATTTAGATAGTGAAATGTATTTAAATTTCTTAATTAATGAACTACCGGCTCTCCTCCAAACAGTTCCTCAAAACGTACGGGATAGCATGTGGTTTTTAAATAATGGTGCACCTCCGCATTTTCATAGGGATGTGAGAAATTATCTTAACCAACGTTTTGAGGGACGCGTAATTGGACGAGGTGCATTGCATCCTTGGCCTGCCCGTAGTCCCGATTTGACTCCGCTAGACTTCTTTTTGTGGGGCAAAGTAAAAAATGATGTCTATGAAGTGCCCATTCGAAATGAAGAACATCTACGCGAAAGGATAATTCAATGTTGTCGCTCTATCACACCGGAAATGTTAGCTCGTGTTAGAGGTTCGATGCGTAGAAGAATTCTACTCTGCGAAAACGAAGGGGGAAGGCAATTTGAACACCTGCTTCGTTAGTTTTTGTACTATGTTCCTATTAAATTATTGTAGTTATTGTTGTCAAATATTAAATTTGAGTTATTAAAGTAACCTTAAATTTGTACTTAATCATTAGTAGATACATGTACTGTAAAGCAACTCTGATCTCAATTTAAAAAAAAAATGGTAGAAATGCATAGTGATCTGGGGGTTGCATTGTGTGTTGCCTATTTAAAAAAAATTAGGCTCGGACTTTTAAAATGGGCACTCTGTATAGTAATTTTTCGGTAGTTGTTGTTAGGCATGCTGTTAAACCTTCAATGCTATTTTACATAGAGGTTTTCTACGACCATAACGTTTCTTCGTAATTTCTGTTACAAACAGATCTTCTGAAGAAGACTTGCATCTAAATAATTTATTATTGTATGTAGTATTTGAAGATTGTGTACATGGTGGTATGCCTTTAGTTGTTGTCAAATATGCTGCTGAAACATTATTGTTGTTTTCTACACATAAGAGCCCGGTGCTTCCAAGAATTTTTCTCATCGTTTTTTTTATAAAAGAATGTTTCGATAAAGACTTGCATATGAATAGTTTCTTATTTTCTGCGGTTATGTTTAAATATTTTTAATATAGTGGATTTTCTGTAGTCGTCTGCTCTTATACATGAAGGTCTCATATACCCAAGATGTTTTCGTTAGCATTGCTGTGATTATAGGCTCTTCTGAACGAGATTTACAATCAAGTGCTCTAATTAATATTCTTTTTTTTCTACTGGAGCTTGTTGATTTATAACTTTTTGTTAATACGTTGCCAAAGCAATATTTTTGTATCTGTATTAAGTTTCCATTTTTTCTGTGTGTTTGTGCTGGAGAGTTTTATCTATGGTGTTTTCTATGAGCAAAATGTGCAGAGACAATTTAGTTAAAAATGAGTCTGTTTTGCACGTAATAAAACAATAACACATTAACATAAATAAGGTACCTAGTTTCGATTTATTATCACAAGTATATATCTTACTAATAATGTAATTACTAAAAATTTTTTACAAAGGCTTACTCAGAAAACTGAAAATTATGAATGTAACCAGCAAGACTTTCATATTATAGAAAACAGCAACAAATAAACCATTAAAGAACAATAGTTTTTGTCTTTTATTTTTCTAATTAAATAACTGAAGCATATCATTCTAAATTCTACAGGTGCAATCATGTTTAGGAGGCTACTCTTCTCCTCCCAACATAAGCAAGACTATTTCTTCTACTATCGATGTACAATATTTTGAGAATCCATTTGTGATGCTTATCACTTTAATTGCGTAAACTGTAGTAAAGTAATATCATTTGTTAAGAATAAATATAATACACAACATGATTTTGGTTTATTGCATAAATAAATTTATTTTCTAATTTTATACAAAATAAGTATTTTTTTAAAGTCCTGTATATCGCTTAATAAATGAACGAACTTTAGACACTCTGACGTATACTCCAGGATAATAAGGCTGAGCACAATCGATCCCCCACGAAACAATCCCCAACAGTCGGCCATTAGCTGTAAGAGGTCCTCCAGAATCTCCCTGTAAAAAGTTTTTTATCTGCACATTCTTTTATTTATTATTTGTGACACTTAAATATTCATTTTAAATTTTATTAGTTACAAGACTCTTTTTTTGTCCCGCATTTCAATCTCAATTAATGTAGGTGTTGACTGGGGCAGGCAGTGGCGGTTTCTCCATTGGGTCAAATGGTCATTGACCTCCCAATGAAATAAGAAAAAATACATAATCACTTTTTCTTTAAGTACATAACATATTATACACTATAATATTTAAAAAATACTTTATAGTATAACTTTTGTATGAGATTTCTATGCGAGAACTTTATCAAACAGCTGCCGCAGGATCCGAAAACGTTCGAATGTTTGAGTATTTCGCGCGCATTAAACAAATCTATGCGAGGGTCATTTGGCTGTCAGTCCTCAATTTAGCTATACGCCACAAAATAAAGCCGCCGGCTTAAAATGCCTTCAAATGAATAAGAGTGAAATAAAAAGCCCATTGCGGTAAAATTCATATTACACAAGCTAAGAAGGGATAGAAGTATCTGCGTATTAAAGACTTCAGGGTCACGAACCCACAACTTCCGAGAATTATGCTGTCAGCTGTCCGAGATAAGCGCATGCCATTAGCCGCCTAATGTGCGGGATTCGCACCTAAACCACGTAGTAGTGTGAAAACTGTTGTTGGCTGTGTAATAATAATTTAGTGGTATTGTAGGATGTCCGTGCAAAATAATATTGGATTGTAAAAGCCATGTAAGAAACTGCTTTCACTTGTTTCCACTGTCTGATATTTTGTGATAATTCATTGTGTGATATTGACTGTAAACATTTAAAAACTAAAATTCAAACACCTTTTTTATCGGCAAACCACATAAAAAATTTTGTGCATTTTAACACACTGGCAATGTGGGTATCAATTTACAATAATTTTATTAGAGAGTGCCCATCAAAAGTCTATTAAAAACATCAATGAAAATGTTGGTAAAAATAGATCATTTTCCCAACGTAAAAGAGGCTACCTAAAACTTGGATAAGAACAAATTTTTTCCAAAAAAATACTGTAAAATGCCTCCCAGTACACCACATCACGAGCCGCCACTGGGGGCAGGTATCTCAAATGTCGTGGATTGAGATCGAACGTTTTGGTGACGTTTTCGCTTAAAGACAAAGAGCCGTTTAGTCGTATCTTACCTGACAAGCATCTTTTCCTCCTGAAAGATAACCAGCGCACATCATTCTATCAGTGATAGAGTAAAACCCATAACATTGTTTACAAATACTTTGATTTATAATTGGAACTACTACTCCTTGCAGGCGAGGCGACAACGATGATTTTCCGGGAAATGTTGTTCCCCATCCGGTGACAACTGCTCGAGTACCAACAGGAGGATCTCTGTTGCCTTTGGGAAGTTCAATCGGTGCTATAGACGATCCGAAACGCAAACAACAATTTAAAATTACTATAGCTATATCATAGTCCACACTGTGCAATTTATACTTTGGATGTAGAATTATGCGCCTTACACGAACCACAACTCCACCGGAGTTAAGGTTAGGACTACCTGCTCGGATTGAATAAAATTCTGCAGGTTGCGTTATGCAGTGTGCTCCGGTAATTGCTGTGGTTTGGTTGATAAGAGCTGCACCACAGTGGTGATGTCCATTGAAAAGTAGTGAAATATGATAGGGATATTGATTAATGGAAACACTTCTTCCACCGACTATACGGTTTTCAATGGGAGGCTGTTCGAGATATCCTGAAATGTTATTAATTTATTGTAATTATTTACTTCTTCTCTACTTCCTTAATTCTTCTTTTTAAACTAACTATTTCTTTATTCGTCTACTTTACTATTTCTGCAACTATCGTCTTCTTTGTTTTTCGAACCGTGTACATCTTCTCCGGTTATCTATTTTGCTACATATTTAGTTATCTAACACTTCTGTCTATTTATTTTATTATATGTATAATTATTTATTTTCTAACTCTTCCACCGTCTAATTCTTTAAATATTAGATAATTATACAGGCTGTTTCAAATTCGAGCCCCACCATGGGGATCTTGCTTATTTGAAGAGATAGAGAGTTGGTTAAACTGAGGCAAAGTTGCCAAATTGTATGCCTAATAATAATCTGTAAAGAAATTTAAAAGTAGCCTCTGGTTTTTCAGATATCTTAAAAAAACTGAAATTTTGGATTTTTTATTTTCGGCTATAACGCATTTATCATTTACGCTACATATTTCTAGTTAACGCATTATTGGGACACTTTTTCATGCTGAATCTAAATTTTTAATAAGATTTGGTATAACTGTTGCCATTGTTCATTTTCGACTGTCAATTTTTTTTTCCTATAGTTGATATTTTAAATTTTTTCATATTTAGATAGAGTTCTTAATTCTGATTTCAACGATGTGCATTTTGTATAAGTTTTGAGCATTTTATTACAGAAAATAAAAATTTCATAAGAGTGTCATGGAAAGACCACGTCATTTAATTTATTTGGGAAAAATTCTAGTAGGCCATGAACTGATGAAAGTAAAACAAAACACTTCACTTATTTACTTTTACTTTTAGATACTTTAAGTATGCGAAAATTTCAGGAAACTTTGTTTTGAGCATGTGCGGCAAGTTAAGTTGTTTTTTACAAAAACAAATGAATGACAAAGTTTTCAACACACAATTTACTAAAAATTCCACTTGCAGTTTTTATGTTTGCAACTGACATAACAAATTTGAATAACAAGTTAAATAAACACAACAGGTAATACTAGAACCACACTAATACGAACAATTATTAAATAAATGTTCATAACATTTGACACGTTTGTAAAACACGCTCAGAAGCTCGTCTAAAATGAACTCTCTAATATCCGGTTTATTAACTGTTTCATTCATTTGTTTTTGTAAAAAATAACTTAACCTGCTGCACATGCTCAAAACAAAGTTTCCTGAAACTTCCGCATACTTAATGTATCTAAAAGTAAAAGTAAATAAGAGAAGTGTTTTGTTTTACTTCCATCAGTTCATGGCCTACTAGAGTTTTTTCAAAATAAATTAAATGACGTGGTCTTTCCTTGGCACTCTTATAAAATTTCTATTTTCTGTAATAGAAAGCTCAAAACTTAAACAAAATGCAAAGTGTGACACATCATTGAAATCAGAATTTAAAACTCTATCCAAATATGAAAAAATTTAAAATACCGACCATAAGAAAAAAAAGGTGTAGTCGAAAATGAACAATGGCAACAGTTACACCAAATCTGACAAAAAATTTAGATTCAGCATAAAAAAATGTCCTAATGATGCGTTAATTAGAACTATGTAGCATAAATGAGAAACGCGTTATAGCTGAAAATAAAAAATCCAGTTTTTTTTAAATATCTGAAAACCCAGAGTGGCTACTTTAAATTTTTTTACAGATTATTATTAGGCTTAAAATTTGGCAACTTTGACTCAATTTAACTAACTCTCTATCTCCTCAAATAAGCGAGATACCCATGGTGGGGCTTGAATTTGAAACAGCCTGTATATCTATTCTCCACCTCTCCAACCTCTGTAGTTACATAATTATCTACTTTCTCCTCGTCGCTTCAACAATTAATTTATGTAATTATCTGATTATCTACCTCCTCCATACCTCTGCAACTATGTTCGTTTCTAATTATCTAATTATCAACTTTCTCTGTACGCCGCGCGCCGCCAAGTATTTATTTCTGTAATTGGTTACCGTATCGTTATTTTGTTACCTATTTACCGGTCTGCCTTTCTAGTTTTCTATAATCTCTCTTTCGTCTAAGTATTTACCTTTGCAATTATCAAATTGTATACCTACTCTTTACTTCCCCAGCCGTTTACATCTATTTACTACTATTTACCTCTCTAATTATCTAGCTTCTCGCAATTCTTCTCAATCTACCTTATTAGTTATCTACCTTTTCTTCCCTTTCCATTTTGTTAAAATTTTCATTATCTAAGTATCTGCGTTTGCTCTAGCTCTCCCACTGTATGCTTTTTAAATTAACTAATTAGCTACCTACCTAGTTATCTGCCTATTTCTATCTCACCAACCACATATCACTTTAATTATATAATTATCTACCTTTCTCTACATCTCTAGCCTCCTAACTAACCTCCTCTATTCAATTAACTAATTA
Source organism: Ctenicera cuprea (assembly GCA_958336395.1). Lineage (NCBI taxonomy): Eukaryota > Metazoa > Arthropoda > Insecta > Coleoptera > Elateridae > Ctenicera > Ctenicera cuprea. The sequence goes on from OY284493.1 coordinate 13,189,818, forward strand.
TCTATCTCTTCTCCTCTACCTTGTTATCTACCTACTTTCCACTTCTCCAACTATTTATTTTTATTGTTAGTTATCTAATTATCCATATCAACTCTACCTCTTTAACCACCTATCTCTATAATTAACCAATTATTATTTACCTAGTCTTTACTTCTCTAATTACTACCTCCTTTTCACCTTCCCAACGATTTACTTTTATAATTATCTCTTTTTCCTCTATTTTTTTACCTATTTACAAATCTACCTCCTTGGTTACTTAGGCAACTTTTTCTTTACCTCTCTAACTATCTGTGTCTATAATTATCTACTACTTCAACTATATACCTCTCTAATTAACTAATTAATTTACCCTTTACCTCTCCTACTATCTACTTCTCTAATTACTACCTCCTCGTTTCCTCTCTAACAATCTACCGTTTTTAAACTAATTATCAGGCTAGTCTTTACTTCTCCAACTATCTACTTTTTTAATTATCTATTTTTTTTCTACTTTTCTACGTATTTACCAATCTAACTTTTTAGTTATCACCCTATTCTCTACCTAAACAACTATATACTGTTTTAATTATCTAATTATCAATTTCTACTTTACCTCTTCAAACACTTTTCTCTATAATTTACTAATTATAAACCTACTCTCTACCTCTGCTACTATGTACTTCTCTAATGACTACCTTTTTTCTACATTTCCAACGATCTACTTCTCTAATTATATACCTTATTTCATGTTTCTGCCTATTTATGAACTACCTCCCTAGTTATCTGCCTACTGTCTATCTTTTCAATTATCTACTTCTCTAATTATCTATTTCTACTCTATCTCTTCAACCACTTATCTCTATAATTCACTAATTATCTGCCTACTTTCTACCTCTCCTACTATCTATTTTTCTAATTACTACCTCTTCTCTGCCTCTTCAAGTATCTACTTCTCTAATTATCTACGTAACTCTACTTTTGTACTTATTTACCAATCTACCTCCTTAGATATCTACACCTATCTACCGCTTCCAATTATCTACTACCCTTCTACTTCTCCAACTATAGACCTTTTTAATTAACCTAATATCGACCTCTGTTCTGCCTCTTCAACTTTTATAATTATCTATCTTCTTTCTTCCTCTCCAACTTTCTCCCTACTTCTCTAACTCTTTATCTTTATAATTAACTAATTATATACCTACTCTATACCTCTCTAATTGTCTAACTTTCGAATAACCTAATTATTTAGTTCTTTTCTACTTCTTCAACTATCTATCTCTATAATTAAGTAACTTCAACGTTCTACGTTCTTTTTTAATTATCTACCTTTCAAATTATCTAATGATTTGCTACGTCGATACTTTTGCACCCATTTACTAATCTACTTCTCTAGTTTTCTACTTTTTCTCTACCTCTCTTACTATTAACCACCATAACTGTATCTCATCTACCTCTCTAAGTATCTACCTTTTGTTTTCTTATTGTATCAGTTGTAATGGAGTTTGCTTGAGTTTGACATTATTATATTAAATTAGGTAAAATTGCTAAAAGAATTGTAATATGTTAAGGTTTGCCAAATTTACAATTACCTATATGTCATCAATCTAATCATAGTTTGTCAATGGTAGCCAAATGTACGAACATGCTGCTTGTCTAGTTATGCTTTAATTATTACTTCGGCTTTATCAAGTTACCCTTTGACAGACGCAAAAGCATTTCTTTGATTTATTATTTAATGAATGAACTATAATTTACTATTAAAAAATACTACATAATTTACTTATTTACGTATATAAAATTACCATAAATGTTGCAGGAAAGAAACCAAAACAAATTAACTCACCGATTTTAATGATCGTAATTAATAAACCAATCATAGTTATAAACCACATTTTTTTTAATTTCTTGATATAAATCAAAACTAAATTTGTTGTTGCGCTATTTACATTTTAAGTAGTTAGTTCACCTAAATGAAACATATTTAGCATGCCACTGAAGCTAAGGTTGCCTTCCATATTGCATAGATAAGACTTATTCTCAGAAAATATGGAAACTAATATAGTATAAATACAGGGTGCCTTTAAAAGCACAAACATGCATATTTTTAATTGCAAAATTAGGCTAAGTTTCCTTTCACTTGTGTGCTAGAAAAACATATTAGACAAATGTTTTTCATTTTTGTGCTTTTATGTAGAATCTTTTAATTTTACCACCCTAATATACAGAAAGACTTGTATATTTCCTTATTATATCCACTAAAATTAATATTTCTGAACTATCCTGTATGTCCTAACTCATTTGCTGTTATCAAGAACCTTCACATTCGCAATTTGTTTTAAAGACTATAGATAACTCACCTGTTATTGTGGAAATACTTACTTATAAAGTCATAACCTAATGATTAACGAACAACCAACATATTACGTGAAGGCTGTTTTGCAAAAGTCATGATAATAATGTCAAGCAGGCAGATCTTTTATTTCTAGAACGGTACGAATGTATACAGAATAAAAAGGTAATGTTTTTTTTCTTTGATATTTTCCAGTAAACGGTATTATTTTTTGTTTTTAGTAAATCTATTTTCTGAATTGAAATTTGTTTGTAGTTATTCTAAATAACTTGTACGACGCAATGTTTTTAAATCCAGTTCTGTGATTTTTAGGAAATAATGTTCTAACATTTTAGAACTTGACATGTTTCACTAATTTTATGTGCTTGACCATCTACGAGCCCCGTTCTACAAAGCCCAGATCTTTCCTTTAATCAATATGTCAATAATTAAAAATATTTTAAACACTTTGTTTAATAATGCTAAAGAAAAAACGGGCAATTTACTGAAATCAGGCATTTACAAACTAAATTGCTCTCATTGTAATTCTGTTTATATAGGACAAACCATTACAAATTTCGATATTAGGTTTAGATTAGGTTAGGATATTCTGTTGAGGTTGCTGCCTTCTAAGGAGAAGTTCCGAGTACCAATTCTTTGCGGGACAAACGCTTATTTACTTTTTTTATTATTTGTTTAATTTTCACACCAGTTCCACAATCAAATAGTAAAAACAATACGAAATGTACAGTAAATTAATACACAAGTAATAAAATAATTAAATTGAAAAAGATTTCATTATTAGAACATCTGCGTAGCATATCTTCTTACCTTCTGTGCTGTGTGGTGCTTAACGTGAAACAGAACAATAGAAACCTACAGAATTACGGGGGCTACAAACCACAGAAACGCATACACTTCAGCTCTGGAGAAGATTTTCCTAGGACAATCTCAGATGTGGAAAGTGAAGCTTACGCCCGCTAATCTTCATAGAAAACTAAAGGCCACACAGCTCGCATCAAAGTGGTTTCCACAGCTTCCCAAGAGAGCATGCAGATTTTTAATAACCTATTGTTACTTCGCCCGTGATCGAACCCTAAGCGGCTGAGTAACAGTCTGCCACCTAGACCGCTACACCGATCGAAAGCCCTATTACAATGTATCAATAATACAATTCTTAACACCAACAGGTATTTTATCAAGTCATCAAGACGTTGACATAAATAACCAAGATCAAGTTATGAAGATTTATTGTTCCTATAGCAACAGTTTGCTTTTAATCTTGCCTTTGAAAATGACATGTTAACATGTCTGAATACCTATAAAGTTAAAATAAAAAATCTGTCGAAGTTAAGAATTGTATTATATACAATACATTAGAACTTCAGTTATGAAAAGCTGAAAACAGTTTAAAATTTAAACAAATAACAAAAGAAATTAAAACAAAGTTTGTCCCACCCAGGATTGGAACCCGGGACTTCTGCTTAGAAGGCAGCAACCTCAACCGTTTCTTTACAAAGACATAAAAACACGTTGTTGTTAATGTAGGATTAAAAGAACAAGTGTTAAATTTATTAATATTTATTTATATTTTTGCTTAATTTTAAATGTGATTTTTTTGTATTAAGCGGCGCTAATAACAGTTAATACAGTTTAAATTCTTTGCCAAAGTATCCTGGGGTCATAAGAAAAGATGCTGTCTTAGGATCGAGCGTTGCCTTCCGATCTAAAGCAAGCCATCCTAGCACGCTCTTTCAAACGCCCGGTTGAAGACTCAAGCATAGTTATCCCCTTCAACAGTAAAGCAGCAGCTACGCCAGGTCTCGACTAAGCTTGTTCAGTACCACTAGCTCTGTCAAGAGCAAAGCAGCGGCTACACCAGGTCTCGACAAAGCTTACAACTAGCACTACAAGCTCTTTCTTAAACAAAGCACATGCAGACTACAACATTTTGAATATCCCGGTCGAGTCCCTTGTTCTTTATTTTTCTAATTAATTTGTTTAGTACAACTTGTATTCTCGCAGGCACTCCAACTTGGCAGGTGCAAAGGTCGCCGCGAGCTAACGCTGCGCCCGAACTAAGATGAGACAATACTCAGCGGTTCTCAACATCTAAACGTAGTATTTTCGTGCAGTGTTAAAATTTCACAAACAATTCTTTGATAATGGTATGTAAACATACCGGAATACGTATAATGATAGAAAAATAGAACTGTTGAAGGAAGTATTGAATATTTTATTTATAATATTAAAAATTTATTTGTTATAATCAAATCAATTTTTGTATTTTGAATTTTCCTATATTAAATTAAAACGGTTTAAAATAAAAACAATTAATTAGAAGTAAATACATTTAATTAGAGGAATCCTCGCTTTCTTGGTTTGAGCTATTCGACGAATCTTCACCTACGTTTATTATTGTAGGATCAATATCATCAACTATAATCTCACATAGCCTTTTTGAAAAATCCCAGATTCATCCAGAAAAACGGGTTTGTAGAGTTTTGTATTCAAATTACGTACAAATGACTTCAAAAAATGTACCCTTTGGTTTACAATGTGTGATTGTTCACAAAGATACCGCCGGTTGCAGTCTTTTTTATATCTAAAACCAATGTTTTTTACAAGTTTAGAAAACGTTTTTAAACCTATGTTTATAATTTCCCGATCGTTTACAGCTTGTAGCAAAGTTTTTAATGTAAATTAGGTGTTGGTACTGTAAAAGTTATAAACCACATCCCGCACTGCCATTTAACCCCTTCACAGACATTAACAGATTTGGTTCCGCGCGCCGACGTTTTTTTCGTCCGCAAAGCACATTACGTGAGAGGCTCCTAACTGATCTTAAACTGATATTTAATGCTTCCGCAACTCTTTCTTGCACTTTGCTAATTGAAATCAAAGGGCCACCGGCTTCTTTCTCTCATTGAAAATAGTTTATTAAATTGAGGGTTAATTTCTTAGACTGCAAATGCAGAACACCTTGTGCCATCACAATTGTAACTACCTCGTCGCCAACAAACGATAACCTTTCATATCCGCCTGTGCTAATTATATTTTAATCACCCTGTTTACTAACTAGTAAGTTGTGCGTTTTGATTGGTTCATAGACAATTAATATAAATTACACGTTTTAGAACATTAAATACTAGTTGATCCATTTTACAAAAATAAAGCGACTAAAAATCTTAGAATATAATATTTTACAATATTCTAGGTAAAAATAGTAAAGCATTAACATGTTTTGAACCACCGACTTGCTACTAGTTGCTTCTTTTTCTCTCTTACTTATCAACGCAGTGCGTCTCATTATCTCCGCAAGTTTCAACACCGCAGACGTACTACCTGCTGGACGCGACCCTCGTTTACCAGCAATTAGTACCCTTTGATAATAATATAGTACGTCTTTACTCGTTTTATACTAATACAAACCGAACTTTGTACCTGCCAAGTTGGAGTGCCTCCGAGAATAGTTTGTTCATTTATTAACTGTTTGTTAATGTTTGATGTTATAAATTCAAATATAATTTTGCCTGCAAATTAGTAAACGCTGCAAAACATTGAAAGATGTTAAACTAATGGATAGGTATACGAAGGAACACTAAATTTCCTGAACACGTGACTTATTAGTCGGACAAAAGAAAGGTATTAAAAAGGTGCTTCAATTGTTTCAATTATTGTTAAATGCATATACTTACATTTATAAGAAAACCACACCTCTATGCTTATTTGACAATCCGCTTCTTTGGTATAACATGAAAGATATAAATTTTAATTGTGTATAAAAAATGTGTATATTTAACACTTACAACAATACAAGTAACGTAAACTTAAAAAATTAACAAAAAAATATTAATGCCACTGAAAGACTACATGAGCTATCATTAAATATATTGTAACAACCAATAGACTCGTTACCATTATAGGAAAACCGACCCTAAAATACAAACATTATTTGTATGGTATCAACTAATTTGTGTTTTAAAATAAAACTGTACTCACTTCATAAATTGAATAAACGTAAATCTGTACCCATGCTGTTCTGCTACTCCTGCACAAACAATGTTTGAAGATGAGCCAAACAACGTTCCGTTGCCTGAAAAAAGTAAGCATCAATGGGAGCTAGTCTTCTAATCATCCGCTAGATGTCAGCAGGAACAAATACGGTTTTATTTATTATGCGGCAGCAGAAAATACTTACCAAAATATCTAAGATTCGAACGTTATTACCAAAATAATGTAACAACCTAAGTAAACTTTAATAACAACAGTTATGTTTTCTCACGTTTGAAATAATCACAGCCTCCTCGATTAACATCGACTGAAATCTCTATACGGCCTGTCGCGTCTCGAATTGTTTTGGTTCTCTAAGAACTTTGTATATTTTGTACGGAACGTGGCGTCATCTAGCGCTTTGCGGTGAACGCAATACATTACAAATTTAAATAATTTAATTAGAAAACCGTATTATCATTTCACGCTCATAACAACTGGAATTGGAAATAACATCCAATGCAATTTTATGTTTTTTTTTGTTTTTACGTTAACCAACTACTATCTAAATTAACCTCTGGTATGACACTTTCCACGGATCGGTTTGTAGCGCCTCTGCATCGCGCAGAATTTGTTGGCATACGCTTGATACAGCGTGGCAAATCCTGTAGAAATTTCAGCCGATATTAATCTAGGAGGCCCCAAAAAATGTAAAAGAATGATATATTTATATACAGTGCCCAATAAAACTATGGGCACACCCTAATAACTTGTTCATTGTGTAAGATAGAAAATTGGTGCTTTTAGTCGGTTAGTTATACACCGTAATTTGGGTATGTCCAAATTTAATTTCCATTTTCAGTTTAAGCGAAAGTAATGCAAATTTGAAAATTTGTGTAATTATACCTAAACTCATTTTTAAATTTTTTTTGCAAACGTAGGAGGTAAAAGGTATAAAAATGCAGTTTTTAATTTTTTCAATTATTTATTTTAATTGTAGAAACCTAGTTAACAAAAAATATTCATTAAATGCTTCCTTAACAACCACAAAAATTTAATGTTATCATGTGCACGCAAATAATTATATTTTGGTTTTTCCAGAAGCTTTCACACTTTAGATAGAACGTTCGGAACTACCATATTATTTCAAGATAGATGGGAAGAAAGGGATTCTTTCCTATGGAATTTATTTTAGTAGGCCACAAAGTATCGAACACCTTGAAACGCGGATTAGGAACGCAATTCACAAAAAAAATCTCCTAAAATTATTTAAAAATTAGTTTGAGAATTTTATGACAGAATCGGTCCCTGCCGGACCGAGAATGAGAAACACAAACTGTTTTTCTCTTTTTTTATATACATTTTAATTTATCGCCAAGTAGTTTTTTTGTTATGGGTAGGTAAATGATGGGGTTTTACATTTTATAACGCAAAATAATTAGAAAAACATTTTTGTACCTTTTATCTAGAATATATCTCAAAAACTACTGATTTTAGATACATAGTACTTTAACTCTTGCAAAGTGTATGCAGCAATCAACCCAAGAATGTATTTAAGTATATTCCGGGTGTCTGTTGTGAAACAATCCGCTTTAAATAACTTCAAAATAAAACAAAATCCGCGGTAAAAGCGAAGCTGAAAAGTGCAAAAGAGGCCACAATATGGCACTAGAGCTGTTAAGTGCCTACTCACCCCTTCACCTCCAGCCACCTCAACCTAAAAATATTAAAAAGCAACATACCCCTTGCGAATAGGAGTACTAGCAAACAATAAAAAGAAAATTAAAATTGTACATTCCGTTTCCCAGTTATGGCTCAAACAAGTTTATATATGTTTTTCCACGACCGGGAGTAGAAGTCGGTTTCTATGGCATCAAAATTGTGACAGAAGTAAAGCATTTACTCTCTAGGGACGAAATAAGACAACAATTTCCCTAGGGAAGTTTTTATTTCATTTCATATTTATTTTTGCAAACAAATGTCTGTTGTCATGGTACGTTGCATGGAAACATCCCAAAGGCTTCTAAATATTATAATTTCGACCCGATTTATTATAATTCCTTATTTATGAAATTAAGTGTTTCCACTCCCGATCGTGGAAAAAATAGTATATACACCTCGGGAGAGACCGCCATTTTTCCCTCGATGTATTTGTAGCCCTCGGGCTTCAAATTACACCTCAGGAAAAATAAGACGTTTCTCTCACTTACTGTATAATGTACTATTATTTGGGACGTTGAATTCAAAACTACTTTGCCCAAAACTTCAATTTCTGCGGATTTGTTTAATATTCTGGGCTATTGACGCTCTTTATTGGCTACGGATCTAGATTCTCTAAGTTTTACAACCAATTCGTCTAATCGCATACTTATGAGATACATATTTATCAACATGCCTTTCATTAAAAACAGCAGCTGTTTTTCGAGCACAGTAATTTTCAGCTCCGTAATTGACAATAATGTCAATTTTTTTGGCCACGGCACAAATCTTTTTTAAAAAACAAATGGTTGAATTAAAGTTTACTTGACTAAACTAACAATTAATTAACAACACTGTCAAAATAAGCAAACCGATACTTTGATTTTTGTTAAATTTGCTTAAGCCATTACTGGGAAACGGATTGTATGATTGCTATTTCTATTTTACTGTTAATTTGCATTTTTTAAGTGCTTTAATTTGAAGTATCGCAATAGGTATGTTGTCATTTAATATTTTTACGTTGGGGTGGCTGGAGGTTAAGGACTGAGTAGGCACTCAAAACTCCAATGCCATATAGTGCCTCTTTTGCACCTTGCCATTTTGATTTTACCCGCGGTTCAATATCTTAATTTAGTTCACTTGAGGTAGATTGTTTTAAAAAGGACAGCCGGTACGTATCACACCGAGTGTTATATCTAAAACTTTCAATTTAGCATTACTGCCGCTCAAGCTAGAAACAAAAATTAACTTTTGACGTACCGAAAATAACGATTACAACTAACTGTATAAATTTTCTTCAAGCACCAACTTTCTAGCTTTAACAAAGAAAAAGTTATATTAGGGTGTTCCCCCCTGCTTATATTACATAGACATTTCACTAGATGTCAGCATCTAATGTCTAAAATTATGTAGCTTACATTTAAACAGTTACCGCGTTTGTCCCTATTTCTCCCTTCTACATATTATTTTAAATCTAACCTCTCATTATTTCACGCGCAACGGAGTTTCTATCTCCGTCTGTCTACCACAAAAATAAATTATAAATCTTTACGCAAGACAACCTTATAAAGAAGCAAAAATTGCTTAATTTTGTTTATTTACTCAAAATTTTCAATTCGGCAAATCTGAGTACTACATTTTGGAAATGGCAAAAAATTTTGTTTCGAAAAAGGTGTAGGGAATAAAAACCGTCTGGTAAAAAGTTGAGATTCGTTTCTCGGAAAAAGACTCGTAAAAATCGTCTCTTTTTGAAAGAGCAGTCCATCGAAGTCTTCTGGGAAAAAAATATAAAAAAGACCTTCCGTATTTCACCAAATAAATTCGTTTTTGATTCAATTTGGTTGCCAATATAATTAAAGTTGTTAATTATTAATTATAAGTTCTAGCGTTAAATTTATTAAGTATACACAAAATACTTGTGTACTTCAACAATATTGCTGAGGTAATACAGTACTTTATGTGTACTCAATAACTAAAGTACATACCTCCAAAACATGCACCAAAAGCCAAAGCCCATACAAGTGGCTGCAAAGGTAACTGAAGCTCTTGATTATCTGCTAAAACGGTAGTAATACGCACCATCATGGTAGTAAGTGGTATGTTATCAACAAATGCAGAAGCACAAGCTGAAACCCAGAGAATAAGAAGAATTGCAACAGCCAATCTTGATTCCTGTTCCACAGACATAATGACGTTTTGAGTTTGCTTGCCAATCCAATCTATTAGTCCCATTCTTGCTAAAGCCTACAAATAGGTTTGAATTATCTTATTTTAGCAACTGTTAAGGGCGCTGCAGTCGATGTTGGGTTTATCATGTTGTTACCTAGGTTCGGCAACAGATTAACAAACTTCTTGACATTTTAATTTAAATTTGATTTTGAAAACATTCAACTTGAAATCGTTTTTAATACTTAACCTCCAATGTAGAGCCATCTGCTATGCAACTTAGGTAACAACATGAAATACCAAAAATCAATTGCAGCGCCCTCAACATCATGTTGTTACCTAGGGTTGGCAACAGATTAACAAACTTCTTGACATTTTAATTTAAATTTGATTTTGAAAACATTAAAATCGTTTTCAATCGTAACCTCCAGCGTAGAGCCATCTACTATGCAACCTAGGTAACAACATGAAAAACCCAAAATCGATTGCAACGCCCTCAACCTGCAACCACGTAACCTCCAGCGTAGAGCCATCTACTATGCAACTTAGGTAACAACATGAAAAACCCAAAATCGATTGCAACGCCCTCAACCTGCAACTCTCCCGTATCAATACGCTTACTTTTGCCGAAAGTATTTCAGGCAAACAGAATTTAATAAAAAATCATACAAAGTTTTACCTCCATTAATATAAATAGTGAAGCAAAAAACAGCAGTGTTGACCATTCAACTCTTGCATACACCGATTCGATATCATCCCGATCGGCAAGAAGCAACAATAGTAAAACTCCAAGTAATGCTGTCCAGCCTAAACCTAATCGATCTGAAATGTAAAGGGATGTAATGTAATGTAAACACCATTGCATGAATAGGGTCAAAAACAATTTTTTTCAAAATATCACAAGAGCTCAAACAAGTAACTAAGAATAAATACTTACTCAGCTCTGGTAAAGAATGTAAAAAGAACAAGGAAACAACGAAAAGTAAAGTAATTCCCGATTTAATTAGCAACGGTTTATCACGTATAGGATACTAGAACAAAATCAATTTGTTAAAACTTCACTTATATTTATGCATTTTAACTCATATTTAATTTATATACTTTTTTCTGTAAATCCTCCAAATTACTGTTATAATTTTGTGTGGGAGAATTACAACAATTTGTCTTGCTATTAAGTTTTCCTTGGAGGCGAGTGGTTCTCTTCTTCAATGTTTCCTTTACAGCATCCTCATCTTTACTGTAACTACTCATACACGCGGCCGCTCTTTGCCATACAGCTATCTCTCTTCTAAGCGCTAGAAAGATAATTAGTGCAATTTTTCCAATTTGCAAAAAATGGAACCAACTGACCTAGAACTTCTGGGGATTCTGTGTATCGCAAGTCTCTGGAATTCCGGTACAAATACCTTAACTGGATGTGAACCAAAATGGAAGCCAATAGTACACCAATTCCCATGTGCAAAGTAAACGTGGAGAATGTTACTCCCTAAAAAATATATAAATAATAATTACAGTTGTTTAAAATTATACACTCTTCTAGAAACTGCATACGTCCCAAATGCAGCTATTGGTTTGTAATTACCAGGGTTGACCTAGACAAAAATCTATAAAAGCGTACCTACTCTCTGTACGATCATCAGTTAACAGTTAACTCTACCATCTACAATAAGTGCTATCGCTCCCATCTCTCTCGTATGGGGTCTTATAGCCCTAACTACTATAACTCATGTAAGTAGTTTATCTTAGTGTTAAGTGATTATGTGTGACTTTAAACCTAATATATTATTGTTACTTTTTGGTAATTTATGTGTTCACTCTTAGACAGTTCAAACAATAAGTCAAAGTTTATCTTAGGCTAATCGTATTGCGACAATATAAAATCGGCTATAAACGTTTTAAAAAAATCGCCAAAACCTATATTATTCCGTGGGCCAGATTTACTAACATTTGCCGTTGTCATAAGTCTCTCCATTCATAAAATTTTATTTCGATCTGCTTCTTTAAATATTCATGAAGGAGTTTCAAGTAAAAAAAGGGGAATCATTTTACGGCAACACAGAACACAACCAAACAAACCTCCTTATTTGCACGAGAACGGGAACTGAAGTTTACTAAAGTCAAAGTCAAACTACAACCCTTGCTGAAACGCTTTCACGGTATACGTAGCCGAGCATGCAAGCGATAGTGGAGATACGTTGTCGTGGCAATCACCTTAAGCCAATGTCATACGCTTTACCTAACGAGCCGCCACTGTCATATGTGCTTTTTCTGTTTTTTACTGAAAAACAGCTGAAGGTGTAAATTCTACTTTGCTTATATGCCCTTTCTTTTATCTCCAGTCTTACCCTGAAGTTTTTTAAACAAGACTTTTCTTCCAATCGTAAACGAGTTGTGTTATATTTCACTGTGCACGTAAGATAACACTAGTATTATTTTCCATCGTCATTACGGACGAAGCCATCAAGAAATATCAACTGCTTGAAAAGAGCTTTTGCGGTTATTTTGGTGACTCTTCGCTCTAATAGATATTCAACATTTCCTTAATTGGTAGGTAGAAGTTTTCAATTTGATGAATTCACGAGGTGAAACAAAAGTGTGCTTGATCCCGAGAAAAGTGTCTAATACCTAGGCAATGGGTGTGGACACCTGAATAGGCAAGCCATGCTGCGCCATGCAGAAGCTATAAATTTACCTTATTCCTGTAAATCCGATGGGTTATAAATATGCTAAAATTGCACATTGACTGGGGAGTATCAATTTTGCAGATAAATAGGTCAAGTATTCAGAAAAGTGTCATTCATTAGGCCCCGAGTTGGCGCGGCTACAATAACCATTCGAGTGCGATCAGCAAAGTTAAACATAGCTTTGCCTGGTCAGTACTTGGATGGGTGTCCGAAAGCCGAGCCAACGCGGCGCCTAGTGCTCTCGGAATGGCACGTTAATAGGTGGTCCCGGATGTCGCATTAATAACGCGGCAGCCGTTAGAGGGGTTAAAAGTAATGCCAAGAGTTTGGCGTAAGCTGCGAGATCAGGTAGTTCCCTCTAACTTCGATGGCTTTATGCCGTAAGGTAAGTAAGCGCGCCTATGTGGGTAGTAACTAATAATTACTATACCATTCCTCGAAATGCGAATGCACTATTTCATAATTAAGATACTGGCACCTACCGCTTTAGCAATATCTGCATTAGATGCAATGATAACATTGGGAGGATCTCCAATTGGTGTAATAGCACCACCAATGTTAGAGTAAATTATCATACAAATCAATACTGGAACCGGATCCATCTTCATCACCTCACATAACCTAAAATTTGTTCTGTCTAGTAAAATTGATTTAACCATTTTAAATGAATAATAGGTTGTGCAAACCTAATTGTTATTGGAGTCATCAGCAAAGCAGTGGTAACATTATCGAGAAAACACGACAACAGCGCAGTTAAAAAACAGAGAGCGTTGATTAATGGCCATTCTTTTCCACCAGTGAGCTAAAAACCAAGCACAATGTTATTATATTATTAAAATAGTCATAAACTATAATTACCTTGTACGCCAAAACAGCTGTATAATCAAAAATTCCAGTTTCACTAAAAATGGTGACAAGCGTCATCATGGAAAACAGCAATAAAAGAGTTTCAACGTCTATCCACGAGACTATCTCTGCCATTGTGGGTCTGGCATTAAGGGCTGCTAAAATTGCTACCGACATTGTGCTTGCCAACATGGCCGCTAAAGTACGATGAATTATCTGAAAGAAATACCAAAACGTAATGATCCAAACCGTTTAGAACTCAGCTGATACTTACTTCGAAAACAATTATAACGTACAAACCGCTCAACAATAAAGCGGCATAGACAATTCCATCGTCCATATTAATAGGTTGCATATCGTAAGTGAGAGATAGAGGTAAATTCGTCTTTAAATTTGTTCGCATCTTAATTCTTATAATGCAGTTAGAACACGTTTCAAACGTGAAATTATTTAATTTGAATTCGTGTTTTTGTTTTACTTCCGGAACAACTCCTATAAGGTTTTCCGAGACTAAAGGCACCTTCCACACTTCTGATATATTCTACAATTATATTGTCAAAATATACACTTTTGATGGAATTGTAGATTTTTCAAAGAACTACCTGTACCAACAAGATATTTGCATCTTTTAACGCAGAAGTTTCCTTCAATGGTTCCATTGTTATCAAAAACTGTATCCATACGTACATTGAATGGCTTGATAGGTTACTGTAATATGGAGGTAACAATGCACCTTCTAATCTCACCCACATTTTTTCATATATTGGTAATTGTTGTATAAGGTACCCTAAAATGTAAACCAGGAAGTTTTATTGGGTTTAAAATACTACATGGTTAATAAAAATCAAACCTTTACTGCCACCTCTTGGAACACTTATCTGATGATCTTCCTCCACCTTTACGTTTTTTGCCATCAAAACGCAACTGCAGACGACCCATATCGACACCAATATTGTTATCTTGAAACATTTCACATAAGGTCTCCATTTTTCCGGGATATTAATGATGTTACTAAAATGAAAAGTCGATGACGTTAAAGAGCTAATCAAACGTGTTAAATTCCAGAACACAAATTTTGCATAACAATATCTGCATAACACAAACAAAAATGCGCAATTACTTTTTTAACGAATAGATCAAACGTATTTATCTTCAGTAATTTAAAATTAGTAGCTGTTTTCTTCACTATGGTGCGAAAACGTGAGACGGATTGCTGTTGCTTGTGCAGAGAGAGGGAGGAGGAGAGAAAGTAGTAACCGGCGTGTCCACAGGGTTGCAAAATGTGAAACGGCGTTGTAAAAGGCCACGCCCTCTTCGACGCAATCGGCTGC
This sequence comes from Ctenicera cuprea, assembly GCA_958336395.1. Classification (NCBI taxonomy): domain Eukaryota; kingdom Metazoa; phylum Arthropoda; class Insecta; order Coleoptera; family Elateridae; genus Ctenicera; species Ctenicera cuprea. The sequence continues at coordinate 13,204,847 of OY284493.1, forward strand.
AAGTGCAACAATTCTTGAAGGCCCTTCAGTATTTTCTAAATCGTGTAGGTTGTGGATATGGAACTTAACCGGTATGTCAAACATAATTATACAATAATTAATACTAGGTCTACTATTTACAATCTAAGTAATCATTTGGTTCCTTTTGTACGACAATTAAAGTGCAGAACTTTAAAAGAGACCCGGATAATTGTAAAGTACTTCAACCGATTTTCATAATAGTTTTTATCATACACAAATCGGCAAAAAAACGGATCACTTTCTTTTGTTTACAGAAGACCTATTGTAACGAGACAACCTGGAGACAACAGTTTTAAATACTATCAGGATTTGTTTTGTTGTCTGACTTTTCCGACAACGCGTGTGTGGCGTTTTAAGTGGAGATCACTACGCCGAGTGATTGCACCGGACCGCCGTTCTTTGGAGAAGCTCGCCTACCGTCCAACCTCCCTTCAAATTTCAGCGGGAATAAAATCCAGCGACTTGCTTAGAATTGGAACTTCTTCAATTTATTTAATTGAACCCAGACCTCTTCTACGAACTAGTAAATTCTTATTCAGTCTTCTGGTTATTTCCGACAAGTTCTGGCTTCTGGGTTATCTAAGGTAGTTCAACTTCTCCCGAACCTTAAGTTCAGCGAGGGGATGACATCTTACACTATATTTTGCAAAAATCAAGTCAGTACGGACAATTGAAAGTATCTATGACATTTACATTTACATCGTATATCATTACTAAATTATTGCTTATTATCGTCCAAGCAGTGTTTTTTGTTTAGCTGTTGTGCTGGTATTTAGTAATATTTTAGTTTGTTTTTATTCTGTTTGTTAGTTTATCGTTGTTTTTACATAATTGTGCATAAAACGATACCATTAAGCATTGAAGAGGTATAGTAGAAGATAGGCGCAGCATTCGATATGCTGCGAGGCCTTCATGCACGTTATACACACCTATCGGGCCGCTCTTCGGTTTCTGGAAACTCAAAGCTATATAAAGAGGCCAGAATTAGTTAGACCAAGAACAACTATTATACGGCTGGTGATCACAAATTTGTAATAAATACTGTCTTGAGGAATCGTCATTCAACAGCTCCTTTGGCAAGAAATCGTCTGGCGGAGCTGCAAGAAAAGAATGTCTTACGGGGTTGAGCTACCCATCAGGCACGTCCCCAGGTGGCGGATAGGGAAACGGCCAACCCTTAGTAATGGCCATACAATGGCTAATCTCCTGGTTTGTGTCGCCAAAATCATTGCCGTAGACCAGCTCACGAATCAAACCGTAAACCGCCTGCTGATGCAACAATCCCCTGGTGAGATGAAAAAACTCAGAAGCCAGGCTAAGTTTCAACAGGAGGCACAGGGGTCTTGCCTTAATGGACCGTATGGAGGATCCACCACTTAGAAAAACTACCCTAATCTCAATGGTATTGGAATATAAGGAACATTGAAAAATATTGGAATATCCGCCTAAGGAATGCATGGCTGGGGAATAATCAGCCCCTAGCAACTAACGTCGGGGCACCAAGCGCACCTCGTTGGTTCTTGGCGTGGTGACCTTTTACCTACCCCATACCCATGGGATAAAAATGTCCAGACACATACGTGTTAATGCTCGTCCACATTTAGCGCTTATCGTTGCAGAGTACCTTGAACAAGTGAAAATCTTTCGTATGATATGACCTGCACCAAGCCCCAATTTAACCTCAACAGAACATGTGTGGGTCATGTTAAAAACACGCGTTAGACATCGTGAAGTCGTTCCGGAAAATTTAAACCATCTTCGGGCTGCTCTTCAGTCAGAGTCGGAGAATATTCCTCAAACTGACGTTCAGGCCACTATTATAGGCATTCACCAGCAAATGAAAGTTGTAATAAGAGAACAAGGAGGAAATACTCGCTATTGACAGCTTTTTCAATATGTTATCCAAACAATTATTTGTCAGTTTTTGGTTTTTCTTAATTTTGGAATCATTAAATCTTGCGAACTTATATAAAACTGTTTAAAATTTTGCAATCCTCTGCTAGCTACTAGTTCTGATCAATATAACTGCACAACCAAGGTAAGGATTACACAAACAAAATCGTTAAATTGTAAGTGATTTGATTCTTTTGCCGGTTTGTGTACATAAATGTACGGTAGGGTCTTACGCACAAACCTTGAATTGTAGACTTATTACGCATACAGTCCCCACTCCCAAAAAAATGTACCTAAAAAGCAGCCATCTTAGAAGTCTCGTTTAGTATTTTTTTTTTGTGATATAAGTTTTTAAAGATTGCCTTCTTGAGCAGGTCGGTAACAAAAATTAGGTGAGACGCAAACTATTAATAGTCGATATGTCAAACTGTCAAACATGGTTATGTAATCAGTAAGTAAATAACTGCCAATCTTGCAGCCACATATTGTCTAGTTAACTATTATTATGCGATGTATTTTTTACACTTCTTGTAGGTACGTATGAAAAGTTGGGTTAACGAATTAAGATTTGACATTTAGTGAAGATACAAACCATTTTACTTGCAAGTGGAAGCAATGTACTGTGAAGGGAGTACAAGACTAGTAAGATGGCCGCCTTGGGTACACATATTTAAGCAAGCATACTCAGTCTATTGTTTTTCTACGTTTATGATCTTACGGCACAGTCTACTACTTACGGCTTGGGTTGCTCAGTGGTAAAAGGTGCGTCTTCTACCTCTACAAGATGCCAATCTTCACCAGAAGGTGGTATCAGCAACAGTTTAACATTCGAACCACTTCTGCTACTGGAGGGAATTTGTGGTGTTAGTAATTCATCACTGCAAAAATTTTAAATTACAATAAATTAAAAACGAGCCAAGACAAGTCTTTGTCTGGGCTTTTCCAAACCTCGAGTTTTTTAACGTACTTATTACCATTGGTATTTTATACCATAATGTTCTAAGCGTAACAATTACTTCAAGGTCATAATACTCGTTACATGCTCAACTACGTAATGTAGGCAGATCATACCTTTTGACACCATTAGATAAGATTTAGTACGCCAAATAACCACTTTTTAATTTTTTTTTTAATTGAAATTAGCAAATTTGTTTAGCATACAGAGTGTTTTTTCTTTTTTTTTTTTTTTTTTTTTTCCTTTTTTTTTTTTTTTTTTTTAAAGAGTGTTTCTTAAATACGTACAAAAACTTGAGAAAATTATTTCTTAGTATTTTGTAAAGAAAATTTCATGTAAACATATGCTCAAAAATGTTTTTTACTAAGTTACAGCCCTTTGCAGAAAAAGCACTCTAATCACTATTTGTCAATAACTTTCGCAGTAATTGCATTAAAATTTTAACATTTTATATGTGAGCACTACTGATTTAGCTTAGAATTTTTACTAATTTTTGTTTGAATATGTCTACCAGAGATGCAAAATGCACAAAAAAGGTACACTTGTTGAAATATAAAAAATGTACAGTTGTTAAAGTCGAAATATGTATCTTCAGTTTTTAAGATATTTTAGGTATTGTAAAAAATTAAGTTGCCATGAAAGTCCGAATGTTCCCCTAAGATGCAAAAATTGCTTTTATAAACTTTGAGGATAAAATCTACACATCGAAACAATAAAATATGTTGGGATAAACATGGGCCTGGAAACGTTTCCTTACAGAGTTACAGCCGCCTGAAGAGGTAATAGCCTAAATTGTTAAAATTTCCTACTTTTGAAGATAGTACCTCTGTAACGAAGCGTTTCCGGACAAATATTTATAGGAGATTTTTCATTGTCTTCATGTCTAGAACTTACTCTTGAAGTTTGTGGAAGCTATTTGGATATTTTGAGAAAACACTTAGACCTTCATGGTAACTCGATTTTACAAAAACATTAAATTATCTCGGAAACCGTTAGGTATAGCAAGTTGCAACGAGTTCACCTTTATGTGTAGGTATTTGGGTATGGAGAATAAGATATAGAAGACGGAACTTAAAATATTGTAAAGATCTAATATATTTAGAAGCACATTACGTGGCCCTTTTAAATAAGACACCTCTGATGCACACATTTAAACAAAAAGGGATTAGAGTGCTCTTTCTTCAGAAGGTTGTAATTTCGTAAATAAGCAGTGACAGTATATCTATGATTAAGTTTTAGATGTAATGGTATTTAGATACGCTAATCCTCTTCCACCTCACCTTTTAATTGATAAATTCTATTTTTTGATTCTGTTCCCACGCAAAAAAAAAACATTTTTCTGCTTGTAACTAAACTTAAAAAAAAAAGAATCATGAGGTCGTGCGTGAGCACGACTCCATGATTCCCATCCCACCCCCTTACCCGGGCTCGGCGGACTTGCGCTATACACGGGTCTAACATGCCCCACCCCTGAAAGACATGCAACCCAACATACACACCACACACACCATCCATGGACACGCCTGATTTAACTTATTCAGAAAATTTTCCGACGGGCAGAGGACTCGTACCTATTGCCGTTATGAGTCTAGTTTCAAAGCCTGGGACTTTAACCACTAGACCACCCTCTGGCCCTGTAACTAAACTAAAATCTTAGAAACAGCAAATTATGACTCACAGTTTGCCGAGTTGCAACATATCAGAAGCAGTACAGATCTCTATAGTGTACTGTTGGCACCAAAACGTTTATGTAAAATCTTTTAAAAATGTAAATATTTAATATGTTAGGCAATGAAAAGTGCAAGCGAAATGTTTCTTTCTTTTTCTACAGAAAACGACGACAAATATGAGAAAAGTTTAAGGTTAATTGCTTTTACATAACAATATAACTCTCCTTATAGTTACATTTCTATAAAAAAATTAGGAAACACTAATTCGAATTTTATTGCAAATATCATTTTTTTTTTGTTCGCTCAACTATTATACGTTTTCTTTAACAAAAGAGTGGTTACCTAAAAGTTGAAGTGAACAGGTTTATTTATGTAATCTGAAAAACAAAAATGAACGACGCACTTTGCCTGCACTTTACAACAAAGTTTGTATAGTTGACTACAACAGTAATTCATCTGTTTTTTTAAGGGTAAACTTTTTGATTTTTTGGTTTTATTTTTATTAAAGAGATTGCAACAGCAACTACCCCTCCTATTGCTGCACCTAAATTGTAAATCTTATTTTACTATCACTTATGGGAAATTTAGTTTAAACAACAGCGCTTTATACTCTCCCGGTTATTAAAACAGGGTCCTGAGTTATCAAATTTCAAATACTCATAAAAGCGTCATAAATAAATTAGCGAACTAGGTCACAAACTAAATTGCAGGTCCTCCCTAGCGCTAACAACCTTCTAAATTGTTTAAAAATTTTGTGGCCAGTTTGTGAGTGATATTTTCTTGACAATGTCCTAGATTTTGAAAATATTGTCACTTTCCAGTTTTCATTTCTACAAACATTCTCTTACACAAGTCATATTTTGTTCCCTAAGGCTATTATAATACCATATTTATTCGTGATCTGTTAACTGCTAACTAATCTAAAATGACCCAAAAAACGATTTTTGATTTATCTTAGCGCCCTGTATTATTATATCTTTCTAGGTTTTGGTACTGTTGTTTTTGGAAAAATAGCATTAAGAAAACATATCTAACTTCCGTCTGTGGTGCCAAACTGCTAAGAAAAAGAAAACGTTTGCCGAGCACGCAAGTTCTAAGTGAAACTTCTTAGCGTGTTCTCACTAGCAGCCCCCAAAACCATCAAATACCATTTTTTATGCAAGTCAGATAACCCTATGAGCTTGACACCACAATGTAACGAAACGTTACATTTCGTTACGTTACATTACCATCGCATGCTGGACCCGCCGGCAAAGAACTTTTACTTTAAAACGTTTTACCTCGATGGATTTTTGTTGTACCTAAGTACTCCTATTCCATATTTTATTAAGCTCGGTCAAGTAATTTCTGAGATTTCACGTCACAGATCCCCACACATTGCATGCAGACGTGCGTTTTGTAAAAACCACTGTTTACAGAGGTTTCTAAAACATGTATTTCTATCAAAAGCTCAGAATCAAACATTTTTACGATCACAATACTGAAGTATGAAAAAGCGCAAATTTAAATAAACATGTTTAAAGCATTTTTAGTCACATGGAGAACCTTAGAAAGCAACGATAACATTCGCATTCCCAAGATAATCTCTTCTCCGTTGCTTCCCCTGTTTCAACTCCTATTGAAGAGCATAAGTACGAGTATACAGGGTTGGGCAAAAGTACGGAACAATGTAAATATCTCCAATACGACAAACCGCGATTTTGATAAAATTTTCTACATGAAGGTTTCGATATGTGGCGGATACAACTTTTTTATTTTAAATAGAACACTCTGTATATTTTTTAATATATCGATATAACTCTTTTTTGCGAGTTCAGTGATATAAGGTTTCATGCCTTTATTTTCAATAATTCTAGAGATATCGAACAATAATGTATCGTAATTGTTATCTAGCAGCTCATGAAAACAAAAGAATGTGAGAAGCTTAAACAGTATGTAATGTTGTCAAATATGCTTGATTCGTATTGTGTTGTTTTGATGTTTGATAGATTGAGCAGTGTGGTTGCAGTCAATCAATTAATTAACCAAATTTATTAAAACTGCTCAATTTAACGTTAGAAATGGTTTAATTAACAGAAAGATTGCAGATTGTTAAATAAAGTACAAACTTCTTGCTGAGTTCTACGACGGTCACCAAAACTAACCATAATTAAAATTTGAATTCGTTCTCTTTCTGTTAATTGAACCATTTCTGATGTTAAATTCAGCATTTTTAACTAATTTTGCTTAATTAATTGATTACTGCTCAATCTATCCAACATAAAAACAACACAGCACGAACCAAGCATGTTTGACAACATGACATAACTGTTTGGGCTTATCACATTCTTTTGTTTTCATGAGCTGCTAGATAACAATTACGAAATACTATTGTTCAATAACTCTAGAGTTATTGAAAATAAAGGCATGCAACCGTATATCACTGAACTCGCAAAAAAGAGTTCTATCGATATATCATAAAATATATAGAGTGTTCTATTTAAAATAAAAAAGTTGATGTTATTTTCGGCTAAACCGGAAGTTTTTTTAAACCGCCACTACTTTCATTGTATCCGCCGTATATCGGAACCTTCATGTACAAAATTTTGTCAAAATGGCGGTTGCCGTATTAAAGATATTTGCATTGTTCCGTACTTTTACCCAACCCTGTATAAATATTTTTTAATATCATTTAGGTAAGTTAATTTCTGGTACATTTTCCACAAAAACTCTGTTTTTAGAAAATAGTAGGTAGAGATAATTAATATATTATAAAGTTTTTACTGACCCTTCACTAAATCCGCTGTTTTGTAAATTATCACCTGAATTCTTACTTAATGAAACGTTCGCACTCATTTTGCAATCACTTGATGTGTTTAAATGTTTTCAAAAACACAACAAAACACGGAAAGGTCAACGTTAATGCTGCATAGTTTTGAAGAACATTAGTGCACTGCGTTAACAGGTGTGACCTCTTATCAAAACATGAACTTGATTCAAAATTTAGGAATTTTAGCGCACACTCGGATGTCTTCGTGGAAAATCAAATGGAATTTAATGCGGATAATAAAACACGTAGATGTCACGATGTTTAAAAGTTTCTGTAAATCAAATCGGCTAATACAGTGTGTTTATTTTATTTAATACTAATTTATAACTCTGTATTTAAGAAATTTTCTTTTCCTAATTCTAGGTTTGAAAAAACAACTGTTTGCAGTATATAACCAAACGGAAATGTCGAAAAACTCCACTGCAATATTTTCGTCAACGCTATTAAGAAAATTTTGTTTTCATATTTTTTTATTTTAAAACAGAAACAACTGTTCACAGCTTATAACCTTCAAGTATTTTCAGTTGTGTAGTGTGTTATTGCTATCAATTATCATGTTATCAATCTACAGTGTTATACGTTGTGAATCCCTGTTAAATCCGGTCGTTTAGTGAACTGAAGTTAGTTGCATATTTCTCTGCTTATTTATTTATTAAAGAAACCATATATTTAGAGAAGGGTGCGGTTCAAGCACCTATAATAAGCACGTGTGACAGTTTGACACTAGATGTTTTGGCAACCACAATGATTAGCAACTGGCATATGAAAAAACATTCGCTTTACTAGAAAAATTTATGAAAATTGGAGGAGGGGGAGCTTCAAAATAGGACAAAATTTACTTAAGGCTGGTTAAAGTTCAATACCATGATTTAAAGCTTCGTATATTGTTGTTTAGGTATATTACCGACGCCAGAGTGGCCGTATGGTTAGGGCACTTGGCTGCTGCGCGGAAGGTCTCGAGTTCCAATCCCAGACTGAACGTCTGGCAGGCGGCCTACCCGCTTTTAAAAAAATGAGAACCAAACTCCTTGATAGGTGAGGAAAGTAAGGCAGTCGTCTAAGGCGTGGTGCTTACTGCACCAAACCGTACTTGATAAAGAGTGCGAGACGGCTGGGTATCGGGCGATAAACGGTGGCCCTGACTCACCGCATTGCAGGCCAAACTTCGCAATGGAGTGTAGTGCCTCCGACCTTACTAAATATATTACGTTGATTTACTGTTCAAATTTGAACTGCATTCAAATGTAAATAGTGCTTGTGACTTAGGTTGGGCTAGTAGGGGTGTAATCCCTACCATTACTATACAAGCTTATTAGTAATAAACATTTGCCCATATTGATAAATAGGTAGAGTGAGGTTAAGTGGATCACTTATTTTTTGAACTTTTAATCTCTTACTATTAACACCAAACACCAAAGTTTTAGCGTAGATAATTAGCGATATCTTTTTACTAGTTATTTTGAGAATTTTAAGTCACATTTTGATATAAATTATGTTTCTGTACCACATTTTTGCAGAAGATGCTCTTGGCCTACGTAACCCCAATAGCAAGGTTATGTGGGCCATCTAGCGGAATTATGTGGACCTTTAACTATTTTAGCCTCGTAGTTTCTACTAGATGATTTACCATGCACTTTTACAGCTGCAAAACCACCTTCCTGGAGGTCTTCGGGACTTTCATTTTCTTGGTAGTCTTCCAAGTCTTCTTTCAAATCAGATGATCTTTATAGTCTTTATAAGGAGCTTCGTCTTCTTCAGAAGAAGAGGCAAAATGATACGCTGCCATTTCTTTTACTGCTTTCGTTATTTCTTTATCTTTTGCTGCATTTATTTTTCAATGTGTTTTGCTAATTTTTTTATTTTTCTAGCCAATTTTGCCTTTTCTCTATTAGCTGTTTGTTTATCTATTTTAGCTTTCACAGAAGTGTCTGTAAGCACCAAGGTTTGGCCTTTTTTACTACCACGATTATTTTCTTTTCTTGGTGCGACTTTTGCAAATGGTCGGACATCTTCTGGTGTAGTACATACTTCGCTCAGTTTATGGTAAAAAAATAATACACATCGCGCGACGCTTGGGTTGCATAGTTTCAGCTGCAGTCTCGAGTTGAGAGGTCCAAGTTATCCAAATTTAATCTATAGAAAAAAAATTGAAACAATTGCTATATAATTTATAAAACTAGGGCTTCGATCCGCAGTCAGCTCCACTACGTACTTAGTTAGCTTATATATTATTAAAAACAAAAACAAAAACATCGTGGGCTCACGGGGTCTGCTAGTAACTATATTTCACTATTGCTTTACTTCGTTAGTTTGTGGTAAACTGTTTTTGCAGTAACTAATTATTTACATGGAAGCGTGTAAACCATGTGTCGAATTACAGCAATAGCCCAACGTTGCTGTAATTAAATACTTACGACAATAGTAGTATATCGTAAAAATTCAATATTTGCAACAATTGGTAACGTAGTAATTTCAAAACTCGAGGGGGTTTTGCAGAACAATGTTGGTAGCGACACCCAGCGAAATTTCTTAGAAGCTTAATCAAATCTACTATTTGTAACTACATGCAACTGTTTTTATGCTAAGTACTGCACATCTAAAGCTACTGCTGTCCTCTAGCGTTAAGTTGCCGAAGATTGTTTATGGTTCGATATCATCAGCTCCTTCGATCAAATCAAAATATTTTGTTTGCTTTTGTTGTATTTATTGATTGAATCAAATACAGTGAAGAGTGATTTACCGCATTGCGAGTTGATTTGACAAAAATATTAAGGCCTTTCAGGCTAACCACTATCTCCTTATTAGCCACACCTAAATTTAACAGGTAATAAACAACTTTTAATTCATCTAAAAAGGAATTTTGTTCATATAAAGTGTATTAACCATTTGCAATGTAATCCACCCTAATTACTGCAATAATATAATAAATAATGTTATCTTTCTGAATTTGGCTTTTTTGTATCCTAAGACTTCTTTTGAAAAAATTTTTAATTCGATATTCCTTACAGAACATCCCATGATGTCAAATAAGAATATTGCTGGACAAGAATCGCAAATAAAAGACTCGCTGTTTGAATTCGTGAAAACGCATATCGCAGGTGCTGATTTAAATTTAATTGATGAAATTGTTCTGTCGTATGTTGTGGCCATTCTCGAGGATGTCAGCTCGGATCCTGTCTTTGATGTGGAAGGTACAGTATTACGATTAAATTCTTGCGTTGCTATGTGAAGGTTCATCACGGGTAATTTTCATAAATTATATTTTTATATTGTGTCTAGTTTGTACAGCACAATTTTTTACTAATCGTAAAGCTCATTTAACCCTCCGTTCCATGCATGGAGAGTTTTGCGGTAATGAAAAAAAATGTTTAATAGTTTTTCAACTTTGTGAACCTTCATATTTTCATTATACCTTCCTAAAATGTTAAAATGCAATTTTTCCAACTTATAAATTATGCTAAATTCTGTCCGATTTTGTCCTGAAAGGCCCCACGTATGAAATGGTGTTAATTCGATAAGAAATTAGTAAAATGCTTCTGTAGCATCGTATAGTTGGGTATATCATGTTACCTAGTAGTGTTTATTACAACACTTATCGGGTATATTTCATTGTGATTGGAAAGAATTTCGTGTTGTACGATTATTAGCATTGCTTCGCTGTAAAAAGTGAGACCAACTGTACAACTGGCAGTTATTTTGATTTTTTTTAAATTTTATGTTGTTGCTTGCTTGTTTGGTCATAACCAGTAAAGAATTTGAACTATTTATGGTCCCCTGCAAGAGAGTATGCTGTAGGTCTCTCATCTTATAATCAAGTACACATCGCGGCTCATGTGCTGTAATGCTTTTTTTTACAAAGTGTGAATATAACATAGACTAGCGGAACTCGTGAACTACGCCCCATGTTTTTTTTTGCATAGTTCTTTAAAAAAATGTAATATACCGCATGATGAGCTCTACTAGACATGTTCTCAATGTATTTAGCAGTATTTTATATTACCAAATATGCATAAATTCGTTTGTTATCACAACATCACTACAATACTACAAATACAATGTGCACAAAAAGTATGGTATATAAAGTATATAAATTTGTTTAATGAATATTTTTTTAAATTAACTAGTCGTAGAAAAAGTAGTGTATGCAACTCTTATATAATGGCTTTTAATACACTCGTGTATTAATAGCTATCATTATAGATTCGTTGCATAATATACTATTAAACAATTGAACCTGTGGCCATAGCTCACCTAGTTTCCAAAGAGATTGCAATACAAACATCACTTGCAAAAACAGGTACTTAATTTGCTTTTAAAAATAAGGTGGTTGTTAGATTTTAATATTATTCCAGTTGTTATTTATAATTCATTACAATAGTTAACAAGTTGTAATGTCTCACGGCATTTTATATTAAAATAAATTATTTCTAATCATAGTAACAGACATTCAAATGATATTCAAAGAATTTATATATATATCATTATTCATTATCTACTAATAGGCGTCATTTGTATATTCATAAATCTCAGGTTGCTTGGTTATCTCTTAGAACATATTGATGTTTTATAAACAGTTCCTATTATTTCTTTCATTAGCGTTTGTGTTCTTTGTCTTGATCTATTTACAAATTCCAGTATGGAAAAATAGACTTTGCACTTCGCTTTCCTGTACTTCAAAATAATTACTTTATATGTATACTTTTAAAGCATTTCGTCTAAAGTACAAGCCCCAACAGTTTTACCTACTGCATAAGATCAGATTATATCCAGTGCCCGACACACGAATTTGGGGTTCTAGAATAATAGTTATGAGAGGCCCAGTCTGTATTTGTATGGTAATTTAAACATGAGTTTTGTAATTTCTGTTTTTGTTCAGAGCTTTCTTCATTATTGCCAAAAATTTCTCTTTCTTTTATTTCCGCTTTTTACCTTTCCTATACTTTGTATGGGGGAATATTGATTTTATGCAAATTTTCGAAAAAGTTGTTTTCAAAAAAGGTCTGTCTGTTGGTGAGTGGCTGGGTGTGTGGGTACAGCGCTGTGGGGGGGTGGGGGTATCAAAAATTCATTGGAAAATTTTTGGGAAAGTTTTTAAAAAAATTCGAAACTCGGGTGGAAGTTAGACATGTTTTTTTGATAGCATATTTGTTTCGGTGCAAGTTTTCTGAATCGTATAGAAGACCTTAGGACAAATCCAACCCTTTTTTCCGAGCTTTCTAGCTTTAAAATTGTCACCCCTGCGATTTTTTTTAACAATTTGACTTTAGCGCCTTATCACTCAAAACCAGACTGACAGATTAGGTTGAAATTTTCTATCATAATAGCCCTATAGAACTACACAATGTTACTGTGCTCAAAAAATTTTAAAAAGCAATGAAGCAAAAAATTATTTCAAAATTTTGAAAATTAAAAAAAAATATGCTCAAAAACTGGTCACATAATTTGTTTTATTTTGTAAATTCATAGAGCTGGAGATGAACTACAATTTGGTACCAGTCCGCTAATTTCTATGTGACGCCTTCTATGAATTTTTGAAAATTTGAGTTTTAACGCCTATTTATGCAAAAACAAGTTATCAGATCGGGATGAAAGTTGATATTAGAAGTGCCCTAGGGTTACACAATGGTATAAGGTACGAGAACGTTTGGGACTACTAATTCTGTGAAGAGAAAAAAATAACAAAATTTTGGCTCTTTTAACAATATTGCTCAAAAACTGTACGGTTTGTTTTAAATTTTATAGACTAGTAGAGCTAGGGATGGGCTATAATTTAGTTCGTGTCCCAGTCTGCTAGTTTGTTTGTGATGCCATCTATGAATTTTTGAAGATCTAATTATAATTGAAAAAGCTAAAACTCGAATAACTCGAATTTTTTTTTCTTGGATTAAATTTCCGTCGATTGTTTTTTCTTATACTACAATCAAACAGAACTTATTACTTTAAAGTTTTAATGGCAATTGTAATGAAGCTCGAAATACGGAAAAATGTTGGTGTTTTGTATCTTTTCAGCCTGAAAATATACTCTAAGTAGTACAATTGTGCTGTAAATATATTTTTTTAATTGTTTTAGGATTTTGTGAAATGATGAGTGCATACTTTCCGGAATTTGAATCTATAAACCATTCCACCGTTTGCCAATGGATGTTCGAACTAGCAGCTAAGCTTCAAACAGACGAGCCCCACGAAAAAGATATTTCGTTGGTGGAGCTTTCTTTACCAGAAATTCTACCAAAGGCAAAGCCAAGGTTTGTATGGTGTTTGAACAATCAAAGTCGTTTCATCCATTCTATTAGTGCCCTTAACTTTAATATTAAATTAAATTTTTTCTTTGTTCTTATATGAGGTGTAAATGGTACTAGCACCCCCTTTTTTACCACATTTTTTTAAGTTAATTAAATTAAACTTTGGGATGTCTAATTGTTCTGGTTTAACCAGAAATGACTTACGTAACTTACCTTAAAAATTGTGAAAAAAGAGGGGGGGGGGGTGCCTAGTTTCATTCACACCCTGTATGTATGCTGTACGGTCAGTTTAGGTTGTTAATGCGTCCTAATTAGCTTAGCAAAAATATTGTGCCGTTTTGTACATGGAAACTATTTTTAATTAGTGTTTTCTTTTATCTTAAAGAAATACATGAAAAAAAGCTGTATGTTATTTGTACACTTATTAACCCAGTAATATTGACTAGATATCAAATAACCTCGGAGAGTTTTGATCGTCCAAAACGCATCCACCATTTGTCAGAAACAAGCGATGGGTCTACTGACGGCTCCTGTGGTGATTTTCTAGAAGAAGTTGATACTCTGCAAGAAATGTTTCCTCTTGTTTGTTCCATAGAGGTAATCATCTACTTTGTATTGCCTTTATGTATATTCTTTTTATTTAAAAATTGTTTTAATGTTTTTAGTTTGTTTTTTCTATTTTTTAATTGTGGCATTTGGATTATGCTTTTTTTACTTGTTTAACGTTTTCTGTTTTCTTATATTTTTTGGTTTAGTTGCTTTCCAAAACTGAATCACTTTTTACCTCCCTCGCCAGTATGCGTGTCGATATTTTGACGGATGAACCTATTTTAGTCTTGAAAAATTTGAAAATTTTCAAAATAATATTCTCTAAAAACTGCCTAACCTATTAATTTAAAATTTCATTTGCTTATTGAGTTCGGGATGAGCTACAATTTGGTTTTTGTTCCAACTTGTCAATCTCTCTGTAAATGAGAAATTCATGCTTCTTTATCCATACATATATAAAAGCTCAAAGGGTATTTTTCTCCGGTTCCTCAAGCGGCTACCGCTTCACCAATTTGGACCATTTTTTTGTTCAATGAAAGGTCTCTATCCTCAGATGGAACATGAAATATTTTTATATTTTTATTCTACGTCGATTTTTTAATAATAATTATTTTAATTTATACAGGGTGTCTTTAAACCTACTGCCATAAATTTACCAGCCGATTCCTGGCGCAAAAACAAGTCGAAAATGTCTATAAAACTTTTGTCCTAAACCGCAGCATAAGGAAGCTACACGTCTTTGAAAATGGTGTTGAAAAAACGGAAAACAATTGCATTTTAAAAACGGTTTGAGATAAAAAATGGAAATTTTGCAGGCAGCCTAACCTATTGAAGGTATAAACTTCCTACTATTTTTTTTTTGTAAATTAACCAGGGGCGGCACGAATGGGGGTTATCACCTTTTTCTTGTAACCCGCTTTTCTTAACCTTTTGTGTTTTTCCATTTTAGTTTACAGATTTGTATTCCCTGCTGCCTAATTAACAAAAAAGGTACTCTTGTTTCAACTCGCCTGATCTAACCGTTTCCTATAAAATTCAGGTTTTCTGTTTGTCTGAGTGTAAAATGCAGTGATTGTGATTTTAAATTCAAATCAATAAAAAGCATGTGTTTTATTAGGCACACATGACAGAAACACCTGCAAGAATAGTTTCTTTTGTTTCGATAATTGTCAAATAAATTTTGTCCTGAGAAAAGATTATTTCGTTTGCGTAATTTGAAATAGTAGTGTTTCGATTATGGCTGTGCCCTACACTTTTGAAGAATATGCAGATATGCATTTAGTATTGGGGGAATGTTTAGGGAACAGTGGTCGAGCGGTTCAATACTCTGAAATGTATCCTAATCGGCGGCTTCCCAATAGAAGAACGTTCATTGCTGTGGATCAGCGGGCCCGGACAACTGGAGCGCTTGTCCCAAAACTTAATGAAGGAGGCCGTGGTCGTACTGTTCGTACGCCAGAAATGGAAGATAATATTTTGAATGCTGTGGAAGAAGAACCCGGTGTGAGTGTTAGAAGACTAGCAAACAGACTTGGAACTTCTAAAGACGTCGTTCATCGAACACTTAAAGAACAGCAACTTTATCCCTACCATTATCAAAAAGTACATGCAATCTATCCTGCCGATACGATTGCTAGACTTTAGTTCAGTAGATGGATATTGCAACAACATGGCAACAACCCAGAATTTTTACTGGACTTGTTGACAACAGATGAGGCGTAGTTTACTCATGATGGGATTTTTAATTTCCATAATGAACATCACTGGGGGGGTGAAAATCTCCATGCTATACGGGTTGGAAACAATCAAAAGAAGTTCTCGATAAATGTTTGGGCCGGTATTGTGGGGGACCATCTTATTGGACCATTTCGTTTACCCCAGCGCTTAACTGGACCCAGTTATCTAAATTTTCTCCAGAACGTTCTACCAGGCTTGTTGGAGGATGTACCATTGCAACGAAGGAATAGAATGTGGTTTCTACATGCTGGGGCTCCTCCCCATTTTTCCGTTGACGTCCGAACATGGTTACACGAAGAATTTCCTGGGCGCTGGATAGGACAGGGTAATGATGCATCGGAAAGATGGCCCCCAAGATCACCGGATATGAATCCTTTAGATTACTTTTTCTGGGGTGCCATGAAAGCTGCAGTTTACAGACAGAATGTCGATACCGTGGAACAACTTTGGGAACGTATCCAAAATGCTGCCAATCAGATTCGCTTGCAGCTGGGAGTTTTTGCACGGGTTAGTAATTCATTACTAAGGCGTGCTGAAGCATGTATTCGAACCAACGGAGAACACTTTGAACACTTACTGTAATTATTTTAATTTTAATTTGGGTTTCAATAAATAATTTACATACAAATCCATCCATTCTATTTTTAATTTGATTTTGGTTAAACAGAAAACCTGAATTTTATAGGAAACGATTAGACCAGGCGAGTTGAAACAAGAGTACCTTTTTTGTTAATTAGGCAGCAGGGGATACAAATCTATAAACTAAAATGGAAAAACGCAAAAGGTTAAGAGAAATGGGTTACAAGAAAAAGGTGATAACCCCCATTCGTGCCGCCCCTGGTTAATTTACAAAAAAAAATAGTAGGAAGTTTATACCTTCAATAGGTTAGGCTGCTTGCAAAATTTCGATTTTTTATCTCAAACCGTTTTTAAAATGCAATTGTTTTCCGTTTTGTCAACACCATTTTCAAAGACATGTAGCTTCCTTATGCTGCGGTTTAGGACAAAAGTTTTATAGACATTTTCGACTTATTTTTGCGTCAGGAATCGGCTGGTAAATTTATGGCAGAAGGTTAGGGACACCCTATATGGAAAAGTCTGTTAAACGCGTTTTCTTGAGGCGACATCTACACCAACGCCGCGTCTCCTCATGGAACTAATGCATCACGTGACTTAGCATTTAGCCTGCTCAGTCAACGCTCAGTCTGTCAGTGCATTGTGCGCTGGGGTAACGCTAGTTTTTTTTAAACGGCATGATAAACCATTTCTGTTTTAAGCGAAATTGCTCGTAGGTGATAGTAGAATAAGATTCAAAATCTAATTTTTAGTTGCAACAATATTTAAGGGGGTTAATTAATTTATTTTCCCTCTCCCACCCGATTTTTTGGCTGACGAATTTATTAATAACTTCTGACATGAAGGTGCGCTTTCGCTATAGGTTCTCACTCTGCTCTACAACGAATTCGAAAAGCGCATCATAATCATTGTTGGCGCGTAAAACGTTGAAACAACAATAACTTTAAAAATAAAATAAAATTACTGAAGCATAGGAAAGTTCAAGTGAAGCGCTATGCTTGTTATTTTCTGTCTTGCAGAATCCATTTTATTATTTTTTTAGGACAGGCAGTTTTCATTGTGCTCTCATTCTTTTATAATAATTCTTCTATTATTGCAGTACGATATCAGCACTTGAAATAATTGATCAGATGCTACATCTTTGTCTTATCTTAATCGGGGTTGCCAGATCTTCTTTGTGCCGAAATCTCAAGTTTGGCAGGAGTTTCTCAGGCCTCCGATAGGCTTCAAAAAATTTCCGACAAAAGCATAAAATTTGATTCTGTTCTATTTACAATCGTTAAAACATGCTGGTACTATTGCATTGAAATGTGTCGAGCATTAATATCGGATGGGCATGCGCACGATATTTTATTTCGCATCATTCGTTTGTTGCCATTTGAGGTGTTTAAAGAAATTGAAAGAGAATTCATTTCTTAACATAAAATACGAGGTTATTACATTCCCCTTTCCCTCCCAAAATCAATTTGGTATCTGCTTTATTATACCAGATGTAGTGAAAAAATGAAGTTCTTTAAATCTGTGTTTTTTAACCTACTTTTCAAGGCCGTGTAAGAAACAATTTTTAAATTAAAAAAATTTTTCATAGGTGGCGCAACTGTACAATTTTATTGACAAATAAAATGTAATCAATTTGGATTCGTTCTGCAGTTTATGATATCAATAGGCATAAGATAACTAATATCCATTTTTTTTTTGAAAAAATTACATAGGCGGCTTTTTTTTTTAAAGAATCATGAGGCCGTGCGTGAGCACGACTCCACAATTCCCATCCCACCCCTTTACCCGGGCTCAGCACACTCGGTGCTATACACCGGTCTAACATGCCCCACCCCTGAAAGACATGCAACCCAACATACACATCACACACATCATCCATGGACACGCCGGATTTAACTTATTCAGAAAAATTTCCGGCGGCCAGAGGACTCGAACCTACTGCCGTTGCGAGTCTAGTTTCAAAGCCTGGGACTTTAAGCACTAGACCACCCGCTGGCCCAGGCGGCTTTTGAGGAGTCGTATTTACACGTGAGAAAACAAAAACACAGGAATAACTCACTCTGTTCATTTATTTTATAGCTTTTCCTCTTACGGACATTAAAGAAATCTGCATCATTGACGTTTTGGAAATCTGGCAATGGCAACCCTCATCTTGATCTTTTCGTAAAAATTGCAACATTTTACGATAAATGTTCTTTTAATTTTTTTTTAATTTTTCTCTAAGCACCATTCTTGTTGTAACTTACAAGTTCTTTTTGTTTATGCATTTATATTTATCTAATGTATTTTTCTTCTGTTTAAGATAAAGCACTGCATTGCAATTGCATGCGGAGATGTTGAAAGGGCATCTCAGATCTTGGTGCATCGGCAAGAAACTGGTCAGTCAGTGAACCCCACTGGATCTGTCACCTTGCACCTATCAAAACAGCAACAAACAATTAATGATCAAGAACTCAAAAATCGGATAATTGAAAGGTATTCCTACATTGATAAAGAATCCGATGTCAAGGAACACAGGCCCGTTGCACCGAAAGTGGAGCCAAAAAAACTAATCCGTTATCGTGATAACAAAATTGTCAGCCTGAAAGGTGAGCGGTATACTGAAGTTAAAAAGGGAGAGGATGTTGATGATGTGTCATTGAAGAAGCCGAAAAAAGGGCACAGTCCGTAACCAGAAATGAAATTGCGCGCTTATTTTTTTATTATGTGTAGCGTTACGATTTATTTATTGTGTTGTTTAATGAATTTATTGCACACTCGTTGCTTTAATACTCGTTTAATGTGTTTTCAAGGCCGGTTTTCTTGTTATGTCACATTCTCGAAGCAACCCTGCAGCAAAAAAGGAAGTTCGAAAGAAAAATTGGTAGACAGTGATTATTATTTTTTAATAAGTAACGATATAGTAATTTTTATGTCTTATGGTTTTGCTTGCGGGAATTTTATTTTCGTTCCTAGTTATCTACTTATGCATTTATTTAAACCTGATAGTGCACTATTGATATATAAAAAGTTCATTTTATTTAGTTTTATGATACTGAACGTACTAGTTTTAGCAATTTGTTGTGTCGGAATTTTTTTCCGAAATTTTAAGTATCGTACAAGAGCCATTAAAGAACGCTTACGTTATGTAAGATTTAAAGTTGAAGATTACATTTCGGTTGTAAATTATTCTAGTTTAGTAACAAAGTACTCTCTTTCATTGCGTAATTTATCAATGTTTAAGCCATATGAGATTAGAGATTGCGTCTCATACTGTTGCGTACTCAAAAATTTACTGGATGTTGTCCATTTTAAAGAATGGATGTTAAAGGTTGTTCTTCACTATAATATAAATGTAAACATTATTAGCATTGCCGTAAAGTGTATGCATGTATTTATGGTATGTAGTAGTATTTACTTAATGTACCATTGTATTGATGTAGAGGTTATGATTATCAATTCTCACGTTAGTAACTAGCCATAAGGGGGCAAGTGTTAAGTGAAACTGTTCACTTTTGTTTATAAATATCTCCACTAATATAGCCGACTTTCACAGCCATCTAGTGTTCGTTAGTCAATGTAGCCTAACTAGACCGTATAAATTCATTAACTACTAGTCTGAAATACTTCACTGCCCTGGCAGCCTGCCTTACCTAGGTTGGCTAAAATTTGATTTGAATTTTCAGATCTAATATGAAAACTGATTAAAAATGCAGGTGAACTATGTTGGATTGGGGGTGATAACTATATCAAAAATGGGGGTAACACATTGCTGGTACTTTCCCATAGTTTTTACATTTTAAATATTGTCGCATCAATAAATCACTGAACACATCGTTTTGACAAAAATTAAAGAAAGAAAAAATAATTAAAAATAGATGATGCCCCAGCGGAAATTTGAACTGTGATGGCTTGTGCAATGTCGTACCGTAACTGTAAGTAGGCAGCGTTAACTTTGACTAAACTGCACAGAAGTAAAAGCTACAGCTAATTATATATTGCACTGTGGACATTGGATCAAAAATCGCTATAAATAGTTTTTGAAAGTCAGCAAAGAATTAAAAATAATTTTTTTTAGCTAGAGCCAAAGAGCATATAAGGTTAAGAGATCCAAATTATGTTGGATTAGGGGTGATAACTACATCAAAAATGGGCGTAACACGTTGCTGGTACTTTCCCCTAGTTTTTATGTTTTAAATATTGTTGCATCAACAAATGACTGAACACATCGTTTTGACAAAAATTAAAGAACGAAAAAAGAATTAAAATAAGATAAGCCCCAGCGGGAATTTGAACTTGTGATGGCTTGTGCAATGTTGTACCGTAACTGTAAGTAGGCAGCGTTAACTTTGACTAAACTGCACGGAAGTAAGAGCTACAGCTAATTAAATATTGCACTGTGGACATTGGACCAAAAATCGCTATAAATAGTTTTTGAAAGTTAGCAAAGAATGAAAAATAATTTTTTTAGCTAGAGCCAAAGAGCATATAAGGTTAAGAGATCCAAATATATAGGCTTTTTGATGATTCTTGTAAAATGGGTTTCATATCGAATTCCTTCAAAAAATTTAGCATATATTGAACTTGAGGCGCCTCCATCTTATGGGATGCAACAATTTCTACCTGTTTCAGAAATTTACCTGCTAGTTAAACTGTAAATTTGTCCAGCATTGCCAGACTTTACTACACAAGCACAATTTATTGTACTTAGCTATATAAGCAGGTAGGCTATGCATTAAGCACCTAGTTGACCCAGTCTCTTTTCCTAAATTGCAGTTGTAAGAAAAATGGGCGAAACAGATAGCTGAAACTGTCTCATGCTTTTTACGTTTTAAATATTCCTGCACCAATAAATGACTGAATAATGTTTTAACAAAAATTAAAGTAAGAAAATAGAATTAAAAAGAGTAATGCTTCAGTGGGAATTTGAACTTGCAATAGTCTGTGCAATAGGATATCGTACCGTAACAGTAAGAATACTAGCAGCGACTAAGCCGCACGGAAGCGCCATACGGCTTATTAAGGATTGCGTACTACTGACTAAGAATCACGATAAATTCTTTATTTGAAAAATTATCAAAAATATACAAAGAATAAAAAATATATTTTTAACTGGAGCTAGTTGATAGGTGTAGTTAAAATCATGTAACATCGGGGAAACGACTTGTTGATATTAAAAAGTATCGTTTTTTTCCTAATTTTTAATATGGTTGAAAATTTCTGACAATCTTAATAAACTACTTCAAATAGGCTATCGGACTGTTAAAAATTTATAACGATTGGCGTTTGTGTTTTTGAATAAATAGTTAATCAATTTTTATTTGAATGTTTGATTACTCAGTAACAAAATATCTAATTGAAATTTTCAAAGAATTATTCTTCAAAAACTGTCCACACCATTTTTTTAACTTTGTGAACCGATAAAGCTTGCAGTGAACTACAAACTTGTCTTTTACTAATCTCTCAAATTTTACTCCGACGACCTCCAAGAATTTTTGAAAAATTTAAAATTTATTACTAAATTATTCAAAACCGCAACCCCCAGTTACAAACGTTATAAACTAGACTATTTGAAATTGTTTATTATGATAAAAAAAAATGATTTTAAACCTTTTTAAAAATTAAGACAAACAAAACAACACGTTGTCCGGAAGTAGCGTGATTTTAACTAGGCATAACTATTTATAGCGATTTTTGGTCCAATGTCTACAGTCCGCCTTGCATAATTTTGATAACTCTTCGAATATTTATAACGATTTTTGGTCCGCGCAATATATGGCGTCTTAACGTGAGTAGGTAGCGAATATTGAAAATATAACAAAACGCTAACTCAGACTGTCTACACTTGCGCATAACGGCGCAGCAATTATCGCTAAAAACATCCTAGGTGGTATAAACAGTAGCAGGCCACCATGTACACGATAAAAGAATAAAGTATTTAACAAAAATAATTTAAAAAAATAATAACGCCTGGTGACCAGGATCGATCCGAGGACCTTTGCCATGATAAACGGGGGTCCACGTCTCTAGACATTTGTTTTAAATGCGTACACAATGTACGCTAATGTGCTGTATATTTTTGTTAAAACAATGTTGTTCAGTCATTTATTGGCGCGAGAATATTTAAAGTAAAATGTATGGGAAAGCATCAGCAATGTGTTTTGTCCATTTTTTGTGTTTCTTGGACCCCAAAACGTGTATTTCCGTCTAAATTTTTATTTTAACTCCTGTTTACTGAAAAATTATTTGTCATATCGACATAAACTTTGATTATTGTAATAGCTCCAGGAAAACAATGTCAATATTTTTTAAAGCACGACAAATGTAACGTGGAAAAATTTTTTAAATTTTGTGAATAATCAAAAAATAATAAATCGATTTTCTTTGTTCTAATTTCCTGTGGAGAAACTTTGAAAATATTCTTGGGGTGGGTACCACTGACTGTAGTTTAAACTGGAATTGCTGTTTGAAATAGCTTTAATTTTAAATTGTAAACTTTATCAAATTTGATTAATAATATAGAAATCATACCTAGGTATAGAGATTGTCAGTATTTTTCTTGCAACTTAGGCAACTCATGAGTACGACAAAGAAGGGAAATAATGGGCGTGACAAGTGGGGATTCGCATGCTAATAGATGCATATTTTTAAGATGAAAGTATCAATGAATATGTGAATCCCCATTTGGCCCTTCCCATATTTGCTTTCCTTATCGTATTCATTAGTTATGTATCCTTTCCTTGTTGCACCACTGGTTGCCTATGTTTCCAGCAAAATAGTGACGATCTGTACAGTAATTGCTGGGACTAGAAATTTATATCAAATTAATGTCTGTGAGAACAGAAATCTATGGTAGGAATATAAAACGTAATTGTTTTTGAAGTATAAGAAAGTCTACTTGAAGTGTTTCGCCCATTTTTTTATCATCAAATCAGTTAAATTAATTTAGCCCACTTAAATGAAAAAACTTAATAATAAATATGGAAATAAAAACTTTGTCAAATTTCACTGATTTTATTTTGTGACTTTTAGAGTATTTTCAAACAACAAAAAACAAAATTAAATCAGTATTTTTTTTAAATTCTATTACTGTGGAATTTCACTAAGCAACGGCCACAGACATCACTCATTTAAAAAACTTTATATTTATACTCTAGTAATGTGAGATAAAATAAAAGCTAGTTAAATAGAAGCAAAAATTGTACCATAGCCAGATTTTTTATAAAATATATAAAACATCATATTGCAACGTATCTGTATTGACACAAACTACTGTTATTTTTATTAAATACGATAAACGTAATTGAATTACTATTACTTTTTCATTGCACATCCAAATACTCAGATCTAAAGCTTTACTAATTGTGTGCTATCTTTACTTTTCTCATACAGCATCCGTCTGACATTAAAGCAATATCTTAAAAGTATTTTAATAAATTAGTGGACCATATAAGTAAAAGTGAACAGTAAAACGAGCTTAACAACTTGCTCCATTGGATGTCATGCCGTTACGAGTATTACTATAATATAGGATTTTTAAGACTAGTCAAGCTTACAGAATTTTTTCTGTATTTAAACAAGACATTCAAAGTACTGTTTAAAATTATTTTGTTTAGTTTTAAGAGTAATGCTGATCAGTTCCGATGGCAACTGTACAAGAGTTTGTAAACTTGGTAAACATGCCAGCTTTAGTAAAGGAATTTAGCTATTTAGAATGTACGTAAATAATAATTTGTCATCGCAACTGAATATTGATATAAAATATGTTCAGTAAAAGTTCCAACTCATTTACCACTGTGATTGTGTTAGTTTATAGTTTTATATTAAGAATTTATATTGATCTGAGTTCTCTGTGTTTTTTATTACTGAGTGCGTCGTTTATTTTTTATGTAAGAAAATTATTAATAAATTTTCTTTCCAAACTAAAAATGTGTTTTTTTACACTAAAGGGTGAGTTATTATTGCGATATTGTTTTTTTATGTCTTTAATATAACAGTTCGAAAGAAAATGTTAAAAGAAAAAAAACAAACTGATTTGTACCTACTTGCACATAATTTGGCTGAGAATCCAGGTTGCAAATCGTGATTTTTATTTTTTTAATTTAAAAAAGTTGATTTATTTGGTTTAAATCGGATTTTTTTGATTTAAATCGATTTTCTTGATTATTCTGATTTTTAATATAAACAAATTTAAATATCCCTGTTTACTTGCACAAACTAATAATAATAACATACTATTGGCGGTGTTTTGTTTGAATATTTTAATAACAAGTGTAAGGTAATGTTTGACAAACACATGTTATGTATCTTATTTTTTATTTATAATTATTGTTTAGATCATAGAGTCGCATCTAAGCAGTTCTATGATCTTTCCTCACCCCACTTATCTTGGATCATCTTATAAGAGTGCTATACAACGGGTTTACTTTCTTACCCCAACAGTGCTTACAGACAACAGAGCATTCCACCATCTACAAAATAAAAAACTGTTATTGAACGGTCATTAAAAACTTATCGCGATTTTTTTTATTGTGTACATGGTGAATGCTACTATTTATGCTCCCTGGAATGTTTTATCCGATAATGGAAATGCGCAGCAAAGTTCACACGGTTCATATATATGTCAACCAGTAACAATGTCGCTTTAAATTGTTGCAAGAATTAATTTTTTAATTATGTTTGGATTTGTGTCGAAGTAAAAATTACTTTACAATGGATGAAGTTCAAATAAACTATATAATTGTTTAACATTTTTGTGTAATTCTGTTCTAAGGTTATTGCCAAATTGTGGAGATTATGGTATTAATTGGAAAATTTCACATGAAAACAACACATTCAAAAATGAATTGATTAAAATCGATCATTTTTTTTATATAAATTGTTTGATTTAAATCATGCGATGCTTTAAATTATGATTTAAATCAATCTGATTTAAAGCTTTGCACGCTTAGAGAATCCATATTCTCTAACGTGATGTTCATCGTTGAAGTGAATGAAAACAAGAAGGCCACTAAATTTAAATAAGTTATAATAGCTACATCTAACATGTTTTGGCCAACAGTTCTTCACGCTACAAAAAATATATTTTAAAATTAAAAGATGGGTATTGACGCATGTTTATTATCATTTCTCTATTTTATAACAACCAAGTATATTAATAAACATTACAATTTTTTATTACCACACATAATGTCCACAGGTTACACTTAATTTTAACCGTTAGTAGTTTAGAAAGGGGTTGATCAAGACAATTAAATTCTCTTTGTCATGTTTATTTCATTCATATATAACAGAAGTAAAGTATGACTCAAGCTCAATTAAAGTTAATTAATATGAACCCTTTTTATGTATTTTTAAGACGCTTTTATAATAGTTTAATAGAATTGATTACAATGTCAATGATCCACGAAGCCGTGTTATCAGTACATATTTGCATCTTTACAGGCTCGTGCAACTTTTAATATTTAAATTGTCGCACTAGTTTGCGGCGTAATCAGTTCAAAATTTGTATTTATCACACCTCTTGGAAATTCGGCTACTAGGAAACTAATGAGCCATTTAATTACGCATGCGCTGTAGCAGTGTATAGGGAAATTAAACTAGCGGTGAACGCACCTTAATAGTAGGTGTGGTTCAAAAGTCAAAACGACAAAACGTTTGTAATCAAAAAATGGTGGCGAGGTGTTGTGTGTTGTTATTATCGTTAGTGCTTTTTGTAGAAAATGGTGAGTTTAGTTTGTTTTTTAAAGTACTAATACGTTTAGTGTTGTTTTATAAAACAGTTGATATTGATTTGTTTAAGTATTTATGACAAAGTAGGCTGTAGTGACAAAAGCAGGTGACGCACCTTCATTTGTTTATTATGATATCATAGGTAAAATGCCTACTTTAAAATTTTGTTTTATTCTTAATTATGGATTGGTACAGTAATAATAATATTGCAATAAAACGTATTTCTTATTATGTTATTTGTAGAATTTAGACAAGGATTAGAAAATTTAATGTGGTTTATCCTTTTAAGTACCTACTCTTAGGTGGTTGGTTACAGAAAGTTTTGTCAATAGAGTTTACACATTTGATGTGTTTTAGGCGCAGCCAGTTTTGGACTTTTTACCCTTGATGAGTATTTACGTTTAGAAATAATCAAATTGTTCTAAATACAATGTACAATGTATTTACCCGGATCATCTGGTAATAAAAGTTTTCGCTCGAATCCATTAACGTAGTATAAAATACAATTTTATTCCAATACATCGTTAATTTAAAAGTATTGAGGAATTATGAGTTACCGAGGATCGAGGAATAACCCCAGCTACACGAAACCACACTAAGCTTGAAATGGTTATTTTAAAATACTTCATTTTACCAGTGCTATTATATTTTCATGTAATTGAAAGATATTTGAATGTACTTCAGCAATAAATCACGATACTTCTTGGAATTTAGAATATTTTTTATAATTAATAATGCAACGTAATACATGTAATACTTATACAGATTTTGTTGCATAAAGTAGGTGAAGTCATTTCGTTCAAATGAAACAAGCTAGGTAAATTCCACTCTTGTTGACCAACAACACAAGTTGAATTGTTTGGAAATCGCTTCTTCTTTACTGCAGAGATATGCGAGAGGAGTTGAATTTTTGAACTGGCTCTCTCCGATTTTTATTTGTATATGCTAAAATGTTTAGACGGAAAACAATTTCAGTCAGCTGTTTAACAGTGCAACGCATGCAACCCAACAACCCTGCTTACAGTAAGGTATTAGAAAGCTTCCAGTTTGATACTGTAAGTCCATCGATATGGGAGGGGGGGGGGGGGATCTACATTGAAAAGAAACATGGTTTTTATTGTTGGAATATTGTAATACCTTATTTATAAATAAATTATTGATTCCATGAAAATTTTCCATTTCAAGACTTTGATAGTAGAGCAATGTTCACATCATAATTTTAGGTGCAGCAATATTTGGACTCCTCTTCCAATTTAAGGCTGACGAATTTCCTTTTTGGTTTTCTGTAATTCCAAGGAATCTATTTCCAAAAAATAATAAAAGACGATTTTTTTTCTCACAAAAACAGTTTCACTTTCTAACTAGATGTGAAATTCCCGGTAACGTATTAACGCAGAACCGGCTTATTTTACATCTTTCTGTGAAGCTTTTGTTAAAGATATTTTGTAGATAGAAACATAGTCCAAGGGTGCATGACTAAATTGCACAGAACGAGCTACTGGAAAAACCTAGGTTTAAACGAGACAGTCTTTGTTTATACTCGGCAGTTGTAAAAAATGAAAGATTTTCAAAAAGTTTATGTTATTATTTTTACATCGGAGTTTTCTATAGTATTCACACTATTTTAGTGTCTTACAGTATGTATAACATGACTACTAGCTGCCGCTACGCTGCCGGTACAGCATTAGGAGTGATCCGATCTTATAGTGATTGTTGGCGCGTAAAATGTTGATTCAAAAACACTTTTGAAACTAGAATTAGTAACAATTACTAAGATATAGGAAAGGCTGGGCGAAATGCTTACTCGATTTGTTTTTTTTATTCTTCATTGGGTCTAAACTCAAAATTTAGAAAAAATTGTAGTGGTCGCTGTTTCAAAGGCAGATTTTTTTGGGAAAAAAGCGTTGAATTTGTCTTACAGTGTTCTGTAAGATTACGGTTTTAGATTTAAAAAATTCGTTTTCCGAAAAAACTGCTACACCAAAAACGGGTTATTTCTTTGATGCATTTTTTAATACATCCCACATTCCAAAGCTCACCGAAATCGGACCATCCGTTTGGAAGTTATGATGCGCACATAGTACAAAATATTACTTGAAAATGGTTTAAAGATACATTTGTCGAAAAAGAACTGCGGAAGACAGTAGTATAAAAAATGCTTAAGCATATTTTAAAGCTTTTGTTTTCATGTTTTTTGGCTTTTTTTTAGGTTCGTTAATCCTTACATATTTTGTACAGCGCACAGTGGGCCAGAATCCAAAAAACCTGGTCATAAATCGAAGATGTCTTCTAATGTGCACAAAATTCGGCAGTCAGGGGTTTTCGAGGTCGCTGATTACGAATTTGATATCTAAATTTCAAAAAACAAAATGGCGGATTCAAAATGGCGGGTGAATTTTCGAAAAATGTCATCAATATGCTTGAAAAGTAATGTGTGGTGGTTTCCGAGGTCGCTAATTACGATTTTGAACTCCTGACACTTGGTTTGCATCTTGATGAGCATCTTTCTAACTATTTCTTTCTCACTAGGATCAAATTTGAAGGACTTCTTCGTTTCCTTCGAGAAAAGACTCTCTAAAGACAAAAGCTTTTCACTCGAATCAACTCCAAATTTGTCAGCAATTGCTTCGAAAATTTTCAAACGAGTGCGTGAAAACTGCATTTTGTCGGATCCTGTAATCAAAGTGAATATATTCATAAGGATATATCAAGTATAATTTATTCCATAATCAACCAAAAAAAAAATGAAAGTTTGTGTCTCAATTAATTTAAGACAATCATGACTAAAAAACTAGATTTTGGAACTAGAAAATGTAATTATCTGCATAAAAATATTATACGATAAACAAGGTCAGTAGGAAATTTCAAAACTCGAAAATGTTTTTCAAACGAGTCTCAGAAATTCAAAATCCGGAATGTCACCCAGTACATTGAATTTCCAGTCTCATTCGTTCAACCCTCGCGAGGCCTCAGTCACACCTGCCGACACAGGTAGTCGCGCATGATGCCACGCGCGGCTACCTGTGTGTTCAACATCGCACCATAAAAAAAGTTGCAGCTAGTAGCAGCTGATTCTTGGGAAGTTTTATTCCAAATCATATTCCGGTTATGTTACAATTAAATGTAGGGTGGGCAGTAGTGGGCAATTTACTATTTTTATGGTTTTCTAAATTTTGATGCCTTCAAGAATTATATTCACAACCTATATTCCGCGTAGTTTTTAACTATGAAAGAAAATTCATAAAACTAATTATAATACTACTAAATGTCCTACATACCTTTAGGATTAGCCGACATTTCACCGATTTTGAATCAACTACAAGGAAAAAAAGTTTCGGGCACTTTACGCGGACCGAATTTTTGACACTTTCATTGCAGCGCGTAAGGCACTCGCGGTAGTGACTTTCAGCTGTTTGTGAAACATGCTGGTAAATAAGATACCGACCTATCCTTCCGTGGATAGTTGCAGAAACACTTCTGGTACAAAACCCGATAGTTAAAATTATTGAATTTGAAACTTCATTTTTTGATTTATGACCAGGTTTTTTGGATTCTGGCCCACTGTGCAGCGGTGAAATATGGTAATCGAACAAAAAGTATGCCAGATAATTCTATTGTCATTTTAAAATGTGTTTTATAAAATATATTTTTTCAAGCAAAATTATGATCGAAAAATACAAACAAAAATTAAGCTAGTTTTTTTTAAATAAATGAATAACAACTTGCTACAAATTCAAATGGTTTTGGTACCTCATTAGGCATCTAGTAAGCCATGAATGTGTGCTTCAATGCTGGCTGAAGTTGTGAGTAGAATTTGTAGGGTTCAAGCAGTAAATTACTCAGACTATTGAAGATACTGATAGGACTTTAGCTGTTGAGTCATCGATAAACAACCCTAACTTAACATATTAACATATTCAAATAATATTTTGCTATTCATTATCAGTCTATTTAATGCACAAGATACATAGGTTAAAGTTTAAATAAATTTGTTTACTATGAAGCCAATACATATTTTGAATAATATGGTTAAGTAATTAGACTACTTTTTTGTTAAACTCAATGCTAAGAATATTTCAAAGCAAACAAATACTGATAATAATATTAGTATATTAAGCAATTAATTATTATCTGCTTGTTTTGTCTTTATATTTGTAACTTTTAAGAGTGATCTTTTAACATTTAACCCATTAGTGAATGTGTCATTTTAAGTTTCACAACCTAATATTTTATTTATCTGATGTTTTTCAACTGTCAACTGCATTTTATTTATTTATAAATAAAATATAACAAATGTTTTGAACATTTAGATAGGGACACAGAAGGTAGCACAGACTTGTACAGGGGAATCCCTATCTTGTAAACGTTGTAAAATGGATTGGTTTTTATAGCATACATTTACGTAGCTTATACGCACAATTTTATCACTAATAATCATCGGTAAACATCGACTTCCAGTCGGATAGGCAAATTTGAGAAGTTATACGAGACAAATTAGAACTTTGTTAATAAGTTTGAGCTTTACCTTATTGAAGTTCTTGTTAATATAAATAAAATAATAATTATTAACTTTAACAGAGTTTTATTTTAATTTTATATGTATTTTAACATGTTTACGTGTCATTTTCAACAACAAGATTAAAAGTAAACAGTTGGCGTTGCTATAGGACCAGTAGAACTTGATGATTTGATCTTGGTTATCTATGTCTGCAGATGACTTGATTTATATTCCAAAATTTCTAATAATGGCGATTTTAAGATATCAATTTGCTCATTCATAAAAGTACAGTTTTTAAATGTTTGTGAATTTTAAATTCTTTTAGTATATATAATCTATGTTTATCATTACAAAAGCGTAAACATTTTATAGTATTATTAGATGTCATTAAACGATGTTCTCATAAGTGTTTGGCATAGTTGGATGTAAATGGATGTTTATATTTGTAACAAGTATGTGTGTTTTGCACCTAATATCAAAATTTCTTATTGTTTGGCATATATAAACCGAATTGCAGTTGGAGCAATTAGTTTATAATTTTCCAGTTTTTTTAAATTATTTCTTTTTCTTTTGACAGTAGACTAATTGTTTAAAATTATTTTACATTTATTTGTTTTGTTTAATTTTAGCAATTTGCTTCGATTTACTGCCAAAATATGAAATCGAAGCACATTTAATTGTATCAGATAAACTATTTGAGTACAGTTTTTAACTGGCTTAGTTATAGTCTTTCTCTTTTAATTAATATATCAATATCAATATGTTTATATTGTAACCATTACTGTGTGCACCCTCAGTTTGTCACCTGCTTATGTCTATAGCCTTCACTAGGTAGCGTTTTAGGTTTTTTATGTATAATTTATAACTGTTTTTTCACAGTTTTTATGTATAATTTATGACTGATTTTTGTTACAGCGTACGCTCAGAGGTCACCAACGATATCGTACATATCGCAAGAACAAATCAAAGATATTGGGGGATCTGTAGAATTGCATTGTTCTGTACAATATGCCCAAGAATATCCTGTTTTATGGATGAAAGTAGACCATACTAGTAATTCATATATTTTGCCTATTTCTACCGGAAGTTCACTTATTTTACACGACTCCAGATTTGCGTTACGTTATGACCAGGTAACACTATTCTAATATTCTTTTTCTGAATTTTACCAAATACAACATTGTTTTTAAGATCATAGTGAGGTTAATATTTTTAAGATTTGATATATTTATTTATATAATATATTTTAATAGCATCTAATATGAATAAAATAAACAGATTAGTACAAAAATAATAAAAATACAACACCAAAGAATTTTAAGTACACAACAAGTCATATGGGATAATTAGGGGAAAGGTGCTGAGAAGCCTCTTGTAATAGTAATAGCTCTGAGGGTGTCCTCTTAGAGATCGGACAGTCGTGCTAGTGCCATAGAATTGCTATGGTGTTCTAGAAGGAGGGGGGAGTCGTAGAATCCTGCAGAATCTGCTGGTTTGATCGAGCTACTGCGGGGCTCTAGAAGGAGTGGGCTGCTGCAATGCTCTAGGAGGATCTTGTGGAGCTGGCTTGCTTTGAATCAAAAGTTTGTGCTCAATCAGCCGGGCAAAAGGAGCTTGCTGTGACCAGAAGCTAATGCTCGATTCTAAAACAGATTCTTAAGCGTTGGTTTTGGACCGTCAACCTATGCTCGACCTGAAAATTAACTGATGTACCTGTGCAAATGCTTGCTTATGTACGATTTTTCAAGTTGCCGTAGTTTAGTAGTGCCTGCACAATGCAAACAATCATTCACTATTGTTTTGTAGCAGGTGGGGCAAATTTAATATTTAATGAAATAGAAGTTGTGTTGCATAGCAATGTCTACATAATACAAAAAAACATGCATTATTGTTTTTTGACGGATAGGGCTAAAATTAAGTAATTTTTGGATAGCGTAGAATGTGCATTAAAGTGTGGTTGAGGGTGTTAAATTTGTTAATTATGTCAACGTTACTATTTTAAAGTAATGATTACTATTATTGGTTACAGTACTGAAAAAAAAAGTTACTAAAGTTACTTTTTTTCGCTTATCAAAGTTCTATGATTCCCTATATTTGGTTAATAAATGAAAAGAAAATTCAATGTTTTGTGTTAATTAAACGAATTTTTATTTTAGGCTAGTTCAACATATACACTACAAATTAAGGATATTCAAGAGACTGATGCAGGATTCTATCAATGCCAAGTATTGATATCCGTGAGCAATAAAATAGCAGCAGAAGTTGAGCTTCAAGTCAGACGACCTCCCATCATATCTGATAATTCAACTAGGTCTATTGTTGTATCGGAAGGAGAAGGTAAATAGATTGAATATTCATTAAATGCGTCAATTTCTGATTTATACAATTTTGTGCTAAAATGTAAAGGACACGGTTTGTGTGCATATAATAATGCAATGTAACAATTGCGTCCAGTTTTATGTATTAGTTTTTTTTTTATTATCAAACGTGTGAAAATATATAATTATACTTTCAGCTGTACAGTTAGAATGTTATGCTGGCGGTTACCCACCTCCAAGAATCTCATGGAGACGTGAAAATAATGCCATACTACCCACAGGAGGAGCTATTTATAGAGGCAATAAACTCAAGATTAAGACAATTCGTAAAGAAGATCGTGGCACGTATTATTGTGTAGCTGAAAATGGTGTTGGTAGAGGAAATAGACGTAAGTGACTGGAGTCTTATTAGAAACACAAAAAACAGGTGTCAATGCCATTTATAGTCTTATGATATCTGTATATCTAAAAATTACTTGATTTCTTCCTTAGAATCTAATTTTCTCGAAAATCCTTGCCCTTTTAGGTATAACCATTGCTTAATCAGATTTATAGAGCACAAAAAGCTCTATTCAACTATGTAGAAACATATACAGGGTGTTGTATTTATGAAAAGCTCAAGTTGTAACACGGAGTTAACATTTTTTGCATCATTGCAACAAACACCCTGTGTAATTAAATTCAACTTTAACATGTTCACTGTTGACAGTTCCACGTGTGCATTGACCACCTACTCAAGCTGCAGTCTGTTGCTGATCTTAAAATTATTGTCATTGTAAAATGTGTTTTTGTATTGTTTCTTTTAGGTAACATTGCTGTGGAAGTAGAATTCAAACCTGTTGTAAGTGTACCTAGACCACGATTGGGTCAAGCATTGCAATACGATATGGATTTGGAGTGTCACATTGAAGCCTATCCTCCACCTGCTATTACATGGCATAAAGATGGAATTCAACTGTCTAACAACCAGCATTATAGGTCTGTTTTTTTTATTACTATAGTTGTTAAGTAGAAAACTGTATCCTGAAATAAATAAATGTTGCATCTTGCTTCGTAAACATGGTACCTTATTTTAAAAACTTTTAATTTGATAGATATTATTAATTTATTATAAATATCTCGAAGAATTATGTTTCTACTGTAAATACAGAGTGGCTAGGAAAACCCTGGCCACTTTTCTTGCGGCGGTCAAGAGATGGCGCTTTAGTAAAGAAAAATTAAATTAAAATACTGGCAACAACGTGGAATCCAAGACGTTTTAGTTGTTTTTATTTAATATGGGGCGTATTTAATAACTAAAACGTCTTGGATTCTGCGTTGTTGCCAGTATTTTAATTTTTCTTTACTAAAGCGCCATCTCTTGACTGCCGCAAGAAAAATGGGCGGGGTTTTCCTAGCCACTCTGTATATTTAAATTAAAAATTATATTTTTAATTACTAAAAAATATTTTAACGCAATTTAAATTTAAAATATCTTAGAAATTTGTAATCCCAATATCATAGATATTTAAAAGTTATTCTATTTTGAAGTATCATAGATATTTTAAATTGAAATTATACAATTAATTTAACTTAAAATAATATCTTAGGTGTTTTAAAATAAAAGAATTGTTGAATAGACATTATCGGAAATTACCACCATCTGTAAAGTTTGTACTACCGTTATGTTGAACTACGTCTGGCAACATTGCGACTTGCATGGTTATATTAAAACCGCGCTTAATAAAGCATTCATTTATGTGTTATTAAAAATAACTAAACCATTGTTAAAATAAAACAATGTCTAAGGATATTGCTAATATGTTTATTTACAAAAATCTGAATGAGAATTTTATACAAAAAAATATCTTAAGAGATATTTTAAATTTAAATAATAAACACACGCCGACTAATAAATTTTAACACGAGGTTGTTTTACAATGATTTTAAATTATTTCTAAGATATTTTCAAATACGTGATTTAAAAATACTTCAGAAATAATTTTAAATATTTATCAATATTCAAGATAGTTTGGAATAATTACAAACATCTAAGATAATTTTAATTAAATACAGTTTCTAGGTGATATTATTAAATTATGTTTGATGTTTTTAGAGCAATCGAATCTTATTCGTAACAATGTAAGATATAGAATATTCTTATCATATTGAAGCCACTAAATTCTTCCATTCATAATTTGTACTTTAACATGGAAATTCAAAAATGTTGGCAGTTGTTTTATGTATACTCATATTAAATTTCTTTATTTTCCAGTATATCCCATTTTGCAACAGCAGACGAATTTACCGACACCACAATACGTGTTATTACCATAGAAAAGCGACAGTATGGTAAATACATGTGCAAAGCAGCTAACAAACTTGGATCTGATGAAGACTATGTTGAATTATTTGGTAAGTTTATTGATTATTGGGTTATTGTTATGCAAAGTGAGTGTTACAAGTGTTACTTAGTAACGTTATAGTAACAAGTGGTTGGGCAATAGTTGGCAGTATTTGATTGCAGCAGCTGGTGCTACTATTTCTAAACAATATCATTGTTTGTCGTTGAAAAAAAAATTCATAATGTATGTAATTTATCAGAAATTAAAAAATATAATGGTTCGTATTATGTGATTGTTATTAACTCTTCTGCTAAGTAATGCAATGGTCGATTTCCGAGGGGTGTCTCACTCAGTAAAATTGTGTACACCTATTGCCGTGTTTGCCGTGATTGCCGACTTGATTGCCGTGATTGCCGACTTGATTGCCGTGTTTGCCGTGATTGCCGACTTGTTTGCCGTGATTGCCGACTTGATTGCCGTGATTTCCGGGTTGTTGTCCACTGATTGCCTTGTTTGCGAACGTTATTGTCGATTATTGCTGCGATTTTCGATGTATTTCAATGATTATTCTGATTCAGTACAGCCTTCATTAGCTGACACTTTTTGTGTTATTATATTATTTCTGTTTTAAACTTTGCCTCGTTCATCAAAAACAAGAAGGTAATTTCGTTTTCGATTACAATATTTTGGTGTTCAACTTGAAACCTTGTAAATTTCTCATTGCAACTTTATGTAAACAACATTAATATTTAGTGGGTAGGAAAAACCATTATCTGGTATTACCACAAAAATTGTAATGGTATTAGGTATGATCTAAATCTCAAGACAATACTAATAATTGTTACTTCTGTATATTATATTTAAAATTGCTTCATAAAATATTGTGGAAGATATGGGATGAACATTGGGTAAACGAATATATTAATGCATTATACTGAATATAAATTATATTGAAATTCAGAACTGAAATTATAATCGACATCAAACTAATATTTTTTAATGTCTCTGCCGGTTTGGGTTTTGACTTTTCTCTTAAGTTTCCTGAGGAATTTTGTCTCGGCGTTTTTTTTATCAGAAGGAAAATGTCCTCTAAAATGCCAGTTAAAACTTCAAAGCACCCATTTTTTGCCATACTTTTGTGGAACGTAGTTAATTTTGCCGCGTAGTCGCACATGAAACAGATACTTTTAGCGTGCAGAAATCGCTGTCAATTTCTACTGATAGGTCGCCAAATTTTTCTACAACTACTTTTAAAGCACCCTATTTCGAAAATTCAAAAACACTTTTTAAATAATTTATTACTACAGTTCGTTTATGGTCTACGCCGAAAGCTTTTGACGATGTTTTTGTTTGTTCCTTATTGATGGATTATCAGAATCGTTTTAATCCTGTTTCCTATTTTTACTTTCCCATACTTCTGCTGAAGTAAGTAAAGGGATGATTTCATGTAAATTTTCGAACTTCAGATTTTAACGGAAATTATAGGGTACATAGCGTTGTAGTGAATCTAAAGAGTATAATCAAGTGATGCAAAAATAATTTTGGAAATATGAAAATTGTAAATATACTTAAATTTTGCACATTTTCAAAACATTATTCCTCAAAAACTGCCCACACCATTTTTTTGAACTTTCTTAATCGATAGAGGTTGCAATGAACTACATATTCGTTTTTTACTAATCTCCCAAATTTTACTCCAATGCATGCCCAGAAATTAAACCTGTTTTTTTGTTATAGATTTTTTTATAAACACTGTTTTGAAATTTTGAATACATAGCGTTTTGGTGCATCTAAAGATAAATCAAATGCTTTTTTCCAAATGCTGTATCTTTAAATTGAAGCCCGCTACGAATTTTTGAAAATTTTAAATTTAATGCCCGATTACTCAAAAACAAAATATCCAATCAATACAAATTATCCTATTATATAAGAGCCCTTGATAAGCATAAAATAGTGATGCAAAAATATTTTGGAAAATATGAAAATTGTGAATATATTAGCTGGGTTCAAAGTTTTGGACATATTCAAAAAAAATTTTCTCAAAAACTGCCCACAACATTTTTCTGTAAATTTTCTGAGCCGATAGAGCTTGCAATGAACTACAAAATTTTTTTACTAACTTTCCAAATTTTTCTCTGACACCCTCTAGGAATTTTTGAAAATTTTGAAATTGATTACTCGTTTATTCTTAAACGCAAAAGCCGATCGCTATAAACTTCTATCAGCTCAATAGACTATTTAAAGTACTTTATTAGGATCACCAAGAATTTTCAATTATTTTGAAAATTAAGGGACAAAAACGATACCTTTTAGTATCAACAACGTGTTTTCCGGCAGTTACGTGATTTTAAATACGCCTATCAATTAGCGCTAATAAAAATAAATATTTTTCATTCTTTGCATATTTTTGATAACTGTAGCTGTTATAACTATTTTCGTGAGCGCTTTAAATATCTTAACGCCTAGCCTGTCACGTCGCGTCGTAGGAGCGCGCGCAGCCCGTAAGTAACCAACGTCTTGAGTCTGCAGCGGGCTTGTACCGGCTAGATGAGATGTAAATTTCCATCAGTTCTTGACGCGAGAATATTTAAAACGTAAAAAGTATGAGAATGTACCAGCGACCTGTTTCGCCAATTTTTTCTGTACATGAGCAGAAACAATCGAATGTTTTGTCGGATATCTTTTTTCTTTTTGCTGGCGTATTTGCTCTTATACAATAGCTCAACCAACAATTTTTTGTGGCCTTCTGCAACTTGAAATATCGTTATAATCGCGGCATATATTCCGTAAAATTCTTTATTTTTTCTTCATCTAATATTAAATTTGGTAAGTATTCCTTTGCAAACCTTTCTATCTCAACATTTTTTTCTCCGAACTTACTTAGGGAATGTATGTTATCAAATCTCGTATAGATTAGTAATTGTGTTTAATATTTTGGTAATAAGATATGACATTCACTTGAAATTTTATTTAAAAAAAACATTTTATTCCTGAAAGGGAAGATCAAGAAATCTTACGGTGGTTAGGCTATATACTCCTCAATGTACAGCACACAGTGGTACACTTTCATAAGTACAATTAACTATCTAAATGATATGAGATATGAGGATTAATAGCCTCACATAAAGTTTACACACATTATGCATATCGAAAACCAAAAATAAATTTGTATTTATCTTTAATATACCTACGTTATTGCATGGTGGCATTTCTCATGCTTGTAGGGACTTCCACTTTAACTGCGTGACGTTCCACAAGTAAAGTTGATACCGTCGGTAATATTCTAGTTGAAATAATTTTTTTAATTTGTTATTCATCTAATACTTGTTAGTAAATAAACAATAATTATGTAGCAAACACCAGCTAAATAATAATTAGCTGGGAATCATGTACCTTTTGATTGCGTCCTAAACGGGAACAAGCTTGGTTTTAACTAGTTCACATTATCTATGTACTGTAATAGTAATACAAAATTAAGATATAGCTTTTGTCTAGATTACACCCGCATATTTTCGTTAATCGTTCACTTATTTTCATTGATTTCCGTTGTATTGCCGTGATTGCAGAGTGATTGCCCTGTTTGCCGAGTTATTGCCGCGTTTGCCGAATGATTGCCGTGTTTGCCGAATGATTGCCGTGTTTGCCGAATGATTGCCGTGTTTTCCGAATGATTGCCTTGATTGCCGAGTGATTGCCGAAAATTTGTACACCTATTGCCGCTAGTGAGACACCCCTCGTCGATTTCAGTACCAAAGTTATACCAAATTCATATTATGCAGATGCGATCTAGATCTTTGCTAAGTGATTACATACTTAGTAACGACACAATGTAATAACCTCCTGGTGGCCGCTGCAGTTTTAGTTTCTGATGCGAGTGCAGTCTACACAACCAATGCAGTTGGAAAAGTGCACTATATTCAAAAACTGTTCTTTAATAGTAGTTGTAGGTCAACGATTTAATGAATTTTTTGCAATGATGTAGGCATTTTAAAATAAATCCAGTGCTAAATAAGCAAACTGTCATTTCCAGGTGCATAGTACAAATTTAACTTAAAGGCGTATGACGAAATTTGGCAATGGTGTCATTAAAGAAAATAATAATGGTGTAATACGAACCATTTTTTTTTAAAGAACTTTTTCGATAAATGTTAGTTTACTAGTAAGAATTGTTACTGGTTGGGATTTTGCATTGTGCATGTAAATGTGTAGTCGGCTATAGCTAGTTGTGTATGTAGAAACCGTCATTCCTGTGTGTCCACCTGCCTGTGGTCAAGCATACGCCGGAGGTGCAGCAACTCTTTCAAGTGGCACTGTAGCTCTTCTTGCAACTTTGTTCGTCTACATTTTCCGGTAAGTCACAAATGCTCATTCTCTCGTTCTGTTCTAGCTTTTTATGAGTGTTAAACGTGTACTCCAGCTTTGTTAGATTTGCAAACAATGTGCTCATTATTCTATAGAGTATCAACGAGCCTGCTTTAACTGATCACAATTTTCAATTTAAATGAAAACTAAACATCCGAGTAAATCTAGCAACTAGAAAAAACAAGTTCTTTGTTTGCAAATTCAGCAAAGCTTCTACTGTAAGCATTGTCATAAAATAAGCAATATGCGTGTGCATCTTGTAGTTGTTTTTATGATACTTGTTGCTAACGTTAAATATAATGAAATTATAGTTTAGTTTTAAGTGCCAATAATTGTAATTAGTGCACTAGGTAAGTTATTTCTGCAGATCATTACAGCAGTAGTGGCAACTTTTAACTATTCTCTGAAAACAATAATCTGCTATTGGTTATATTAAATAATTTAGAATTCAAATTTTTGTTACATATAAATTTAGGTCAGTGGTTTAGTGGTAAGAGGACCAGGCTCACAATGCGTGGGTCTTCGGTTTGAATCCCAATAAAAGCAGAACATTTTTCTGTAATTCTGTGGATCGGTTTTCGACGTTGGGTTACAATTAACAAAGCCACACACAACATTAACATACAAATAAAACACATGTGCGTATGGCTTGAATGAATGTGCATGAAGGGTGGCGTAAGCTTCAGGAGCGTGGTGGTTTAAAGGCCAAAAGCCCCACTACCTCCTACTACACAAGCGAAGAGCCAACCCGGAGTGAAAGACCTCGACACCTTCAGGTATATGAGGATGGATTATGATGATGATGATAAATTTAGGAATATTGAAGAATATACAGTGTAGAATTATATAATATTTTTCTCTTTATATGTTTATAGAAATTTTAACACCAAACGTTAACTATGCTGGATTGAGGTGGATCAATACATCATGCCAAATATCGCTATCCCCAACATATCTACTATTAGTTTTATTATTGACACTCATACGTCCATTTTGAGATTAATGTTTTGTAATGTAAATATGATTTTTTTTATATTGAAGATTGCAGCTTCTTTTATTCCCAAATTTAATTTTAGTGGAAAAATTGGGTTTTTAAGATTTTTACTAAAACAATAATTTTCCATTTGAATTATTGTAATTTTTTTTATTGAACGCGCAAACTCAATTTTGTCACAAGGCTATAATAAAATATGAGATCTGATTTCAAACGTCCATTTTCTTGTAATTGTATATTTAATTTATATTTTATGTATATGTGATTATTTTAAGTGTTTTAGGTAGGGTGTAGGCTTAAGATTTAAGAGTCATATTTTGGATGTTTTTCTAGAAGCAAAATAAGCAATAACTTGTTGCTACGAAAATATCTATGTAACTAACTGTAAGATGAAGTTGTATGATCCAAAGTATGTCTCTTATTCTATATCTCTCTTTAAAGAAGGTCCAATGTGGGAACTGATACATTCCTCTAATATGACTGATCTTTACA
Organism: Ctenicera cuprea; assembly: GCA_958336395.1. Classification (NCBI taxonomy): domain Eukaryota; kingdom Metazoa; phylum Arthropoda; class Insecta; order Coleoptera; family Elateridae; genus Ctenicera; species Ctenicera cuprea. The sequence goes on from OY284493.1 coordinate 13,245,998, forward strand.
TCTTAAAATTGGTTTAATTTTTATAACTGATCTACACGAAGTAATATTATAACATAAGGAAAGTGCACGAATCACTTGTTGCTATGATATGCATGTCTCAATTTTGCAGTACAGGTGACGGAGATCTGAGACAAGGAACATATGAAAAATACTCAATTGTCATTTGTCAAAATTTTATTTTACTGACCTATCTGGTAGGTTACCTATGTCAGTTGATTTCTCGACGATGTTAGTTCTAACAAAACAAAACATGTTTTAGTTTTAACCATTGTTGAAATTATAAACTTTTGTAATTACATTCAAATTCCTTGACAGGTTTGTAATCTTAATTGTCAATAAAAAACAATATTAGCGCGGATCAGCAAATTCTTGAAATAGTGCATTTAGTAGTTTCCTTGTCTCGGTGCTCTTTTTCTAAAACATTACAGAATAAGGCCATAGCAGGGTTCATGCATATTCTTAAGTATATATTATGCTCTGTGTTAATCTATTGATTACTCTGATGATATTGTAAAATTTCTCTATTTTGTTTACATTTTCTCATTTTTACATTTAAATGTAATAATAATAATAATGAAAGGCTTTACAATAATGCGAATGTACATTTTTTATAATAATATATTTTTTTTATACATTTGTTTGTATATTGTTGAATTAATTTGATTTTTCTGTTGTCTTAATATTAATAGTACAATTTGCTTCGAGAATCGTAATTATCATGTAAGTTATTACTTTACAGTACCACGAATATGGTTATTATATGTATTACATATAATAATAATAATTAAAACATTAATGATAAAAAAGTGCACATTAAGATCCTGTTTAACCTTTTTGCTACGGGTGCCGGAAAATTTTGCAAATATTTGGGTGACGGATCGTTACACACATCCTTTTAATGCATTTGCAACGGGAAACGCTTGCATCCGGCGTTGAATATGTGTTCAGTCATGTTTTTTTGTGACTACCGTTGATTAAACGCTACCATACATTGAAAAGGCATTAAGTTTTTCTTTCCTTTTTTTTTGGTTCAGCTATCTTATAATGAAAGCATATGAATCCGCCTTCCTATTCTTTACATTTACTGCTGGAGGCGTACTATTCGGCAATGTCAAAATTTCCCCGTCTGGGCAGCACTGCGTTTGAAATTATTCCCCAAGCAAAAGGGTTAAAAATAAGCATTAGCATTTCATTGAGTACATTTACACTACCAAATGTTGTCTAAATTATTTAGCTTATTTAACATTTAGTTGGGTTATTGTTGATCTAAGCACTAATGTAACAAGTGTAAACGCCGATTGCTTAACCTACGTAACACGTTATATACTTTACCGATCTATTGGGGTCCATCCTGACTACATGTCCTAACCACTTGATTCTATTTTGCTTAATGACACTGATTATGGGAGGTTCTCTGTATAAATTTGCCACTTCGTTGTTTGTTCTTCTCCAGATATGTTAAACTGTATTAAACTCAAATTTTAACTTTTTCTCTGAAAAGTTGAGTTTGGGTGATGGAAATTAGAAGTAAACAATTAATTGGCTTCGCAATGAAACTCATTCCTTTGTAGTATTTTGCAACAAAATGCAAACTTAACAAAACGCACATAACCCAGCCATAACAAGATTGTATCAGGTATTTAAGCGTATACTGATAACAAATGCAGTGAAGTACAGTGTAGGTTGGTCTTGTGTTCAGTACCTTGGGTAATTAAACTTTTTTTTTAATTTAATTCTTTTGCATTTAATGGTGTATTTTTTAATGTGTGCATGGTGGAATGCTACTGTTTATGCACCCTGGGAATCCTGGGATGTTTATAGTGATAATGGCTGTGCAGCAGGCTAAAGTACATTTCAATACTCGCCTGGGCAGTTAGCGTGAAAGCTCGAAAAGTGATGGCGGCCGTTATTACAATTATTTTTTTGCTTTTATTAATTTTAAAATAATTTTTTTTCTTTTAATGAGCAATTAATTACATCTACAGAATCCAAGAATTAATTTGAACCTTATTTTTTAGAAACATTCAAATTATTGCATATTTTTCTTTCTTTATTTGTGTGTTATTGTTTGCATTCATTGATTATAAATGGCCTATTTTTAGCGTATTTTATTAACAAATTTTTTAATCTCCCCACTACCCGCACTTGCTGATGCCTTTCTCCAATCGTGAACAAAATTACTGTTACAATTTATGTAAATTCACAAAAATTCAGCAATCTGCTCTAATAAAGGTGGCAACCCTAACCACCACAGTGCAAAATTATGAAATTAATATTTTGTTTACTAAATTTTAGTTTAGATTGAAAAAGTACAAATGTTTCACAAAATTTTGACTTTGAAGTACAATTTTCATATCTAAACAAATAAGAACAATAGAAATGGTAGAAAATTGTAGTATGTACTATTAACTGTGTATAAAATATAGTTTTACAGTGGCTTCTATTATATAGTCCAAAGTCGTTGCAATGCTTTAAACAGAATTATAAAATTGAGTGTAAAAAATAAATTCAAATTGTTCTTTAAAAGCTGGAACCCACAATATAAAATCTTATTTAACCGATATTAACTAACTAACAGATTTCTCTCTCATAATTTTTATCACAAACGTTATTCATCCCCCCCCCCCCCCGCTTTACAATTTCTTGGTTAGCGAATTTATTTTCTGGACAAAGTGTTCTTTTGTCCCAGCCAATCTTTGTAATAGTATAGAAGCTGGTAAACAACGATGTGAATTTATGTTTTTACACTCAATTTCATTTTTTTCTCGGTTTAACACACTGGACTATATAGCCAAATTAGATTAAGTAGGCCTAACTATTCTTGATCGAAACTATATAGGTTGTAACAGGGTCATCTAATTTTAGGTGCCCTAATTAACAATGTAATAGTGTAGTCGTTGTAATTTACAGAAATAATCTTTCCGATTTAATACTTTTTTTTTCGTAAACCTATTTTTTAACCCTGTCCGTGTCTTTTTACGTCATTTATAAAACATGGTTCTAAAATAAGTATTGTGTATTCTCTTCTACGGTTTCATGTAGCAAATTTGGTTTTTTATAAATTATTAAATTGGAAAGAATACATTTGTGGTATGTAATTAGCTATAGTAAGTAACGTACTTTTTCACTTTTATATAGCTAATATGCATTACTAATCATTGAAGATAATTCTTCTTTTTTCTGTTTTATCTCAATTATTTTAGGTGTAAGTTATAAGATCATTTTATCAATATAATATAACGCTACATCAAAAAATTCCTGGTCAAGTGACGTATTGTTTTTTTTTGTAACAATATGAAACAGTTTTTCTGTAAAAATTTCTTATATGTTTTAGATATCCAACTAGCATCGAGATGTTTGAATTTATATTGAAATGAACTCGTTTTTTATTACTAAATCGCTGAAAGTAATATTATGTACGACAAGCAATCAGTTAAGGACAGAGTATGCTATGAAGAATCCAAACAATAGTTTGTGTGAACAAAACGATTTTATCGTATGAGCAAAAAAAGAAGTTTAAATAAATGTCTTTGTTTTGATCCTTAAATGTTATCATTCGTAAATTAATGAGGAATAAAGCAAATTGTGTGTTGATCAAAAACACCAGAGCTAGGCCTAATGAATTTGTTTGCTCACACGATATGATATAGCAAGTAATGGCCATCACAATTTGAATGCAAGCTTATAATAAACTAATGTTCAGTTCTGAAATGAAATTACTTGTGAAAAATAATAAACCAACTGTCTCTTATTTGATTAGCTTTAAAGCATAGCTGTGTTAAGGGTGAATTCTGCACATTGCAGGGCGTTTTGTTTCAGAATAGGACATTTTGTAAATTTGTAGCTATACCATGGTTTATTTTGTAATTTAATATTTAGTGTAGCAACGAGTAGTCTGTATGATTCCGACCATTTTTGTATTAGTTTTAATAAATAGTTGTATATTTACTGAATTATTTATTTTTAAAGTAAAAGTTAAAATTAGGGATCTTCCTAAAAATCTACCAACAAATATTTTTCAAATTGGAAAGGTGTTTGGATGTAGAAAGTGAACAAAATCTTTGAAGCGGTTTGAAATTCCCAAAATCTAAACTGAATTAGCTTTTTTTTTATTAAATTTAAGGTTTCAATCGCTAGTTTTTTGTCATCAGTCCCTTAGTGATTAGGCTAGTGTCTGTTTAGAGCATTTTTATGTAAACAGTGAAAATAAAGTAAAAGCTAACAGTTATGTATTGCTGCAATTTGGGATCAATAATATTTTCAATGCAATCGCCATATGTTTTACTACATAAAAGAGAATTGTAGTAGTAGTAAAACTTTTATTTTGTAAATTACGGGCAAAGTTTGGATCATCTTTTAAAAGATAAACCTATAAAAACCCTGTTGTTGGTTTTCTGAATGTGCTTATTTAGGATGCTGTTCATTTTCGCCATTAAATTTATTAATCCTCGAAAACACCTGTTTTTGCACTATTTTTTCATCATGGCCTTATAGAGCAACTTCAAACATATCGCAAAATTTAGTACAGTTTATTAATTTACTAAGAATATGTTCATTTTTCCTTACATTCTCATTATGCTCAATTATATTTAAACGATATGCGCTTTTTAATTGACACATTATATATATTTTGCCAAGTATTGAGAATTCCACAAAACTAATTAAATGTCTCACCTACTTTGTGTCGTTTTAGTTTTTCGCTAAGAAGCTTAACGTCAGTGATTTTCCTTAAAATCCAGGCAGGGTCACTTTTTGGGGCGTTTATTATCAAACAAATGTAACAAAAATGTGCGTTACGCACATTACACCCGGATAACCAATTCCCTAAATCATACGACCTTTTTTTAAACTTTCTTGTAACACTATTATTTGTCCTTGTAGTGGTGATATTAATAAATATAGCCGGTTGCTAAATGTTATTTTAACATCATAAGTCAAATTATTTTGATTAATCAACTCCATCACATTATTTTGTGGCAATTCGGAACAAGCTATCCCGCCCGCATAGCGCCTATACACAAACCCACCCGGATTTTCTCTAGTCTAAAATCAAAAATGTTGCCTATTAAATGTAATGGGAAACCTACTCTCGCTCGACCACAAGACTTGAAAAAGAAAATTGTTATTATCGTCGCATTTTCTAATATATCTTTTGCAGACTGGTTTTCGTCTTGATTTTCTTTTCTTGGTCGTAAACCTTGACATACGCGTCATACTTAAGATATGTTAAAAAAGGGGCCAAAAGGATTAACATTGAGCCTCGAGGAACTCCCATTTGAACATCTAAAAGACCGGAACAGACATTACTCTGTTACCGCTTCTGTGATTAACAGATATGTAATATCGTGGTTTAAACTATAGGTATATTGGTTTTATGACAAAATATTATGCTTATTAATGTAGTTGTTCAGGCTATCTAGAAAGCAGTATTCAAGAACATGACTCCACTTCCAGTTTTCAATGCATGTTCTGTATAGGTTGTTTAGAAACAGCCTGCAGCTGCCTCGGCATATTTAGTTTTATCTAGTAGACATCTTGAAATCGTTTTCTTTTTAGAATAGTCTTTAGTTTAGGGAACAGAAAGAAGTTTCTGGAGGCCAAATCTGTTGAAGCAGGGCCAAGCACCAATTCCACGTGGGAATTCCCTGTCACAGGGTCTCACGGTATGGGCATTGTTGCGAGGCAGAAACTATGTGCCATGGGACCATTTGTGAGGCCGTTTTTTGCGTTCCAAAGACGTTGCAAAATGGTTTAGTAGACGGCTTGATTCATGGTCTGAGCTTGAGAAAGAAGCACCAGCATTATCTTGACCGACTTTGTCTCGTTTTCTTCGGTTGAGGTGGCGATGACGTTTTCTATTGCGACGACATGTATTTTGGTCTTAAGATCGTTACCCAAAATACAAGATTCATTCCCTGCGATAATGCTAGAGGCAAAAAGGTGGGGTCATTTATAGAACGCTGTAGCAATTCACGGCACGTTTTCATATGTTGTACTGTCTGATCCTTCGTCAGAAGACGAGGAACAAATTTTTCCACCACGGGTCTCACGCTAAGATCTTACCTCAGTATGGCTTGGCATGTGCCAAATAAAATGAGATCAGCAGCAATTTTACTGATTGTCAAACCCTGGTTCTAAATGATTGATGTATTGACACGGACAACAGTTCTGTTGGTTTGGGCCGTTGAAGGTAGGCCTGTGTGTGGGATATTGTCGATGAAACTGCGGACATTTAAAATGGGAATACCACTCAAATGCGTTGAACCGACTCAAGGCTGTTTTTCTGTGCGGAAATAGCAGAACACGGATAACAACGCCCGTGTTTGACGGAAGCAAACAGTTAGGCTGCGGGGGAGAGCTCACTTCGGCGAGAGGCGCGAACGCTTGGTTTTGTGTTACGTTAACTCCAGTCATTTTAACTTTGTACGTTCACTCTTCGGAGAGGGGATTCTTCTTAATTGGGACCATGAAGGACATTCTTGGTGCACCATCTATGTAGTAAATAAGTAAATATTGTTTGTATGTTTTAAAGTGTAACATTGTTTTTAGTTTACGTATCTTTGTTGAGTGCTATAATAGTGAAAAACTAGGTCTATGGGATGAAAATATACGCAGACAAAATAATCATTCAAGCAAGGAAAACAAAATAAAAGGCAATTTATTTAATTAACATGCTTTAGGTATTCAAATATAAAACATTACGTTATAGTTCGTCACTATCATCATCATCTACAAATATTGATTCTACTGCTTGTCTACTACTTTCATTTGGCGGCATGTATGTCCTAATCAATTCTAATGGTATTGTTTTTTTTAACCCATACTCCGCTGCTTTTTGATGTATTTCTTCATTTGAAGCAGGAAACCAATTAATTAAATATTTCCAATCTTTCCCTCTCAGAATGAGTGCATCCACGACAGTTTTTGCTTTGTATGACAAATCATGTGGTATATTATATAGACCCTGCGCCTCACCAAATGACTCATACTTTTTTAGCACCGTTCTGAGCAAATCATTATTGCCATGTTTTTCATAAACTTCAACATAGCCATCATGTATGAAATACATACTTCCATCCATATCTCCTTTTTCAGCTAAGTAGTTGCCCGGAAAAAACACACACCTTTGCAAGTGTACAACAAGTTGTCGCAAAAAATCGACATGTGTACGTTCAAACAGGAAATGGCTTTGCAAATGATGACCATAAAGAGCAATCATGAGGTCTTGCTTAAGATAGCCAGGCGCGTTTGTCACAATTGCGGGCATCCACTCACCACGTTGACGTTGCCATAGTTGTGAACTGTATTTCCAAACTTTATCAACTATGGGGGGTGATAATTCCCAACCCTACAAAATAATAAATTAAACTAAATTTTATGTTTAATCTGCACGATGCGATAAGTATAGGTATTACTAAGTGCGGGGAAGTAATTATTAAATATTCTGCTTCTTCAAAGCAAGAATTGAATATTTACCTGCAAATGTGTTCGTAACTCTTGAATATTAAATTCGTATGTGTTCATAGTGAATTGTTCAATTGATAACATAGTTGCAAATTCGCTTGCCAAAGCTATGCCAGTATATTGAAAACCACATATTATAAGAATATTAAGAAATATTTGGGTCTTAGTTATAGGCATGGTAGTTTTAATTCCTGTCATTGTAAAAAGATTTACCACATGTTCATAAGCAAGCAATATGGAATCTATACCAGCATTTGCTTTAACAAAATTTTGCCTATCTTTACGGTCAGTTGATTTTACATAATAACAATGGTCATCTATGCATGCTGCTAACCACCTAAAAATATATTCTTTGAAAATTCTTTACACTTTCAATCGTCTTAAGTTTTTTTAGTATGTACAGTTATTTAATGATTTTGCATTTGTATGCATGCCACACCCTGACCAGACAGCACGAAGTAATGATTCCACCGACGTTAATGTTCATTTAATCAGAAAATACCTTAAATAAAAGTTATTCAATTAAAAACAACCCTTAATTTGCTGTTGTCAGTTTAATTTTTTCTGATGCTACAATGGGGGACGTTGTCATTGATTTTTTTCTAGAACCTTAGGGTTTAAAATAAATAAATCAGGGGGACATATCACTTGACCATCTAGATCTCCGGACCTCATCTCCATACATTTCTTTTTATGGAGTCATTGCAATGTTTAATTTTGTCATGAAAATTACCTACGCAGAGTATGGAACTGGAAATACGAATCGTTAGTGGAACCATTATTCGATTCCCTCTGATCAAGCTCTGTAGTACAAAAATGGTAATTGTACGTTGTTTTCCCTTCAAATATTAGTGTAATTTGTACACAAATTAAGATAAGTACTTACCACGCACAAGTGGCAAGCTGTACGTTAATGCAAATCAAGTAAATTAGATACGTCCAACGCAGGTGTCTTTTGACGTACAGTTTATCTTGGCACTCTTTGTAATACTCTACCAGATACAAATATCTAAAAATTCGGTTTGCCATAGTATATCTAATAAATTGTACGTTGCTTGTTATAAGGCTGGTGAAAATTTCAAAAGGAAAACATGTAAGTATGTTGAACCACAACTTGTAAGACTGTAAGTACTTCATTTGAATTAATTTGTGATCTTTGATTATTACTCCCGACTCGACATCCACATATGCGAGATGAAATCCAAAATAGATTTTGACAATAAAAATTATATCCAATATGTATATTACACTTTTCTTGTAAGGCCCTATAGGTGCATCCCTTTGGGACATAATTATGTAAAACATAAATACGAGGCTGCTTATAGATGCCACATGTACGTATATTATGTACTGCCACAATTTATACCATCTATCGTCAGGTTTGATAAGCAGTTTTGTTTTATTGTACATTTTCGCCATCCAACTTGAAAATAGCGACATACTGGAAGTCATTTTCGACATTTGTGATGTTTCGCTATTTTTGCTTTCAATATCAAAATATACGCGCCGTTTTGATTCACCATATTCAGTGTGAAAAAAATTCGACTGCTGTAGACGCTCTGTGAAGTTGATGAACTTTCCAATTATTGCATGAAACTGGTTGCTGTTAATCACTAGCAATTCCACGTGAACTTTAGCAATCGCCGTAATGGTTTGCCGTGTTATACCTTGCTGCACTAGACATCCAAAAATACCTCCTCGACCTTCAAAAGAAACTTTATTTTGTATCAACTTCAATTTGTCACACTTACATAGCTCGATAATTAACTACGTCACTACTAAAGAAAATCTAGTTATTAGTAAAACTACTTACCAAGAGTACAAGCTTTTGTTCCCGCAAGAATAATATCAATTTTTCCTCGGTAAACAATAAACATCAATCCTTGAACATCATTGCATCGTATTATTTCGGCATCCTTTTTGTAGTGTTGCACTTGCAAATGAACACCCAGTTGTCGAAAGAAGCTACTATCTGCTCCTTGAAAAAGGTCAATTGCTTCCAAGGTCGATCCGTATAAAGTATATACTAAAGCTTCATGTAGATTAGCATGAAATTTTTTCAAAGTCCGAGTAATGTCACTGCCTTGGGTTTTCTTCCATATGTATTGCCAATGTTCGATTGCGTGTTGTATCAGCCCTTCATCAACATATTCAGCTTGAACAAAATCCAGAAAGCTTTTGACACGTTCCTGGTAGATTGTGAGGTTTACATTACCTCCTATCTGTTAAAATATACCAATTTACATTAGGAATCGAAAATTAACGGTTAGATATTGTGGTTTTTTTATGTCCCGTTGAGGCTGATTGGAAACGTACGATTTGTACGAGTGGACGAAAGATCAAGAAGGTCCTGCTAGTCAAAGTTGAGACTACTGCAACCATTGCAAGTTTATGAAACAGTTCTGCCTTCCGACTTTGCACCAAACTCTTAAATACATCAGGGAAAACCGCGGAGGTGCGGTTTAATAACAGAGGAGCAGCATGGCTCGACTATTGGCCCGCACAGACATATAGAAACAGAAAAGAATTCAGAAGACAAGAATATGCAAAGATCCAGAAACTTTACCGCCGCAATAAACGGCTGAGAATTGCTGAGACTACAAGCTTCCCACTCGAAAATCCTCAGCCGTAGCGCGGTAATGAAATCATCGTGATCTATGCGCAGTGAAATCCTATAAATTTGCCTGCGTCCCGATCACTATTTTGAGGAGACATAACTAACGGGTTATAAATTTGGCTAGGCAATATACTGGATGATTGTAGGTCATTGACTGGTATACGCAAGGCTATGCAGTTTTAGTTTTAAGTAATTTTCCACTGACCAAGGCCTTAGAGTGAACCCCTTAAAGGTCGAGTCAGTCATGTTCACGAGAAGTAGTCAAGTATCTAGGGGTCACTCTAGACGCTCGGCTATCCTTGAGAGAAGATGTCAAAAAACAAATACAATGATCCACTGCAAGCCTTTGGACCTCTTTTAAAATACCCAAAGTTATTAGGTGAATTTACGTTGCCATAGTTAGACCAATGGACACGTACACGTAGTTAGTGGGATGATCCACAGTCTAACGGTGATGCATCAAGTTATGCTTAACTGTTTCAAAGACTGGTTTGTTTAAGAGGCACAGGAGCAATGCGCACGGCACCTACTCTAGAACTTGTGTTTCTTTATATTCTGATTGAGGCGGAGGCCTGAAAGGCAGCTTGCGGGCTGAAGTATAACGACCAGTGGAAAGATTAGGAAGGGTTCTTGGGGCATGCAAGTGTTCTATTTCTTACGATGCGGAGGCACGCGCTGTGCATGGCGCAGAGCGACTGCATGTCAGCTGTATTTACTTTTACCAAATTTCTTTAAATGGGGTTCTTAAGAGGGAAGACTGGATCAGAACCGAGGATCTTCTTAAGTCAGCGGGCCTAACCTGGTTCACAAACTGATTAAAGACGGCAGAAAGCTTCAGTGCATGGATTTATGGCGATAAACCTAGGGTAAAGCTTTCGGCACGTTCGTCACGGTGTTTCAAGCAAAGAGTTTTGTCTCAGAATAACCTACATAGAGGTTACTCTAATACGCATATCTATATATGTAGCGATAGCCAAGAGGCCCCGAAGGCTATTGGTTTTGTTATAACTAAACCAATGCTGGTCAAAGACTCTCGTAAGGTGCTAAGCAGACTTGGTTCACACAATGGGGTCAAGCTACTTTGGGTGCCCGGCCACAGTAACAATTAGATGCTGATTCTTTGGCCAGGGAAAGCTTTCAAATGCTCTTTCTTAATGCAGAGCTGGCTCTAAAACTCTCCAAGACTATCGTAAGGCAGGAGATTGAGAACTGAACTCGTTTCCAGTTCAAAATCAACTGGACTTTGTATCCAGGGCTGCGCCAGCAACCCATGTAGAAAAGAGAAGGAATCTTCTTTCAATTTTTTTTTTAAATTAATTTCTCCAGACACCGACACCTTAGCATCACGCTTCCGGAGTCAGAGGAATTACAAGATATCTCTATAAGCAAGCTACTAGCCTTTGGTCTAAGTACTGGTATGTATAAAGAGAATTCCTTAACACGTTCACTGCCTACCAATTTCCGCAGTGTTCAAGTCAGAAGTCGAGCATCTTTTTATGTTATATTATTCCAAAAAGTGCGGCTAGCAATGGATACACAATTAAGTCTGCGTGCTACGGTTTTCCGCACCGCCCGTAAGAAGAAAAAAGATAACGTTAAGAAAAGAGGGCTGTGTCTGTTTGTATTAGGATTCTGAGCCCTATTTTCACTTTTATAATCAAAGTGTACACCCAGAGGGCTTTTATTCTACAAGTTGTTCAAGTAGTGTTTTGCTATGACCGGCTACCGACCTTTTTAGGTAGTGCACAGTCAACGAGAATTAAGGTCTGCATGTAGCCATAACTCTCGCTGTACACGGGGTTCATAAATCAACTGGGCCAGGTTAAACTCCATGACTAGTCGCATGTAAACCAGCTCATATTGCAAATGCGACCGACCATCTTGAGATTAAACGCTGTGGCAATGACTAGCCGTTTATTCTTTAATGTTATATCATTCTAGAAAGTGCGGCTAGCGATGGATACACAATTAAGTCCGCGTGCTGCGGTTTTCGACACCGCCCGTAAGAAGAAAAAAGGTAACGTAAAGAAAATAAGACTGTGTCTGTATGTATTAGGAACCTGGGTCATATTTTCACTTTTATAATTAAAGTGGGCCCAGAGGGCTCTTATATTAGACGTTGCTTAAGTAGTGTTAGCTGTGCCAGGCTGTCGACCTTTTTAGGTGGTGCACAGTCGACCAGAACTAAGGGCTGCATGTAGCCATAACTCTCGCTGTACACGGGGTTCATAAATCAACTGGGCCAGGTTAAACTCCATGACTAGTCGCATATGAACCAGCTCAAATTGAAGAAGTGTCACTACAACAGAAATGGTCACCAAAATCCATAATATGGTTTTGAAAGACAGACGACTGAAATTGGCTGAAAAAGCTAATATTGTGAGCATCTCAAAAGAGCGAGTGTTCAATATTTTAACCCAAGAATTAAGTATGAAATAGCTTGCCGCGGGATGGGTGCCGCGTTTGCTTACACTTGATCAAAAACGTTTGCGAATGCAGATTTCCCAAGAGTGTCTGGCCCGTTTTATGAAGAATACCACTGATTTTGTGCGTCGATTTGTCACCACCGATGAAATCTGGGTCCACTACTATACGCCAGAAACGTAACTGCAATCAAAGCAATGGACAGAACTTGGTGGCTCGGCTCCAAAGAAAGCAAAAACCTTCAAATCAGCTGGCAAGGTCATGGCATCAGTGTTCTGGGATGCAAAAGGGATTTTGATGATCGATTATCTTCCAAAAGGAAAAACGATAAATTGCGAATACTACGCTAACCTTTTAGACCAGCTACGCCAAAATATTCATCGGTCTTTCATTTCTAGGCTAACCAATTATCATCCCGCCCTCGTACTTAATCTAGGCACGATGTAACTGATAGTGGGTGATTGTATGTTATTTTAGCTCTCCATTTGTAGGCTTTTTGTTGCGCTGAATTGTAAGGTTTACGTGTGTTGAAACGTAACAATTTACATTGCGCTTGAAATAACAAACTGAATTAATTTGCTACATCGATGACACTTTGATTTCCGTGTTGGCGGCTCTAACTAAGAAACCAAGATACCATTGACAACGGCCACAGAAGCCTACTACTTAGATTGTCACATCAATTATTTAGTATAACCACAGTATAAAAATAAGGTTACCACAGTACGGAAACTCCTCCTAAAATATTACTGCAATTTCCAGTGCGCATGCGCTAGTTTGCACAACCAGGAAAATGGCCGATCGACTGTTTTGACGTTTGTTCATGTGTCAAAGTATTCGACCGCTTAAGAGCTTTGATTCTGTTTCATTAACATTATTGTGTTCGTGAAAATGAGTAGAAAAGGAGGTTACACATGTTCTTTTGAGGGCTGTGTTAGTAAAACTGGCCGAAATCCAGGTCTAAGTTTCTTTCGTTTTCCCAAGGACATTGAAAGGTAAGCAAACTGGCAAACAAATTACTTTTGTGATACAACTATCATGTGTGAGTTTCTTTATAAAAGAAGGTAGCAGCGCAGCTACTATAATACGCTTTGTTATTTTAGATCAAATCTGTGGGTGGAAGCTTGCGCTCGCAAAGATCTTTTTACAAAAAATGCAGAAAGTCTTCATCAAAACTTTTGAATATGTGGATTATCAGTTATGCAGTAAAAGCCAATATTATATTTTGTATCGTTTTGTCACGAATAACATTAACTACCTGTGAAACATTTATTGCTGTAACAATCGCGTTTTTTGAAATTGGCGCCAATGCACAACCAGCAAAATGGCCGCTCGGTTTGAAGGTCATCCAATTTCACTGTACGTACATCAAAGCGCCGACAGGCGAGTGTCCCTACTGTGTTAACCTTATTTATACCGTGGTATAACATTTAAAATTAACTGAACATAATATTTATAAAATTATGCTTACCCAGTGACTTGTAACTTTAGCATAAATTAGTACTCGAAAAATAAATGTAGCCACAAGCAGTATAAGAAACACATATGCTTCCCATTTATTGGTCACGACAAAGAGTCCACCAGTAGATCCAGTAAACACTACCACAGCTGCATAGAGGCACTCTATATAAATTACAATATGATTAAACTCATCCTTGAAAGGTGTGGTAAATATCCAAGAGTCTTTGTTGCAACTTATTTTTGTATTATGCCCATGTTCAGGAGGTTTTATGACACAAGTTGTTATTTGAATTATAACTGTTATAGTTCCAACTACTACAACCACCAAAACTGTGTACTTTAAAGTTTGCAAAAATTTTGACGAATTTAGTGATTGTAGGTAATTTATGAATCCCATCAAACGGTGTAGTTGCCATGGTCTAGCCATTAAGGACAAAATGGTATATACCAGTTCTCGATGTTCGTACCCTAGTAGCTCGTCTATTTGGAATTGACGGTATGGCAGTGCCGCAATCAAGTCAACGGGAAAAGATGTTTTAACATAGTGCTTTGCAGTTGCCCAAGGATGTGTTACTAGGATACCTTTTTCATTGTAGTATTGGCAATGAAGGCGAACATAAAAATCTAGTGTAGCAGTAAAAGTGAATATGCGTAATAGAGTAGTCGTGATATCTCGATGGTCTACCAGCAAATTAAAATAGGTAAAAACCAAAAAGAGCCGCATTACAGCAAAGATGCATCTGAATAGTTCCCAATAAAAGAAGAACGTCTTATGTGGATCTATTGTTGTCCTTAACAAGATATAACGAAGAAAAGACCATTTCCCTGTAAAATAGAAATTGCAAACATTACTTAATATATACTTTATTAATTATTCGTATAAATAATATCTTACAATTAAAAAGAATAAAAGCTAGAACCAAAAGAAGTAACAGTCTATATATTTGATTTTTATTCAGATTTTAAAGAATTCGCGTATGGAGACGTCTCGATAAAACAGAACAGCTTTGACATGTGCAAAAGCACGGCAGATCGGCAGAAAATTTAATTTCGTTTTGACTAACAGTCACTGATGGCACATGAGCATTAAATAGCGTACTGGAGCTTGTTGTTCTTTTCGCTGGGCGCTAGACCTTGAATTCCCCTCAATACACAGCAACGCAAGACTATATTATAATAATTAATAATAATTATCTTTATTTTCCACATTCGCAGAGACAAAAATTAACATACATAATAGAGAAAAAAAAACAAAAAATAATTAATTATAATAACTATAATAAAAAAAAAAACATGCAAACGAATGAGAAAATCACAAGGTTGCAGTTCAACTGTAGCAGCTGCTACATTTGATCTTCCACTGCAACCTTGGATAAAACAAAAGGCGAAAAATAATAAATGCCTAAATTAAAACTAAACTAAACTAAACTAAACAAAGAATAAAATAAAAAATAAATTATTCTGCAAAGGCAGGCCGAAGAGCAGTTGAACCAACACAGCGGGACTGTATAGCTACACACGTAAATAGTTCAGCTAATTTGTAATTTGTCGATGAAACAACATTTGACGGTACCGAAGCTTAAATAACAATTTGGGATAAGTTTTTATATTTTGAGGAATTTCGGTGTACACTTTATAAATATTAAAAGAAAAAGAACCTTCAAACAGACTAGTTCGATGAGAAGGTGGAGTAATGCCACCTTTAAACCTAAGATTTAAATTGTGTACATCGGTTCGAAACGAAATTTTGTTATATAAATACAGCGGACTTTTTTCTAAAATTATTCGATGATAGAGACAGGCAGCATGCAGCAGCCTTCTGTTTTGCATGTTAAGCCAAGATAATTCCGATAATTTATGAGATATATGATCATATTTCCTAATTCCAAATATTAATCGTAAACATGAATTTTGAACTCTTTGTATGCGTTGAGCAAAATAATTAGTAATACAAGGACCGTATATTTGCGAACAATACGAGAAATGACACAAAACAAGAGATTCGCACAGTAAAGCCTTTATTTTTTGAGAAAGGTAGTGCCTGTGGGGATAAATTAACTTTAAATTAGTATAGGCTTGTTTTATGTATTTTGTAACTTGTGTTTTGTATCTGAAACTGTTATCAATAACTATAGTCCTAAGTTCCTAGCTTCGTCTTTAATAGGGATCGCCACATCATTGATGCTGAGATTCACCAGATTCTTTATGCCCAGAAGCTTTTGTGCGTTACCAAATAACTGTATACTTGACTTTGTGGGGTTGATTATCAATGAATGTTTAAATGAAATGTCGTTTATAGAATTTAAATCTTCCTGAATATTTTTCAAAGCAAACTGTAAATTTTCGATTGGAAATGAGTAATACAATTGAGTATCGTCTGCATACATATGAATGGAGCACGTTTCAACACACTTATAAAAACGACTTGTATAAATTATAAATAATAAGGGCCCCAGGATTGATCCCTGTGGAACACCTCTAAACACAGGTCCGAGAGATAACTACGAAAAAGGGTAACTGCAGCAGGAGTGAGATTTATAGATTGCAAGATAGATAGTAAAATGTCATGATTTATAGTGTCAAAAGCCTTACTAAAATCCAGAAGCACTAATAGAGAAATTATGCTGTTTGATCATTTCAAATTAGTTCGTAGCTAATAATTTGCATGTGTTTTCGTGGCCTGTCTGATCCCCCGATCTAAATTCAATAGAATACGTATGGAATATGCTTTGAAAAACAATACTGATAGATCCTTAGAAAAACCTGACGAAATCTGAGCTGTTTAGACGTTTTCAGCACTACCGAAAAACTTATTGCAATATACACTGTTCATGTTTCCACAAAGAAAATCACCGGCCACTATGTACTTCTGTCGATATTGCTTACCGTGTACACAACGAAGATCGCGGAAACAATTTATAACGCCCACCAATTGGCTCTGTCACCACGCACCGACAGACACAACGACTATCACTAATAAATGTGTGCGAGGTGACCTTTACGGAATTCCGAGCTCGGGGCTTTATTTAACCGGTGGGTACTGTGATCACCAGACATGTGGGTGTTGTCCACCGTGGACGTTGTGACTACCTCCAGTGGTGGGCGGCTCAATATCCAAAATGGACGTTGTGTCTCCGGCGGGTAATATAAACCTATAATGGTGGCCGTTGTACTCAGTGGGCCTGTGTCCTATACCTATCTATATTTTAGACTTCTTTAATGTGCGTAATATACCGAACATAACAGACTTTTAAGTTAAATTTTTGTGTGCAAGGAAAATGCTGCAGATGTCGTGTATTAGTGGTTTAAACAAAAATAATTCATAGAACGCCTTGCTTCTATTAGTGATGTAATGAAGACTGGTGTTTGCGCTCTATTCAATTGTTTTCATCTCCAAACTTTGCCAATCTCAGGACTCCTTGTAAATTTTATCAACAGATGGCGCAACTGTAAATGTCAATTTTATTTTAAAATAAGTTTGAAAAATAATAAATGTTTTTACATATTTGAGACCACGGTAATATTCTAGGCAAAAATGCCAAAATACTGTTATTTGCGCGGCTTATCAAAAGGCGAAAACAAAGATTTATCATTATTTGCTGTTCCCAAGATGAATTTACCTGTTTTGCTTATCTGTAATTGTTAATTATATAATCAGCAAATGAATGGTTTCTATTAAAATTATGCTTTGTACCAAGTTAAGTTTATGCAGTGCTGGAAGAACGCTTACATTTCGTGGTAGTAAGTAACGAGTTCTATTATTCTACTGACTACTTCTGTTATGAATACAGTTTGCTTTTGCACTATAAAACCAGCTAATTGTGGCGACTTGTTTGTCCAATGTTGTTGGTTGTTGGTATTATTTGGATTTTAGTATCATTATACCTTTTTCCAACTAAAAACCACCACAAAAAGTAACTACAATAAACTATAAACATTACGTAAAAATGCAGAACAAATGTTTCACTTAGTTGCATATTTCATTAATAAAAGTAAAAGCGAAAGTAACTTATTAACCTAACCTTAGCAAATAAATGTTGTATACAGGATAGGTGTCAAAAATTGTCAAGTAGTTATATAAATTATTATCAAACCGCGCCAAATTTGAAATATACCTTAAATTTGAAGTTGTAACAGCGCCATCTATGCGCAATTCTTATAAAGAGTTCCGCGATTGTAAAACTTTTAGGATGAATTTTTTATATAGACAAATGGTAGGAGTTGCAACACCATACTCTTCCTTACATCACTATTCTATTCATAACTGCCAATGTGCGTTTTCGATTTATTTTCTGCTTATCTGTAAGAGGGTGAGGAACCTTTCTCGCTGCCACGTTTTTTCTATAGGGTTTCGGTTATAATTTGAGGCACTGAACAGTGGGAGTTGCTGGTTCTACGCGATAGTATGCATTCCACTGGAATGCGCTTAGGTGCATAGTTTCTTTAATAACGATGTCGTTTGTTTTTTCGCTTATTGAAAAATTGTTCCTACCTCTACGAGTACAGTTCTGAAATCTGTCACGCCATGGAGATAATTACTCCAAAAAATACGATAAATCAAGTAAGGGATCGTATAGGAAACGAAATTATAACTTGTGGTAAAGTAAATAAATTACAAAACTGAAAACAACTAAGGAGGTTTAGACATTTCATATACAGAGTGAAAGCTAGGTAACTTAAATTGGTATGTAAAGAGAGAAGTCTGGAATGGCATGGAATATGCAAAGGCATATTTAACAGAGAGTGGCAGGAATCGGCTTAAAACAAAAATTTGGGCCTCCAGATAGAATGGAGTAACAAATGGTAATAAAAAAGTAGAAATGCAGCTAAACACTAAGCAAATGATCAAATAGGAATCGATTTATAATATCAATTTCATATCATAAGATGTTGACTTACCAAGTTTCATAAAAGGTTTGAGATAGGCTGCTCGTTCAGGATCTAATTCATCGTCGTCATAAATCTCATACGTAAACATATCTCCAGGACCCAAAGAATGTTCTGCGGGAATCATCTCTGGCAAACGCCCCTTTTTGCAGAGAAGGGGACTTTCAAACGCAGTGAAATGAGATTTTAGGGCCGATTTCATTTCTTTTCCCAAAGTAGGATTTGCCAAAAGAATGTCTATTAGGTCTGAATGTTGTATGCTGATTAGTTCGACGGCGGTGATAGTGGTGACGCTTACAAGTGACATAACTTGATGAAGCACTTCAATTACAGGAAACGCGTCTCCAGATTTTAAAATTGTTACGCTATCACGTTCAAAGTCACCTGCCATTTTTGATTTCATTTTGCAATATCCTAAAGACAAAAATGATAATTAATTTTGTGGATAAGTTAGACTCAATTGCTGAATTCTCCAATTTTCGTAATCTTGCAATCGCCGAATTTGAATGCCACCCTAGGGTATGATCATTCCTCAAATTAATTTACTCAATTCTAGAATATAAACAAAATTCACACAACATATACACATTGGTAAAGATACCCTCGGCATATAACATTCAGTGAGTTTATCTTTTTCGTATACATATCAACTATTTGTATGCATACTAGCTATGTATACTTTTATAAAAAACATGTCAATGCATTGTTTTACTGCAATCTCTAGGCAACCAACTGTACACAAAATAATAAAGAGAGAGAGAGAGTTTATTCCTCATAGTGTGAGGTTATGTTCAATGAGTATGTTTGTGAATAAAACGCAAAATTATTTGAATATAAAAATTTTTTTAATGAAACTATTATTTTAAAAACATAAACTATCAGCAACACAAAAATTGTATGCTAAACTCAAAAGGTCAAAACTAATTGCTAATAATTTGACATTAAGCAATTTGATTAGTGTTTCTACAGCAGACTATTCTTTACAAAAATTGAAGCTTCGAAATTTAGTGTATAGTTGGTTGCCTATATATTGCAGTAAAGCAAGCTGGTATGTATACAAAAAAAAAACTGTATAGATTTGTGCTGTGACTGGAAAAGTTATAGGTAGGAATCCTAAAAATTTGTATTTTTGAGACAGTATTTTAAATTTAGCAGCTGCACTCTACATTGGTAACTATGAAAAGGTTTACAAACCTCTTACAATAATGTGCATTAAAGTTGGCCTATAGTTAGCAGCCACTACTTCCGATTCAGTGGGCAACGTTTTAATTTCGGCCGATGCAACTACCATGTTTATTAATTTATCATCGCATTTTGAAAATAGTGGTACTTTTTCTAGACATTTTCTGATTCGCTGCTTAAATATTTTGTCTTTCAATTCACTTGTTGCGTCTTTTAAAATGCCCTCTTCAGAAAATAGTTCCGCATTGTGGTTATGGTACCACCAAAACTGTAGCATATTTAATACGTCATGCTTTAGAGTGCCAGTAATTTTATTTATTTTTAGAAATTCTTTCATACTGACTATGTAATTTCGGTATTTTCGTTGATTTTCTAAGCGTAAAACAAACGTTCCACATAAACCACAATAGCAGTAGCTGAATAAGTAGTAACCTGCAAAAAAATTAATTAACATTATACGTATTATACGTAGTCTACCTCTGATTTTGTAGATTAAAAGCTAAAGTTAGTTGTAATAGGTATGTTTAAATGGCAATTTTTATTCAGGTCTGCACGGTATGGTACAGACCTAAATAAAAATTGCCAATCAACCAGATTATATTCCCTCAAAGTTAAAGTAAGGTGCTGCAACTTTGGTTGCCTAACAACAGATCTAGATCTACAAATAATCGAAATTTAAAGTTTGGATTTGGGCTTGGGATTGTTGTTTTTCTGCCCTTTTTCTAGCTGCGACGTGCACACTGCGCAGAAGTTGCCACCACTGAATTCTGGGTTGCTAGATTTTACTGATAACCCTGGATTCTATATAAGGTGTAATTTTTACTGGATGGTGTAGTGTGTGTTCACATACTTTAAAAGTATATGTATACATATATTATTATTCAATTAGATTAACACTAGACTGAACATGTCTGATTACTCTAATCACTTTACAGAATACAGTTTCATTCTTGTTTTAAATGCAGACCTCTTCAAATTTAAAAAAAAGATAACGATCTTTAACAGCACGTACGATACCATCCGTAGACTTACCAAATTGGCATGTTACTAGGTAGATGTTTTAACATCAATCTTTGGAAGACTTTTTAAAAAGGCTTTCCTTACGATGCGATGTAGTCTTCATACGGTTTTGACTTCTTAGAATTGTGTCGGTAATACTATCTACGACTTGGTAGTGTATTATACGTCGATGGTACTATTCGTATACAACAGCCAATGCTCTTGCAAAGCGTCTTCTTTAAGAGCAGGCCTAACCATTGCTTCATCGCGTGTTTGGGATTGTAGAGTGCTATTGTGTAGTGCTCCTATACTCTTTGGTGGCATTTTTTAACTGCCTACAATTGGCAAGGTAGCCACTTTGTTTAACAATCGTGTTTACTATCACTTCGTTGCACGTCCGTCTCATCGGTTAGTTCATTCTTTCTTTTTTCAGATGTCCTTGTGCCATTACAGCGTCGGACTTCTGGCCTGGATACAATTCTTCTATCGTTTTTTGTCACCAGCCATGTTTTTTATCTCCCCTATCGTTTTCCCTCTTCTCTGCCTAATTTCTTTTATTCTATCTTCCCATTTCTTTCTAGGTCTACCCATTTTTCTTTTCCCGACTCTTCTTGCTTCTATTTCCCCGTTTTGTCCTTCTCTCGTGGTCCATTCTTGTAATTTGCCCATACCAGTGTACCTGTTCTTTTTCTATTTTGTCTATTATTTGTTCTTGTTCGGCTTCTTCCATTACCCTTTTGCTGCTCCATCTATCCATTTTAGTAATCCCTACAATTTTCCTCATATACTTCATCTCTATTGCGGTGATTTTCCTGTTTTTTTTCTTTCGTTGGCCATGTTTCACTCCCGTATAGTAGAGTGGGGGTACTATCGTGTCGTATACTTTCCTTTTCTTTCTTTCTTTCCAAACACTGTCTTGTTTAATTGGTAGTATATTTCTGTTGCTTTTTTAATTCTATTTAGTACTTCTTGGTCTATCTTCCCTTCGTTGTTAATAATTGTACCTAGATACTCGTACGTTGATACTTCTTCTAATCTCACTCTTTTACAAAATATATCCCTCTATTATTTTACTTCCGATATTTTGCCTTTTATTATCATCACTTTACTGTTTTTAGAATATCTTTAACGCAAGTGTTTAACAGGCGTTGCGTTTTTAGTTCCGTATCCGTCATTAGTATTATATAGTCTGCGTATACCAGACTTTGCATAAACACTGGTTGTAGATCTTTATTGCCTATATTTAATTTTGGTGTTCTGACTTTGCATTTTTTGATTACATCATCCATATGTATTATGAACAGTAGTGGACTTAAGCTATCTCTTCTTCATTTCAAAGTTTTCTGATACCTTTTTTTCTATCCTTATATTACTCTATTGTAAATGCCTTTAAATACTTTTATTAATTTTTCTGATACATTTCTTTCGTTTAGTATTTTCCACATTAAATCTCTTGAGACGTTTTTAAAGGCTGATTTTAGATCAGATAATATTACCGTAATTGAGTATAATCAATTGTTTTCTAATTAACAATTTTATTAGGTATACATAACGAGAGAGAGAAAAAAGCCGCATGATTCAAACCCTGAAACAATTAAAACTGAGGTTCCGACAAGGCTTATAAATGTAGCTTACTGCTTTTTATAGGAAAGTTAACTAAAACAGGATTTCACATGGTCTTGGTTTATCCACGGCCGCTTCAACTACTAGATAGTTAGCAAGTATGTAACTAGTAACTACTGTATACCTATAAACGGGACGCCCTAGTTCCAGAATGAGAGGCGTGAAAAAAGGCACTTTCCGCGAGACCGACGGCGTTGTAACGATCACTTTAGGCGGTAGCGCGTTGCTGTTCCGCTTCTTAGTTGTTGCCATAAATTTATGAGACCCAATGCGTAACAAATGTGCCTAGGTCATACACTAGGTGTTTAAAGAGCTCTGATAGGCAGATGACGTCCAGGAGCAGGGTGACATGCATGCTTGCATTAGACACTTTAGCTCTAAGAGTGCGGTTTCGCTTTGCCTGCTCACAACTATAATCATGTGGTGACCAAGGGGGTTCACATTCCCAACGCCGTTTAGGTATACAACTATAATTACAGTGTTGACCTAGAGGGCTCACATTCTCGACGTCGTTTAGGTATCAATCAGTATAATCAGAGCGGCTATCAACCTACTGTACTGGAACTTCTACTGGTACCAGGGTGGCTCTGCGGAAGCATGTTCTCAGGTAGGCCATCGTTGTGGTGGCAGCGGTAAGCTGGTGTGTCTTGTTGCGTCTCGGCTAGTAAGCTGCCTTTCAGCTTGGGTACTGATCTGCAGATCAGCAGAAATTTAGTTGGTGTTTCCCCACTAGTGACGACAGGTATCTCATTCTGATGTCGCAGTGGTAGCTGGGGCAACTCACCATTCAGATATATTCATTTTTATTGATAGATCCAAAACAAGGAGTGGAACTGGCGCTGGAGTTTTCTTTACAATCTAAAACTCCGCCAAAGTATACCACTAAACAAAATTGCCATCGTCTTTCAAACAGAAGTAGTGGAGAAAATGCATGCTGCAATTGCAGTCATTGAACGACCAACCAATGAGCAACATATTGGTATCTTCAGCAATAGTAGACCTACTTTATTGGCCCCGAATAATTGTAAAATTACTTAAGGACTAGTACTTCAGCGCTACAAAGCTCTCTAAGAATTTGCAGCAGCCTTACCAAAGACAGCTAGAGACTGTGTGCAGCTATCCAAAAAGAATCTCCGACTGGTTGCAGAAATCTTAACTGGGCACTGCACTCTAAAGAAGCACATGCACAGAATGGGTCTGGTAGATAACGCCAACTGTCGAGTATATGTAACTTGAAAGACGAGATAGTAGAAGATAGTCTATGCTGGGGGACTTCTGGCTTGACATTTTCGTCATTAGCAACACCCTAATTGCAGACGTCCTCCAGTTTATTAAAAGAATTGGATGGCTTGGCTGATTTCCGTGTTGATGAACTGCTGTGGTGGTAGCACAATGGGCCCGCCTATTGTGACCTGAGTAAACGTGAGTTTTCTCACTCGCCAATTCTAATAAAGAATCCAGAAAGCATCCTCACTTGTGAGGACCTGTTGTAGTTTACTCTTGACTCATATTGGCTCGCTAATCGTATCCGAATTCGTGGTCAATTATAACCGTGGCGGATTGTCTTGGGTTTGGGACAAAATATCTGTTCATGAAAGAGTTTGTACCAACTGAACATTTTTTTATTTGCTTAAACGTTTTTTGTATTTGTCCAGCATTTAACTTTGAACTTCTGAAGGCAATTTTGTAGCAGTTTATTACCAAAGAATAGTGGAGAAATTTGTTAAGCTGTGTATGTATACCGGCCTTTTTAAAATTTTAATTGCAGCACAAAAACACACGTGTTCAAGTAACCATTCTGAGTTAAAAAACGTTATATAAACATGTACCGACTTTTTATATTCAACCCATGTAAATAAAACTGTATAATTATTAACTAATAAATAGGTATGGTTTCAGTTGTGCGACCTTTCACCATTCCCGCCCTTCACTCTTATTGGCCGAAGAGCGGGGCTTACGTTACGTGGTAGGAGTGGCGGCGGGGAGGGGGGTACACATTTGAGGCAATACCGACTCAAATAATAAAAAGTATACTTACTCAGCCAGACTAAAACATGAGAGGCAATTATATCTAAGGAAACATAATGAAACTGGTTGCTAATTGCAATTGAAAGGCACGTGGAGAGAACGTAAAACAAACTTGCTATGAAATGGTCCATGCCAAGTGTTACAGGTAACCCAGCTTCTTCATCCAATACTTTATTATAGTTGAGCCATCCATAGTAAGAACATTTTACATCAAAGCATGCTATTGCATACATGAAACAAGTAAACCAGTAGGCTATTAGAAAATATAAAAAAAGATATTTGATAAGTCGAGCAGTTAGGCTATCCATCCATATACTATTTTCTCGAGTATTAATGAAATCAATAACTTGATATATTTTTAATAATCTATTTAGTTTCAGCAAAGCAGTGACGTGATCAGACATTCCAAAAATTACTGCAATATAATCACAAGGAATAATCGCTGCAATGTCAATCATAACACTAATTTGTTTCATTCGTTCTATGACTATTTTACTGGTCGTGCTGATTAGTCGATCGCGAGTTTTAATTGCCGTTGACATTTTCAAGTAAATATCTGTTACATATATAAGATCCAATACAAAGCAAACAGAGAATAATGTCTCAGATATTGATCTCTTGAAAGCAATATCATATGGTAACAGGAGAAATTGGATAACAGCTGAGAGCATCACTAGATATTGAGCAAATCGACGGAAGCTTGAATCGGGCTCCAAAACGAATGGGCAGAAACCTCGCAAACATATGACTTGCATTTTCAGTTCTACTTCTTCACTGAGCACAAGCAAATCTAAGTAATCTGAACAGTGCGATGGATCTGCTGTTAGTCCTACTGGTTTCATTTTTTTGGATGAATGTTGCAATTTAGCGAGTATTCTCCATTGTAACTTAATCCATTTTATGGAGGAGTCTTGTGTTTTTGACTCAAAATCACTGTATATTTTTCTCTGTTTGTCACTAGCACATGTATATATGTTCTGTGTGGTCTCAAGACGTTGTTTTAATTTTGCTTGGAATATCTTTGATTTTCCTGGATAATTTTTTAGTACACGATATAATGAATAAATACTTAGAGTGTGCAACTCGCAATAGGTTGCGCAACGAACATTGGCAATGCTTTTACACGGTAAGAGGCATGCCATTTCACCCAACACGGTGCCGCTTGAAAATGATATTATTGGAGATTCTTGATCCTCTGCGGTCAAAACCTAAAATTACATAATGAGTTAAATAGCCTTTTAAGAACAAGCATGCTCGGTCTAGGTTAACAGCAGATTGAAAGGTAATACAATAAATATAAAGACTGCAATGTGACGGCAATAAGGTAAGGAGGCACAAAACAGACGGCTTCTCTTATTCAAAGATCAACCTCAACACTTAATGCACGCTGTCTACGAAACGAGCTTCTGATGACAGACTTTTAGCGGCATACCGGCACAAATGGTATAAACCAACTAGTACTTGAAAGGGAAAAGGATTAAATGCCAAAGAAATAATAATAATTAAGAACACCATTGAAAATTCTAACGTGGGATATAAGGGAAGATAGAAAAGTAACAAAATACAAAAATATTACTACACAATAATAAAAAAAGACAAGAGCACTCTATAAATATTAATGGCAAGGTGGTATGCTATTCTGGTTTTGCTGGATAAAGTACAGTTACTAATAAAATAATGGCTTTTTTTTATACATTACAATCGCATCTCAGGAGAGAAGCGAGGATGTCTAGAAACACTCTAATGATAACAATATTAAAGAACAATACAGAGCAACGAATTACATTAATTGACAGTTTAGATCAAACCATAATATTGTTTGATCCAAACTGTCGAACGGAAATAAGCAACATGTAAGCCAATTTATACAAGTTTGAAAGATGTTTTGTGGGAAACTGTATCCATGACCAGATTCATTTAATGATAAGGACTTTGAAGGCAATGGCTTTAGTGTCGTGGCCATAAAATCTATGGACGAAGTCGGAGTACACAACCTATGTCCAGAAATACGGCAAATGGACATATAGTTTAACGATTGGATTATTGCAATACTTATACCATCGGAAAAACCAAAAGGCAATCAGCGGTAGAAAAGTATTTTAACCTTACCCCAATAGCGCGCCCTGCAGAGCATAGTTGTACAACCACGAATTGAAGAATCCAGATAACGCGGAAAAGCTTCAAAAAGATGAATCAATCACGTAAACGAAATCGTTTTCAAATGATACTTATCTTATGAAATAGAAAGTCATAGTCCATACAGTGGTAAAAGCAACATAATGCGATGGTCGCGATTTTTATGCTGAGAACATATCGACTGAGAAAGTGAAAGTAATTTAAAAAGGAATCTTATGGGAATTAAACCCCAAAACCTTTGCATTGGCGAGCGAGTGCTCTACCTTAGGACTACTTTCACCAAACACCTAAAGCGATAATAATCCCGGGAAAAGCCATGGAAATTGAAATTAAGCAAAGGCTAGCTAATAGCTAAAACCATTTAAGTTTGCAGTAAAAGAAAGTAACACAGAAGAACTGCATTATGTAATTAAAACTAATAAAATGTGCAAAATGTGAAAAAAATGTTTAAAGATATTAAGATGAACGTGTATACAGGCATTATCTTCCTACCATATTATACGGGAGTAAATCTTAGGCTTTTACAACGAGGCTTGCATTGAGATTACAAGCCAACGAAATGAAGTACTTAAAAAGAACAGAAAATAAACCAAGATGTGACAGATTAAGGAAAAAAGTGATTGGGCGATCACAAGAGAAGGCAGAGGAAGATCAGATGAGATGATTAGGGCATCTTTAAAAATTGTAAACTTATGAGGTAATAATAATATAAATTTAAAAAAACTTACTTGCAGTATACCAGAAACGATGTACACCATTTTACTTTTGATTTTATTTAACCTATAGACGTAATCTCCAGGTAGAAAAAATTCACTCTTCATTTCTAAACTTAGAGCTCTCTTGAATGATATATCTTCTTGTCCATATAGATGCGAATGGCGTAGAGCTTCCCAAAAAATATCAACCATTACCTCTTTTTGCAATGGGGCTGGTAAAAGTTGAAATATCTCTGGCATCTTTTTTATTCCACATCTCTTTTCCCAGAACACGTTATAGTATTCCACAGTTTTATTTTGCCATTCTGTTTCAATATCAAAGTCCTCAAGAAGCCGTTTCACGCTGTTTAGGTTATCAACAAACATAAACTGTCTTCTAAATGCTTTTATGTTCGCTCTTGTGAGTTGCCCAAAATAGATCATAAAGTGTAATACGTATCCAATTAGCATTGCTCCAATTATTACAAGTGCTTCTGTTGCGGTTTCAGCACGTAAGTTACCTAAGATAAAACGATTACTTTAAGACAAATCAACTTCTTAAAGTCTTACCTCTCCAATTGTGGTCAAAAACGCTACCAATAGTGGTAAAACATATAATAAGCCAATCTATTGGGTTTTTGCTATTAAAGCGGTGATCTCGAAGATTAATTGTCCAATTATCTTGCTTGCACTGCCAACAGCCTAACAGATACCACACGGCACCAACAAGATGTGTAAGGATTTTTAGGTCAAAATGATGCCCCACACAGACAACTACCGTTTGATGTATACCAGCGTTGTACATTACCTTAGAGAAATATTCATACACACGATAGAGACGAAACAAGCTTTTTATTCGTATAATATCTCTTTCTTTTATAGTAGAGTATTTAACGCGCGAAGTAGCCCGTAGTAGCAAGTAGACTTCATAAATTGGTAACAATGTTATTATGTCAACTACCAAAGACATCATCAATTTTGGTTGGTGTTCTCGGATTCCTCTATAGCGCGGCATGTTTCTGTAAATCATTGAAATAGAAATTTATAGTATAAAAATTCACTGCATTAATGTTAAAATTATGTTTTTAGTCTATTGTGATGTAAATACATTTTATGGGTTTGTCAATTTTGCTTTTGAGGTGGTGGATAATTTGGTAAACTTTAATAAACGTTTTTTAAATGGATTTATTTAGAAAATTAGCATTATTAGCCTTCTCCGTTATCGTCTATTTCTGCTGCTAAGGCATATTTCCCGATGCCAAATGGTAATCCACTGCAACAACAAATTTTGCCGATTTTGTCTTTAACAGAGTAAAGATATAAACATTTGTAGTCTGTAAATCGACAGTTTTAAACTTCTTCTGATAAATGGCATATTGACATATGCACTTACTTAATGCATTTTAGTAACTAGTAATAGTTCAAAGAACTGCAGGACATGATAACACAGCTGTCGGAGGGATAAGAAAAAATAGGCCTCAAACTCAATAGGTTTAAAACCACGATAATGACTAACACAAACGACACAAGAACAACAAGTCTCTACAATACCAACTTAGAGACAGTAAATGAATGTACCAATCTTGGCCAAGTACTCAAAATAAATAAAGAAAACCAAACGGCCAAAATCGGAAGAAGAGTTAGACTAGCTTGGACAAGCTTCGGAAAATTAATAAAATTGCTAACAAATAGAAAAATACCTCAATACCTCAGAACCAGAGTATTCGACCATTGCGTTCTTCCGATTCTAACGTATGGTTCACAAACTTGGACACTGACCAGAGCAAACATGGATAAGATAGCAAAAATACAAAAATCCATAGAAAGAATAATGATAGGTATAAAACTATCGGATAAGAAAACAAATATCTGGATCAGAAGAAGAACAAAAGTAAAGGATGCAAGAGAAAGAGTAGCGAGACTAAAATGGGACTTCGCGGGACACAATGCCAGACAACCAGGCCAAAAATGGAACGCAGAAATACAACAGTGGAGACCATGGTTGGGAAAGAGATCAAGAGGCCGACCATAGATGAGATGGAGCGATGACTTAAAAAGAATAGGAGGCTTACACTGGAAAAGGCAGACACAGGACAGAGACACATGGAGGAACTTGAGGTAGACCTATGTCCAATTAAGGGCTAAAAGAAGAAGAAGAAGAAGAATAGGTTGATATAAAAGTGAAAATTACATTTGCCAACCGCATCAGATTGGCCTTGCATTGCACAATTCTATAGACAGCCAGTGACAGCGAAAAAAGACAAATAAAGGAATGGAAATCGCAAAAATCGCAAAATGGAATACGTGGCGTAAACATGAAAGAAGGATAGCTACAAGAAGGCAAATAGACGTTGACCATCCAACGTAAACAAAGAAGATGGTCATAGAATCAGTAAACTTTTGCTTTGGTAATTATCTACTGAGGATCAGTACAGTATGCAAGTCATTTAACAGGCCGCAACCCACATTAACAAAATGTTTGATGGCGAATCTGGGTAGTACACCACATTCGACATAAAACATTTCTCTATATTGGCATCTTGGCTTCAGATTAGAGACGCGTCATTGTGATTTTTTGCCGCCGTTTTTCCATGGTTGCAGAGCACATTTTCAGGGCTGTGAATCTTGCTGCTGCTGAAACACAACTAATACGAAAGGTGCAGGGATTTAGGGATTATGCAGTTAAGATGGTTATAAACTAATAAGACCGGGTAAAGATTTCAGTGTTGTGCAACTGGATATTGTGGCCAGTTTTGAGGCTATGCTTGGCAAGCGCAAAACCGGATGGGTGGTTTAGTCTGGCATTGCGTTCGTTCTGAAACTCGAATGTTGATCGACCGCTTTGTTTTACTTCACCCACTTAAACGTTGAAAAACGCGTCTTGATTCCAAAGGCGTACCATTGCTACCAAGACTGCTTCCCATAGTCGGGCTGAGAAGCACAGATGCCCTGAAACCCTTGGAAGCTGATTTTCCCAGTTTATGTCACTCGCAGTCTTTAATACTGGTTAACTATGAGCTGCTTAGATAGATCGGTAGCCGGTCTGATAATAGCGACCGGTACCTGAACAATGTTGGGAATGAGAGCCTCCTCGGTCAACATTTTGATGATGAACGTGAGAAGGCAAAACAAAATCTCGCTCCTAGGGCGCAAATCTTAAATGCTGACAAACATGCCACTTTTTCCTAAACGACACCTTCACCTATCAATTAACGATCTCCAACCACGCAGTATAATATTATCTAGAAAAAATTAATAACCCACAGGGTCTCTCAAGTGTGGTGACTGGGTGCAGGCCAATATTTTGCTACGGCTATGAACCAGGTGCGTAACCATTAGAGAACGAACAAATTGTCGCTCAGGCTCATTCTTAGAAGTAGTAAACGTTCCACCTCGTAAATTACGCACCCAGTTCTCTTTGGTTCTAATTAAGAACACTTCGAACCTCCAAGGAGAGGTGAAAACACCTAGTTGATATCACGAAGTGACTGTTTTAATGCTGGAGCAAGCGCCTTTGTACACGCCTCACCAAGGTGAGGGTTCTTAGTCGTCCCACCCAAAGGACCACGACAATAAAACTGTGTTTAATCGTTTGCCATAATTATCTATATAAGCTTTAAGATTTCTTAAACTAAATAAAAAAAGATCTTACCTGTGAGCAACTCGCAGAGCTGTATCTAAAAAATATGTTATCTCACAAGTGTAGTATGCGAAATATATAATCTTGTCACTTAACTTCTCCTTGTCGTAAGCAACATCGTACACTACAACAAATACATTTACAACAACAGAAAACATTATGAAGAGTTCCCAAAGATTATTAAACGGCAGGAAAATAATGTTCCTCCAATTGACTGCGTATTCTCCATAGTCTACATTGTATTTATCTAAACTGGTATCGTCGCTTTTAAAAGATAATTGAATATGTTTGGCGTTCATATTCATGACGGCTGACATGTCTGAAAATTTGTTTTGTAACAATAACAAATTTGACAATGCATCAAGGCACTCTAAAAGAGACGTTAATATTTAACGCTGTGTCGGCCGAGAAATAAGCTTGCCACACTTAAAAATTTTGCCAAACTCTTGCCTTCTACAGGGTAGAGAGCTTTAACGTGCAATGACATCGTACGTTACACGGAACACACAGTTTTACGTCTTTTTTAAAACATCGCATATCTATCGTATGTTGCTCATTCAACTGCATACCATCGCCGCCAGTTCCACCACGAATTCAAACCGAGACAAAAATGACTTGAATGACTGTACAATCTAAATCTCGAGTAGTTCATTTTTAGATCAGCAATTGGAGACCCGCGAAAACTTAAATAGTTGCCCGAAAAAGTACTGACTGGCGTCTTTATATCACCTGCCACTTCAGGCACTTTGCAACAAATTCCGTATGCTGCTGAGACGCTACTAACCGCTGCATCAAATATGTCATATATGAAATTAGGATAATAGTTTTTTAGTATAAATGCGGAAAAACTGCATTGCATTTTACTTCCAATTTCAGTTGTTTTAAGCCCAGAAATTACTTCCTGCGCAAACTGATGAGTGCGGCTACCTGACGTAAATAATTTAATTTTGAATGTATTTTTTTTAGCAAACCACTAGATGGCGCCACATTCCGTGGCCAATTAGTGCATTTGGAAATAACGTCGCATTACCCATGTCAGAAGAAACAGTCATGTGATGCCTGAGAAAGTCTGTTTTCTCAGAAACAATCGAACTCTTCCGATTCGATTTATTTATCCTAACCTAACCTCGTACTTGTACTTCAAACTATGCCTTGTTTCCAATTTTATATGCCTTGTAATTTAGATAGATTTTTGTGACTTTGGCGTGTAAGTCCTGCCTTTGCCAACGTTACGCTCCTCATTTTAATCACTTTCATTCGCCATATTTAAAATACTTACAGATGTAGAAATATTTATGTGATTGGAACAGTTTGCAATACGTTTCTGCAGTTACTGATAGACACAAGTAAGATGATTTCAGGTGACGATAAAGGTATAAACCAATAAAAAAATGTGTACAAACATTAACTTAGGCTGTTACAACTTAAATGCATGGTAACACGCGGACGTGTTAAAACGCTCGGGTTACTTCGCGCGACGTGAGTCTAACCGTATACATTATCCTACGCCTGCACTTAATGAGTAATAATGACTTTTGTCCGGGGTGAGGTTGTTAGCCTCACACTCAACCTCGTTTTGGAAGGACCATTTCTCCCGCTCTCGTCAGCTCTGACCACACTTTCCACCTCAGTTGGTTACCAGATCTCCGGTGAGATTGCTCAGGTTCCCGGGGTTCGCCACCTTTATTTTCATATAAAGGCTACTTGGAGGTGAGAGTCGGAATTGGGTAGGAGAGACTATACGACGCTAACTGGAAGAAGCGTCGTGCTGTGCGCATGCACTACCTTATTAGAACGTCTGGAGAATGCCAAGTACAAGAGTGGTGAGAAATACCCCACACGGGGCCTCCCGAAGATCGACGTCTAAGAGGTAGACCTAGTGGTTGATGGAAGAATAATGTCATTAATGACCTAACAAGCCAAAGAGGGCAAAACTGAAATAATTTAGAAAGAAATAGAGACAGATAGAAAGGCTGTTGTGAAAAAATCCAAAACCCTCAAAGGTCCATAGTGCAACGTATGTGTACAATTTTTTTACCGGAAGCAACATTGTTTCTATTATAATGTCGCGTCGGCGATTAATTAAAGCGGTCTTTACATGGTCCGAAGCAATTTAAACATTCCAATGCGTTGACGTTTCACAAATATTCCGTCGCACGTAGACGTTGCAAAACCACGTGAAACTCCAAATGTTGCGCATGCGCAAACAAAACGCTGAGCAACCAAATCAGTTTGTGTCTTTATGGGTGCGATTGTGAAAACAGATTAAGACACTGACAGTTAACTCCTGTGATGTCTGATGCAACTACTTCAAACCCTACTGTACTTCTACTCTTGATTTTTGTACGTAGCTTAGTACACTACGACCTCCTTCAGTCGGTATTATTACAAGAGGCTATAATCCATATATACATATATAAAAGCTCAGAGGTTTTTTTTCTCCGGTTCCTCCAGCGGCTAGCGCTTCACCAATTTGGACCATTTTTTTTTTAAATGAAAGGACTCTATCCTCAGATGGAACATGAAACATTTTTATATTTTTATTCTACGTCGATTTTTCAATAATAATTATTTTAATTTATAATATATATGCTAGACGCGCTTCACTTGAGGGGACATCTACACTAACGTCGCGTCTTATTATTGGAACTAATGCATCACGTGACTTAGCATTTCGCCGGTTCTGTCAACGCTCAGTCTGTCAGTGCATTGTGCGCTGGGGTAACACTAGTATACATAATGTGCTGTGGGTTGTGACATGACTAACCTTTATACCTATACCAACCTCATTGCAGCTTACTTGCCAAATGCTTCTGCACAAACGGGATAAAAATACCTCACTTCATTTTCCAACCTGACACCTTATATAAAGCAAACCATGTTTTTTTGTAGGGTTAGATTCAAAAAGTTTTGGTTGGTACTCTTGGGCAATGGTATTATTTTTATTTGGCAGATAAGTTTATATGCCACGGTTTAAATATCAGAGAACTAATCGGACCGATAGTATGTAATGAACGCCGCTGGTAAGAAATTAAAATCATCAATTAAATATACATTCATAAATAGATATGGTATTAAATTTTATTAACTATTGTTTTCTAGGACATGTACAGCGAATAGTCATGCTGAATAAAGCTTTCACTACACTTCTTTTTCTTACATGATCTACCGCATTCTTAAAGTCTCTCAACGCATACGTTTTTACTCCCAATCGTTCAAAATCTAAATATCTGAAACAGTATTGGCTTTTATATACAACATAACTTTAGGTTTGTATTAATACTTACTTATTTCCTAGACATTCTAAAAGCGCTAAAGCTTTGGGAAAATTAAATGTGCTCATGTTTACACCAATTATTTTGACTTCCTTCTGATATATATCAAACGGCGAAATACTGAAACAATTTAGTGCAACACATACAACATTGCTTACAAAAAATTGCGAAGTCAATGGTAGTAGCTCACTTATACCTGACTTTAATATCTGGAGGTTTTACACCAAATATACATAGTTTCCCTCCTGGACTTAAAAGAGTAAATTCTTGTGTAATTGCCTCTTCAGAACCACTGCAGTCGATGATGAGATCAAATAAATAATCAGGATTATGCAGTTGTTTTTCTGTCAATATTACAGGAGTAGTGCATTCCAATACTGTATCTGTAATAAAAATTATAGTGTAAGACTGTATATATAGGTATATTTATACAGAGTGTCTGCTAACACGTGTATTAAAATTTATGGGTGATTTTAAACATTCTGAAGGGTTTGGATATTTCACTGTCGAACTGTTGCTCAAGGTATCGGCATGACATGATTCAATAGTTAACCTCCGCGACCGACGTGGTAATAACTCCATCAGCATATAGCTTTTGATGTCTGCGCTACAAATTGTAGAGTTTAGTATAACGTCAACAGTGGCTCGAAGTGTGCACCACAAATTTCTTGACGTAATGAAAACTCCGGCTTATTTGGTAGCGCTTCCAGCCAATCAGTGCCCCTGAAAGTGTGGTCAGGCACAATTACGCATTAAACTTCGCAAAGCGAATAGAAATCGCTTACTTTTTCTCTCTCTCTCTTTCTTCTCTCTTTTTCTCTCTTTTTCTGTTTCTCCTTTTCTTCTATGCACCACAACCACGATCTGTCTCGTTCTCTCTCGACATTCTACAAAAATTGCGTAGGAACAAAAAAATAGCAAAATTTATCCTGAGGGTTATAAAAACGCGAGAGAATGTTGACAGGTAACTGGTCGCCCACGGTAACAAAAGGATATAAAAACAAACGTAACAAGGCAAAAAAATCAGCTTTTTTAGGATCAGCTGGACCTGTCATAAGTTAACGTGTGAGCTTGATTCAGCTCTATATTCCGGTCCTGAAATCAAATTTCAGTCTTCCTTCGCCCTCTAATCGAGCTTTAGCCTACGGTCAACAAATCGAGTTTTATCTTCCGGTCAGCTCCAAATCAAGCATTAACTCTCGGACCTCGTAGGCTCCTCCTAGAGTCGTACAAACTAACCCACAAATCGATTACTAGCTCTCGGTCACAAGCAATAACGACCGCTCCTCAGCCTTTTCCAATGGAGTTCCGACGTCACTCGTGATTTACCCAATAATGATTTTTGCTGAAACAACCCAAAACATATTCTTCCACGTCTGTTAACCACTCAAGTCATCTTGGAATTAACTATCCCGGGCCAAAAGAGAAAACCAACTTCTCGACAGTAGCGCACTGCGTTGCTAACACGATTGGAATCGACGATTCCGGGGCCTCTTCGA
The DNA here is from genome assembly GCA_958336395.1 of Ctenicera cuprea. Taxonomy (NCBI): domain Eukaryota; kingdom Metazoa; phylum Arthropoda; class Insecta; order Coleoptera; family Elateridae; genus Ctenicera; species Ctenicera cuprea. Next base: position 13,281,928 of record OY284493.1, read on the forward strand.
AGATGTTTCTTCAGCGTGAACCTAAGATATACTTATGTAAAAAAAATAGCTAACTTTACTCAGAGTTAAAAAAAAACGAGATGTTGACAGGTAACTCGTCGCTTATGGCAACGAAAGGGCATAAAAACAAACGTAAGATCACAAAAAACTAGTATTTTTAGGATCGATTAGACCGGTCATAGAATAAACGCTTGAGCATCGTGCTCTAGCTTCCGGTCTTCAGATCTAGCTTTAAATTTCTTTTACTCTCAAATCGAGCACTAGCCTACAGCCACCAAATTGAGCATCAACCTCCAGTCATCCACCAATCGAGGGCTAGTTTCCGGTCAGCCCCAGATCGAGCACCAGCTTACGGTCAAAGGAACCATTCTACTCTTAGAATCGTATGAACTAACCTTTCATCACGTCCGTTGTACAGTCAAACCACGTCGAAGTCGACCGTTCTAGGCCAGAAGAGAAAATCAACTTTTTGACAGCAAACCGGTGCCCTACTAACCCGGTTATGATCGACGATTCCAGCAACGATTTCCTTTAAGCGTGGATTTCAGATACGCCTACGTAAATAAAAAACCTTTTTTGGTGTGGCCACAGAAAACGGGTTTCCTTCTTAGGTTATCATCCACGACTTCGGAGGCCACGCTGCCTCGAAGAAATCAGGTGCCGGAAGTGCCCGTTTCCATAACCGCGTCGGGGGCGTCGCGACGCTCCCGTACTCGGCAGACAGCAAGAAAAACCCATAAGCCATTTACCATCTCCTACATTATGAAGTTTGAGTCGGACCCACTAGAAACAGTAGTCTATTTGGGGCCCAGGAAACCAAGAGACCCCGGAGTAGCTATTGTGCGCGTTTTGAGTTTCTGCTGCCTTTCAAGACAATGTGGAACCAGCCCTTGATCATCTCCTACAAAAGTGTGGTGAACCTTATCAACTTTCAAATAACACCACCTGGTGAACCCCGATTCGTTTGTAAATAGCAAACGAGTTACCACATTTTCAGCGCAATTTTGCAGAAGCGGCTCACGTAAAATCGACTAAACACTGCCCCTGCTGACTCCCTGCTCTGCAGCAATCTTCCAAGTGCTTGTACCGATTTCTAGCCATGCTGTCTAAGACTTCTTCCTCTAACTGAAGATTACAAACTCGTTCACGCTTACCACCATTGCCAGTACTTCTTGCAAAACGTACGTGTTTCCTTAAACACCGATCAAGATCAGCAAACGTTTTACCACAAGAGATTCTGCAAAAACACCGAAATTTTTCTGGTAAGAACGGCGTGCTTCTTTGGCCTTACCACATGCATGACCGTAACACAAGTACGAGTCAACTATCTCCGCATACGTGTATCTTTAGTGCTTTCAACAGTTGCAAGCTACGTAGACTGTTCTGATTAGCGAGAACAATACTAGTTTTACTTAACGTACACTTTCCATGCGCCTCCTTAAGCATACTATTTTGAAACTAATGTTAATTTTTTAGGTATTGTGGAAAGAGTTGATTTGCGACCACTTGTTTTTTGTCCTACGACTACCATTGAAAGTGGGCTTTTTCAGCTGTTACTTAAGAACAGAAAGTTGAGCGGAAAGTGAGTTTTTCTGATAGAATACACAAATAATAATAATAATAACATCTTATTGGAAACGGTTTCATATGGCCAACTAAAGAATGGAACCGCTCAGAGCTATAGCAAAAGTGCTACTTTTTGTTTGTTTTTATGCGGTCGTAGAAAACATAGTGTGTGCACCTTGAGCAGAAAGCATTCTTGTCGCTCTCGCATGGTTGTTGGTCTCGGCTACGCCTCGATCATCAATATCCATGGGCAAGCGGTAATAGACTACTTTCTGCTCTAGGACCATAAATGACTAGTTTCTTGTTTTGGAAGGTAGAATCACTTCTTTAATTTTAATACACTAGACCGCTCTATCTGTAAGTATCACTCAAATCTCTTACAGAGTAGGAATCTTTTTACTTTACCTAGTTTCTGAGCGTATTCAAGTCTTGCTAAATTGGGATCGGAAACTGTAATTTTTCTATGTCCTTGATAATGTAGTAGGGCTACCCATAAATCTCCAATTAATCCACTTCCAACTATAAGAATTTTTTGTCCCAATATTATCGGCGAAAGCATATCCCAACCGTGGGATATGCAAACCATGGGATGTGTTAGGGCAGCTGGTTAATTAAACAAGAAATTCTGTAGTGAATTTGTTATAACAAGTAATAATTGGGAAATGTCTACCCTGTTCTAAACTAACGCCGGCGGGAATGCTGTAAACTTGCGATTCGGCTACTATGACAAATTCAGCCCATCCACCGTTTCTAAAAGTTCCAAGAGCGTTCTCAGCACATCCTATTTTACAGTAATGTGGTGTTCCTAGTTTGCAGTAGTTACAAATCCCACAACCACTAAAATTACATCATTATTTGCTTTTGTGACAGTTCTTGTAAAATAGGGTACAAAATTGTTGACCTGTTTGGATCCACAACAACTTTATCTCCTCTTTTAACTGCAGTGACTTGTTTACCAACTTCACCAACGATTCCGCATAACTCTTGGCCTAAGAAAAATGGTTGTTCGGAATTGCACGGTATTAAACCCTAAAAATAAAAGAAAATTTCTAAAATTAAGTCTGTCTAAGTATGTTCACTGAATACAGTTAGAATTACTTTACTATTACACCATTACTTACATCAAGGATGAGCAAGTCTTTTCCAGATATTCCACAAAAGCATACTTTAATTAAAACGTCATAAGGACTGTCTATTTTTGGTCTTGGCTTACGGACATGTTCTAATTTTTTTGCCTTTAATGTAAACTGGACCGCTTCCATTGCTATAATTATTTTTTATAGAAAACTTAAAAATTATAACTAATTTTGCTGTAAAAAAATTTGCCCTTTAGTGAGTTCAAAGGTTTGTATGTATAGTTATATATATAATTTTTATACAATAGCATTACTTATTGGAACATTGTTACTACTAATTTTAATAAAGTGATGTTTAAATTTTGATAAACCTTTACATATGTCTGTCAGTTGTCAGATTGATAAATGCCAATTTTAATGTTTATTTTATTTATGTAAAAAGTAGGCACTAAAAATCAAGAACACGGAAACACCGCAAACGCTATTATCCTCATAACCTTCTTAATTGGAAGCTTTGGCAGTCAAAGCTTCCAATTGGTGCTCTTAGATCAGATTGTCTATAGATAAAACATTTTTAGATAAAAGCCGGTTTTAAAACTAGGCGCGGCCGCGGCAGCGGTTTTTCGTTGACGTTAACCTACAATTATATTTGCGTCACTTTATTAGAAAATTTGAAGACTGTTATTTCATTGGTTAGTGGGTGGGGAAAGGGGAAGGTTTTACCGCCGCCGCGCCAGTGTTCTGTAAAATCGCCCTAAGGGTCGACCTTCCAATGTCTAGTTAAAGTTTGTGTCAAGCTAACCGGCAGAATATAATCTTTCAGTATAGTATACAGGGTGATTCATTGTCGAGGTAAACTATGGAGATCTCGCTTGCTATATAAATAGAAAAGAAGGTTTAAATTACAATCATGTGGTTAAATGTTATGCTTCTTGATAATGTAAAAAGGAATTCGAGCGTATACGAGATATTAATCGATTAAACCGGCCCCCTAACCCTACTTTGTTCTCCCACTAGAAAGCTAGGTGGTGCAGGTGTTTTACGTGATGTAACGAACCGTTACTAATTTTGATTTAGTTTACAAGAACTGTTTAAATTTTACATTTATTTTGTATTCAGTTTTTCATTTGGGGCATTAAGTTGCCGTTGTGAGTTTATTTTTATATTTAGAATATGTAGGGTTCCGTTGGTTTATGTTTTATAGTCATTGTGTGCAAGTTTCAGTAATTTAGCAACCGTTTTAGTATTTTAAAATTGTAATTTTAAAATGTATATTTGAGTTCAAACATTTCATTTACGGCCGAGAATCAGATAACCGCTGACTTCGCGAATCGAAGCCGCAGAGATGCTATGTCTACCCCGCTCTCGTAGAGTGGGGATTTGCTTCGATTTCGGGCGCATACCGACCGGCTATAAATTCAAAATTTTGAATTTTCGAGTTCAGTTCGCCGATGTTCCAGCCCAGTACCAGTCCAGCCACTACTACAAGTCACCAGTGTTCTGACCGAGGTAACCGACCACCGCATCCAGAATATTGGGGTAAGCAGGCTATGTTTTGACACCATTGTTATTAACGTCAGATACTGCTCTCTCTCTCTCTTTTATTTTTGTAAACTGTGTTTTCCGGAGTGCACCTCACGCGAAATACTTCCTGGGGTTGCACTTCTCTAACTCGCCCACGCGAAATATTTCCTGGTCAAAGTTTCCTCTTCTCTCCCTCTAAATCTTTTACTTTTCGCCCTCGAGCAAAACCAGGGGGCATTTCTTCTCTAACTCGACCACGCGAAATATTTCCTGGGCAACGTTCACTCTTCTCTTTCCTATTTGTTTGAGAGCATTGTTGTGCAACTTCATATTGGCGAAGTTGATTGCCTGGTGTCAAGATAATAGTTTGTTTGCCTTAGTAACTGGTACCGTACCGTACTGGTAACGACTACTGGTGACTACTGTGTATCTACGGGCTACCGTATTTACTACTGTATTGCTACCGTATGTACGTATTTGCTACCGTATTTGCTTTTGTATTGCTACCGTATTTGCTACTGAATTGCTACTGTATTTCTACCGTATTTGCTACCGTATTTGCTACCGTATTTGCTACTGTATTGCTACCGTATTTGCTACTGAATTGCTACTGTATTGCTACCGTATTTACTACTGAATTGCTACTGTATTGCTACCGTATTTGCTACCGTAGTTGCTACCGTATTTGCTACTGTAATGCTACCGAATTTGCTACTGTATTTTTGCTTATTATTATCCGTATTACCTGTATAATATTAATTTGGGTTGGTTATTATTTAATAGACGTATTTAAACCATTCTACGTCGTTTTCTTTTATTTGTTGAGTATACCCGAGTTACATAGAGCTGCTTCAAGAACCTACAGGCTGTCATTCTATCAAACAGATCCCTGGAGACCGACATCTTCAACTGCAGTTACCCAGGTCTTCGCTAAGTCTTTCTGTTACAGCGAAGCCGTTCTGGAGAGTAAACTCCATATAAAATCTGGCGCCCGCCAGAGAACTGCGCAGCGATTATACGAATAAGCAGCCGTATAATCCCGCCCACAAGAAAATACAAGTTAACTACCGGTCTACAGAGTTGCCAAACAGGCAACCGGAGAAAAGAGCGTCGCAGTGAAGTGAAAATTTTTAATTTACATAAAACTCAAAGAATTTTAACCAGTACATCTTGATTTTGTGACAATATCCTGCGAGACTACACCGCCGATTTTCTTACTTGACAAGAATTTATTTTCACAGCGAATGTACGATCAGATAGGAAGGATTTAAGAATGCTTAGTATATACGCAAGTATCTTTGCTTTCAAAATGTTGTGTAGAAGTCCATACTCGGTCGAACGTCTTGGCAATTTCAAAGAACAGGTCAGCGATGTATTGTTCGTTGTCAAACCGATTTTCAATTATATCCGAGATTCTGGATTGCTGACGAATTGTTGAAAGATTTTAAAAAAATTACTATCTTGAAACACAACGTTTTTTTCTACCGGTCACCTCGTATAGTGCCTCGCACATAGCCGAGACGCATGCCGCACCTAGCCGCGACTCAGGCAACCCACGCGCCGAGTTACCTCTCATTAACGGAGATAATGTGGTCATAGGTTATAAGCGCTTAGTTGCAAACGAAAAGGCACACAAACCCTCAAGCGTAAAAGCGCTCCGCTTCTTCTTGTAAGAGCGGGTGATTGCTTACGCTTAGTACTACGCTTTTGTTTACTGTTATATAATTGTGTTATTTGTGTATATCTGTATTGACATAGTTGATCTATTAAATCGCTATATATTTTATTGAAGTTGTTTTCTGGATCTTACGGCCAAAAGTCACTTTCTCTCCAAATTATGCAAACCCTTTTTTTTCTGTTTAAATAGTACAGACAGAATCCTGGCTCTTATAAACTTTTTTTCTCTTGTTTTGCATCTCAACTTCGGTCTGTCTCATTCTCTCGCAGTTTTCTAAAAAATTCGTTAATTGAAAAGAATTAAAATTCATCCTGATGGTTGTAAAACAGCGACAATAACAGAAACAGTTAGAGAACTCGTCACCCCCGATAACGAACGGGTATAAGACTAAACGCAGGAACGCAGAAAAATCAGTTTAGTTTCAGGATCTAATAAGATCGGTCTTAAAATAAATGCTTGAGAGGTCCAACTTTTAGCTCCCGGCATTGAGATTGAGTTTCAGCCTCCGGTCACCAGCACTACCTCCAAATCGAATTCTAGCCTACGGGCACAAGATTCAACTTTAGCCTCTGTTCATCAGCACTAGCCTCAGGTCGAACTCTATCTCACAGTCGCGAGATCATGCAATCGAGCTTTAGTTTTTGCTATTGGCAGTACTCCCAAGATAAGGTTCTAGCCTACGGTCACGAGATCGAACTTCAGCATCTTCAGTTTGAATATTTCAGCATTAATGTACACTAGCGTCTAGTCCCTTGTTATTCCTGCCGATCATACCTCACATGACTTGCGGTGCTCCTCTGCATGCAGCTGAAATGTGAGTAAACCACAACACCGTAGTGGCACAGATGGATATGCGGGTGTGTTCGGTCGTGCTGACTTTTTTACTGCATAAAGTAGTTGCGGGGTCGAATCTCGGTTGGAACCAAATTTTTTTTTATTTTATAGTTTTTTTAAAACACTGTTGTTGCGTTTTGCTGTTTACTTGAGGTTATTTGTTAAGGGCAGTTATATTTTTAAAGAAAAAATACGAAGACAAATTTGCATTCACTCACTGATTGACGGCATACTAACACTCAACAAGTCTGGTAATGAATTAAAAAAAAGGATTTGTTGTTTTCTATTGAATGCAATTTAATAGCAATGAAAAAATCGGCTTTAACAATGCAAATCTCGATGTAAATATCACACTCGCAAATATGCGAGCCCTATTACATGATATTGCGCAATTCATGATCGGCAGGAATAACAAGGGGCTAGACGCTAGTTTAATGTACTGCTTGCGCTCTGTCTTCGTTTGAAAAGTTGTCAAGTTATTTAAAGTTTCTTGACATATGGCCCAGTCAAAACGTCCTCTAAACAATTTTGGTAGAATTGCTAACGTTTTGGCACTATTTGTGAAGATGATTAATATCGTAACCATTTTAAGAGATTGAAGTGGTGAAGTTTTGATATAGGCAGATATACAATATATCCGATTTATAATCCTTTATGTATGTATGGTAATGAGTCGGTTTCGAGGGAGCAACTAGTTGAACTGAACAAAACAATAATATCAGTTTCTAATAATTTACGGTTTGCTTATTTGCATACTGCAATGATTCCGAGTTTTGCGTTATTTTTAGGTCGTATATTACCGGTACGGCTTCAAGATTTATTAAATTGAGTTGTTCAATTGGGTAAGCTGATACGGAGCGTTTGATGATTATTGCCACAGCTCCTGAAGCAAACTTTGTTTGAAGACCTTGGCGGTAGATCTGATAACCAGTGATGTTGAATTTGTGTTGACATTGTGTCTAGCAAAAATAAGCGATCACCAGGGCCCGTTGTTTGGTTAAATCATCCGCATTATAATGGGTGATGTTGAAAGTTGATATAAAACGTGGAGATTGACTAATTACCATTGAAAACGGAGAGAATTAGTAACTGTATGCACGTTCAAGGTTATGACAAGGTCAAAGGGTTAACATATTTTGAATGATCTCTAGAATAAGTTAGGTAGTAGGTATTTTTATTGGGTGTCATTTGTGGTTTGCAGGAAATAGTTTGGTGGTGGTAGCTTTGAGAACTTGCAGATAGGTGTGTTTAGGTGCTGCTGCTGATTGCTGAGTTTTAATAGTTTTATAATCTATATATCAAATCTGGATTTCTTGCACTTGTCTCAAATTTTAATAGTTGCAGACCCCGGCTACTAGAACCCACATATTTACACGGCCATTATATAAGGCACAAATTCGTTTACACAGAGGCCCGATACGGTATTCTATAGAAATACGCTACTTTGGGTGTATACTATATGTATTATTGGAGCACAATGAGCTGATAGTTGGAATTCAGAAAACAAACTCAGACGAGTATGCATGCAACAAGAGCGAACGCGCCGATGTTTATTTAAAAGTGACGTAAGCTGACCTCTTGGCGACGAGGACCTGCAAACAGCTTGCATAGAATAGTACTCTACGATTGTCTTCTAATATTCATTTCTAGGATTTCATTTACATTTTTTTTAATGTTTAGGCATTTGCTACCACGACACAGTTTAATTATTATTTTTATAAAAAAAAGTTACCAAAAAAGCGTGGGTGTAGACCAACGGTTTTCTTAGTTTGGATTAGTATAGTACCCGCAGCCTCTGTACTGTGCGGGGACTTCCCCACCGCAGTTGACGAACAGTGGGTTGGTAAAAGTAATGATGCATCCACGGCAAACTTGATGGAATTTTAAAATATGCTTTTGTTGTGTCGTCGTAATCAGCCTTTACGTCCCACTGCTAGGCACCGGCACTCTTCTCTGCCACGTACTCTCCTTACCGCTAAGGTGGAGTACGGGGGACCTACAGTTTAACGTCGAATCCAAACGACTAAATTCCAGAGAAGGTTTCAGGCATTAAGACCCCACGGCTGCCTACACCGGATTGGGGAATGTGAGTGGCGGGCTGGGGCATTGATTTTTATTGCTGCATGGCTTCGGCGGGGAATCGAACCCTAGATCTTCAGCGTTAGAGACTGAGCGCCCAACCTCTGAGCTACCGCCACTGCTGTAGTGTTGTGTACTGTCATTTTATTTGCAGAACGACAAGTACTCATCTTTTATAGCAATCGTTTTTAGAAAAAAAAATACAAATTATTATTATTATTATTATTATTATATTATAATTAAATGGTTTCTTGTTACATTACTACTACAAATATCAGGTAATAATTGTACCTACAGATAATACATTTTAATTAGACAGTTTATATTAGAAATTAGAACTTGTTTTCCCAAATGTGTTACTATTGCCATTTAAAATTTACGATATGTTTGAAGGAATTTGTGCTTTAAATTGGAAGAATAACAACTGCAATGTTATTATTACAGATGTCGTCACCTAAAACAACAATACATATTAATCAGTAGCTGCACTAATTTATTTACCATGCATCTATTAGAACTACTCAATTCAATTAATAATTGATAAATTCCAATTTATATTTTTTCTGCTTCTCAATTTATGATGATACTAATTTAAACATAAATATTATAAATACTTCTCTTACTTTCAAAACTGTACTTCTGGTAATTTTAAACAATCCACCACCATGAACAGCTACATCTTCGGCTACTATTGTACGTAAAAAGCGGTGAATCTATAAATAGTATCGAAAATGTAAGTACAGCTTGACAGATATTAGTTTGCCTGTGAATCAGGGCGGTACAAAGATGCGCAGTAACCAAAGTGGTGGGCTGGGCTTGGGGCTAATTTGCATCGTACTACCTAGCTGTAAACATCAAGTACAGGCTAGTGCAAAATTCAGCGCAATCAACAAGCGCGGTTGTCGAGGTGGTGTACAATACAACCGCCTATGTAACGGATTGTAAAATTTGAGCGATAGCATGGCTCGAACTTCAGTTTTTTGTTTCTCTTATCTTAGTACTCATGTTTTCCGCACTGCGCAGCTCTACGGGCAAACTAATATCTGTTAAGCTGTACAGAATTTTTATGTATTATTATAATTCTGTTTTTTTACTTGAAATAACGTAATCATTTCTGAATTTTCGGAATGTTTTTACTTTTATAAAATATGGTAATCGCTTACTTAACAGCTAAATAAATAATGAAAATAAGGTTTGCTAAAAATAATAAAAACTGTTTGCTATTTCTATAAATAGCCTTTTTTAAGGCCGCGGTGGCTAAGTAAATAAGTATCCGCTTAGCAACCAAGTGGTTCTGGGTTCGTATCCTGGCTTTGTCATGACAAATTAAAAATATTGTTTGTATTATGTGTACTTAATCGTTGAAAGTGACAGAACTAGATAAACGTGCTCCGGTTCGAGTACGAAGCGAAGTGTATAAGTATTTTAAGTTTAAGCATTTTAAAAGATAATTTGTGCAAACTGTGAGTCATCGTGTTTTTGAAGCCAAAAGAGCCTAAATCAGGAACAACATTGTTTAGACTTGAGATCCAGTGTTTCTTCTTCTATTTGTTTCTGTAATATAAGCGTATTCGATTTTGTTCTTAGTAGTACTTAAGGTTATTGTTGTTGCTGCTGCTGCTGCTGATGTTGCTGTTGTTACTGTTGCTGCTGCTGTTGTAGTGTTGCTTAATATAAGTTCTTTGTCCATTAAATTCATCAATGGATTCTTCTCGTTGCAGTATATGTCAAGGCTTGCTTGATAATAAAGATGTTGTGACAGTAGGTGGAGAAGCTGCAACTAAGATTAAATATTGCAGTGATCTTCAAAAGGATAAGTTGAAAGAACACTTTCATGGAGGTGTCATTGTTCACGTAGACTGCAGGAAGAGCTACATACGTCCCAGTAACATGCAAACAGCTGTCTCGTCTTCTTTATTCTACAGTGGACTTTTTTGATATTAAGGTTTACTGTTCTATTTTTCTATGGGGAGTTTGCTAGCAGAGAAGCTAAAGCAAGAAAAAATCTGAACATCGGGATTCTGTTCATGAGTCGTTTACTATCAAAATAACAGACAACGTGATGACCCATGTTAAAGTGATCAGCGATTTTGGAATGATTTGAAGTACACACGATTAAACGGTGTACACAAGCATTTCAGTATCATAGAAACTATTATCTCAAATATTTCATTGGACAATAATTTGATACAGTTGCCCCTGCGCTTCGAAGTCGACCTTGTTTCTAATATTTTTTTGCGCTATGCAAATTGAAGCCTTGATTCTCAGCTTTTAAATAGCCATCAGCGACCTCTATGTGATTTTTAGCCGAACAGTTGTCTCCGAAAAAAAGAAAATCGATATTTTCTGATTTAGGCCTTTTTGGCTTCGGAAAAGCAAGATGACGCAGGCATAGAATTTCTAGGAAATTTTAGTATGTTGTTTGAGGGTATGGATTGCTATCTTTACACTAATTTTCTGCTTTATAGTATTTTTTGCAAGGCCAAAACTTAAAATCGTTGTACTGGCAATTGGTGACTCTCCCCTATTTTAAAATTGTGTGTTTTTCTCGGAGATAAATACCAACGAAAGAGTAAGATGCTAAAGAACAAAATTAGTACTACAGAGCGATCACATTAAAACTTAATCGGAGTCGCCTATAAAACATGCGAAGTATGTCTCTGATTAGTTTGCAAATCGTAAAGAAAACTGGTGTTTGCACTCTATTCAATTGCCTCAAACTTTGACAATCTCAGTATTGTAAATTTTATCAACAGGTGGCGCAGCTGTAAATGTCAATTTAATAATAAATAAATTTGAAAAGTAAGAAGTGTTTCTATTTATTTATTACCACGGTAATATTCTAGGCAAAAATGCCAAAATACTGTTGTTTGCGCGGCTTATCAAAAAGCGAAAACAAAGATTTATCATTATTTGCTGTTCCCAAGGTGAATTTACATATTTTGCTTACCTATAATTGCTAATTATACATATAATCAGTAAATAAATGGTTTGTATTAAAATTATGATTTGTACCAAGTTAAGTTTATGCAGTGACTGGAAGAACGCTTATATTTCGTAGTGGTAAGTAACGAGTTCTATTATTCTACTGACTATAAACTTCTGTTATGAATACAGTTTGCTTTTGCACTGTAAAACCAGCTTATTGTGGCGACTTGTTTGTTCAATGTTGTTGGTTGTTGGTATTATTTGGATTTTAGTATCATTATACCTTTTTTCCAACTAAAAACCACCACAAACATAACTACAATAAACTATAAACATTATGTAAAAATGCAGAATAAATGTTTCACTTACTTGCATATTTCCATAATAAAAGTAAAAACGAAAGTAACTTATTAACCTAACCGTAATAAATAAGTGTTGTATACAGGATAGGTGTCAAAAAATTGTCAAGTAGTGATATAAATCAAACCGGGCCAAATTTGAAATATACCTTAAATTTGAAGTTTTAACAGCTCCATCTATGCGCAATTCTTATAAAGAGTCGTAAGATTGTCAAACTTTTAGGATGATTTTTTTATATAGACAAATGGTAGGAGTTGCAGCACCATACTCTTCCTTACATCACTAGTGGAACTGTCATCATAGCTGCGTGTTGATTATTTTACTGCAATTGTTCACTTTATCATTTTCAAACAATTAGCAAGCAAGCATTATAAATCATTTTTAATGTATATTATTGTATGACGCGGCTCCATACCGGAAGCCTAGATGACATTAACAACGGTCGCGGAAGCCTGTAACTTAGATTTATTATTTTTAATTTACAAACGTGCATGATAAATGTCAGATGGCAACCGTGAGTCATTACACTGACATATTGGAAAAGATTTTAAACGGTAATTTGGTCTAACGGTAAAGGCATGGACTGGCGACCCCAGTTCAAATCCCGTGATAGACCTTTTGCTGTTTAATTTTTATACGTTTTTTACTGGCAGCTATCTTATCTTGCTCCATGTCTATGATTTTTTACATTTTTATTTTGTGTTTATTAAAAAAAATTGACATTTAATTTAAATTAAAAAATGTAACACAAACACCCGTGGAATAATAGCTGCGTGTATGAAACAATAGCGCAACGACGTATTCAATTTTTATTTAGCTATTTTTCTAAACGGTATTTAATTTTGTTTAATCCTTTAAAAAACAGTGTTAACAAAGCCACGTAAAATATTTTTGTTAAAATCTTACTTTAGAAATGGTGTTAAGGAAGAAAATAGAAGTATGCCATGGAAGCTTGTATCGCAGAATTTTAAGAGCAGTTTACAAATGATGTTGTAAACTACTCTTACCAGAATTTACACTAAATTGGTTTAGAGACAACTTTTTCAAAGCAGATTTATGGTGACAGATTAATCACTATCGCAAGTAGATGGCCTTCTAGATCTCCAGACTTAACTGCGCCTGATTTCTTCTTTTTTAGTCATTATAAAAATACAATTGCTAAAAACAGGATCAACAATTTGGATGAATTACAACACGCAATTACAAGAGCTTGTAAAGAAATTTCTCCAGAATCTCTAACAAGGGTCTTTGAAAACATAACGAAACGAGTTCGTTTATGCCTAGAAACGAATGGACAACATTTTCAACATTTGTTGTGACTTTTAATTGTTTTATTACTTAATGTTGTTTTGGTTGGTTTTAAATTTAAATTAAATAAACACACTGTACCTCTTTTTCAAATAAATAAACAGAGCCAGCCAGTGGTCTAGTGGTTAGAGTCCCAACCTCTAGAACTAGACTCCTAACGGCAGTAAATTCGAATCCTCTGCCCGTCGGAAATTTTTCTGAATAAGTTAAATCCGGCGTGTCCAGTCCATGGACTGTGTGTGTAGTGTGTATGTTGGGTTGCATGTCTTTCAGGGGTGGGGCATGTTACACCGGTGTATAGCGCAAGTCCGCTGAGCCCGGGTAAGGGGGTGCGATGGGAATCATGGAGTCGTGCTCTCACGCACGGCCTCATGATTCTTTAAAAAAATACACATTAAAATTAAAACCATTATAGACATGGAGCAAGATAAGATAGTTACAAAAAATGTAAATAAAAATTAAAAAATAAGTAAAGAAAGGTTTTTACACTGGATTTGAACTGGGGTCGCCAGATCCACACCTTTACCGCTACACCAAACCACAGTCAATTTTTTTTTATTATGTTAATTAAATGGATCACGATTGTCAACCGACATTTATCATGCACGTTTTTATAATAAAAATAGTAGATATTAAAAATAATTTACCATGATCACTCGATAATTGTGTAAAATGTTAAATAATAGCAACGACAGTAAAATACGCAATAAATTGTGCAACTATGATAATAGCTCTACGATTTGCAAACTAATCATCGACTTGACGTGCTTGTTTCATAGGCAACTGCGATTAAATCTGATCGTTCTGTGCAAATACCTCATAATTCATATTTTCAGTTGGTACTGAAAAAATCTTCAGCATGGGTTTAGTACTTTCCTCCTGCACCCATGCTGCATAGTAGCATACAAGAATAAAATGAGTGGAGTTAAATATCACGTTGTACCAATTATAAAAAACTTCAAATGGTGATCTGGGCCTGCAACATTTTTTTTTGCAATTTGAACCAAAGTAAATTTAAAAACTAAAAACAATCTTACGTGTAGCACTGAAAGAAAAAATGAGATACATAGTATGCATTTCCAAAAAATGATAATAAAATCATTTCTGCAGCTACTTCGTTGAAAGTTTTGCAAAGAACTGATAGTTTGCCATAGTGCATTCGAATATTTCTCCATTGTAATTCGTTTAGCATCTAAAAAATTCAAATTTTATATTTGTTTATCGGAAAAGTATGCTATTTGGTACTTTATGTCCAATTATCTTTTCGTTAATCTGTCGAAATCTTTCAGCTAAAGCAGATGATAAAAGTATAATCATTAGATTACAGAACTGCCACAAGAATGTAGTCACTAAAGCTAAAAACTTTAACATAATTTAAAACATTATTAATTTTCTTATTCATTATTTACTTCTATAAATACTCCTTTCCAGTGAGAATACGCAACAGTGTTAAAAAATTCTCCATATAAGGTTTTGAAGAAAACTTCTGCAAAGTTGTCCCCATTCTTCATGAGAGAAAGCACTTTTCTCATTCCACCCAATAGAAACATTGAATGTTCAACTAAAACATAATAACTGTTTTTATCTACGACTGCTTGGACAACGACTTATTATGTAATTCATTTGCGTCAGGTAATGACGTTCATTATCGCACTAGTGAGATAATGGATTCATTACCTAACTCATTTTATTTACACAACCAAAACTGAAGCTTTGCTTATAAGAGAACTATCTGGCTGCCATAGTATTGAACAAATCGAATCTATCTCGCTTCTTTAATTTCTAAACTAAAGTATTTTAAAAGTGATTTTACATTTGCAAGTAAATTAATGCGCAATGTTA
This sequence comes from Ctenicera cuprea, assembly GCA_958336395.1. Classification (NCBI taxonomy): domain Eukaryota; kingdom Metazoa; phylum Arthropoda; class Insecta; order Coleoptera; family Elateridae; genus Ctenicera; species Ctenicera cuprea. The sequence continues at coordinate 13,297,123 of OY284493.1, forward strand.
AATATCATTTCAAGCTAAAAAATTCGATAATAAACAAATTTTAAACAGTCGTAGATAAAGTTTTTTATGTCACACGTAGGATAATGCATTATTATGGCACTCGTTTGATTAGACGACTCGGTTTACGACCTCGTCGTGCAACTTTCAAACTCGTGTTATAACAACGCCTTTATCCCACTAGTAACATAAATAACTATTGCATATTGCCTGGTATTAGCTATTTATACTTACAAATGCCAGTTACGGTAAATAGAAGTGGTAGCATTTTAAATCTCAACTTAAGGCTTGGTGTAGGACCATACGATAACATTCTGTTTTCCACTTCTGTCCATTGTTGCAATAAGTGGGGCCATTTATATCCCACTTTTAAAAATATTACTAGTCCCATTAAACCACGAACGTTCCATATTATAACGACTGTAAATGTAATGTTTTTTCTATTGCATTTCTCGATTGAAAAAAATACTTTATTATTCTTAACTTACCAAAACTAAAGAAGTTTGTGAGGTCAAGATTAGAAGAAGTTGATACAACAAACGTATAAATTGTTTGTAATATTATTATGAACACCCCGTATATAGTTTTAAATGATTTCCACTTAAACACTAAATTGCTGGAATGTTTACTAGTAATTCCATACACAGGTAAAATAGCAAAGAATTGTGCAGCTAAAATGATGTTTTTCGTCAAACGTTGTAGGCTGTAGTCGTTCAGTATTTTATTCTTGGCCCACATCTTATTTTATTCTATAAAATGTTAATATTATTATATCATTCTTTTCTTATGACTAATAACCTAGCGTGACTTCTACGAATAATCCCCAAACAAAAGTCGGGACAACTTTGAACAACTAAAAGCTCTCGTCTACCGAGCGATGCTAAAAAATGCATTAGAGCAGACCGTGACCAGCGTGCGTTACATATTGATATCAGTGGCGTAACACAAACCGTAAGGGGCTCCCATTCAAACGTTTATAGTAGGCCCCTACTCCTACCTCCAGTTTTGTTGTTGGAAAATTGTTAGCAAATGTATAAAAAGTAAGCCGTGCCGAACACTTCATTTCCTCACGATAGCTGAGGCGAAACTGAACGAAGGTGGAGAGGAATTAATGTGGGAAAGGTCGGCCGCGTACGCAGGCATCCGAGCAGAAAGTTAAGTCAAACCGAAGATCGGCTTGTAATATATAGACTAGTAGAACTAGTAGGCCGACTAATTGGTAAATGTGAGACATGGCTCCGTACGTGCCCTTCGACAGCGGGTTCGCGACTGAAGCTAGTACTGGAGCGTGGTGTCATCAGCTCAAAGTCTGCGTGTTCGACAACGATTCTTCCGCCTTTAATATGTAGCTACATGCACGTTCACGATTGAAACCGAAACCGAACTAGTTAATTTTGCTGACATGGGGACTTATGCTTTTATTTATGCTATCGATTATCGAGCTGACTGACAGGTCAACTCATACATTTCGGTAACGCATGGACGCAAAATATCATACTCAGAATAAAAATTAAAATATTTTCTTATGGTTCTATGTTTTGAAGTACAGCGCGGCTAGGAAAACCCCGGCCACTTTTCTTGCGGCGGTCAAGAGATGGCGCTTTAGTAAAGAAAAATTAAATTAAAATACTGGCAACAACGCAGAATCCAAGTGGTTTTAGTTATTAAATACGCCCCATATTAAATCAAAACAACCAAAGCGTCTTGGATTCTGCGTTGCTGCCAGTATTTTAATTTAATTTTTCTTTACTAAAGCGCCATCTCTTGACCGCGCAAGAAAAGTGGCCGGGGTTTTCCTAGCCACTCTGTACAATGACTGTATTTTTTTTAAATTTTTTTATTTTTAGTTTTTGACGGCCCCTAATCGCCCTGGGCCCTTAAAAGGTTGGCCACTCCACGGTGCTAGGTGTTTGTTACGCCACTGTTAGATATATTCAAAAAACTACGTTTAAGATTGACATTGACATTTTTCTAAGTGTGTTTTAAATATAGCTAAAACGCTGGTTAAGGTTTGATTAAATGAATTTTTTTGCATCGTACTTATATCACAACACAGACACAAATACAAAACGAAACGTACCAAAAGTAATTCCTCTATGACAGCTTGTCACTGTATGAATAATGTTCCGACAAGGCTTTGTTTTATTACATGACCAAATAATACGACAATAATGTGTTTTTTACGCTACAGGCAAGGTAAATAGACGATACATCCATAGCTACAAAAGATGAAAATGACCAATAACATTCGTTTATTTTTTACTTTCCTATACTTTCAGTATAGGGAAGTATTGATTTCATGCAAAATTTCAAAGTTGAGATTTTAACGGAAATAGTCGGGGGGGGGGGGGGGCATGAACCCCAAAAAAGTAATTTTTAAAAAATGTCTGTGGGTGGGTGGGTTACGCTCCATATCTCCGGAACGGCTGGACCGATTTTGATGTGCTTTGGAATGAGGGGGTATATCAAAAATTCACCGACAAAATAAGTTTTTAAAAAAACCGAAACCGGAAGCCGAAGTTAGACATGTTTTTTTGGTAGCATTTTTTTCAGAAACTGAATTTTGCAAATTTTAATAGTGGAGATTAAAGAAGGCCTTAGGACAAATCAAACGATTTTTACCGAACTCTCTAGCTTTAAAATGGCGGCCGCTACGAATTTTTGAACATTTCGAATTTAACGCCCACTTACTAAAAAACCAGTTATCTGATTGGAATCACAAAAGATCGCAATGACATCACTCCAAAATTTTGGAATTTTTCAAAAAAATATTTCTCAAAAACTGCCCACACGTTTTTGTTTAAACTTTTTAGGCTGATAGAGCTGGCAATCTTCTACAATTTGCTTTTTTGCGCATTGCTATACTTTCACTGTGACGCCCTCTATGAATTTTTGAAAATTGAAAATTGGTACCCTTTTATTTATTTAACGGGGGGCATAAAATATTTCTGTTAATGTGAAATAGCTCACCATTGATAGCAAAATCCGAATATAATAATATTTTTTCGATAATTTCATATTTAGGGGGGCTACTGTTCCCCCTCCCCCCAAATTTTTTCGATAAAATTTAAAAATTAGGTTTTTTGTTTTGTTTGCTCTAGGAGAATCTTTTTACAAACAATCAAAAAATCGAATTTTTTGCCCCCTAATAATCTTTTTGTCCTTAGAAGAATTTCACATACTTTCTACAACAGTTGTATTCTTGTACTAGTCGTTTAATGTTCAGTGTAGGCTAACTTTTTTATTTTAATAGATAGACTCGCAAACTCAAGAGCAAAGTTGTATGGCAAACTCTTCTCGATTGTATTTAAGAAAAAACTTGATTTTCCAATTGTAATATGGCGGCCACGGTAAAAAATAACTCTTTTTTAAATTGAAACGTGGCATTTTGGCTTTAAAATCAGAAAGGTTTTGAAATTCTAAATACAAATTAATAAGAGCAATTTCTTGTTAAAAATAATACTTCTCGAGTTATTAATATATTTTCAAATATCAATTTCCGCGCTTCCGTTGATTCAGTCCGAATATTTTACCCAACCTTATGCTTGCAGCGCAGCGGTCGGTCTTTCTTCAACCGCTTCAAGATGTTACAACTTATAAGAACTATTTACTGTAAGTAGTCGTGTCTAGACAGGTGTATATCGAAAGTGTTGGAAAATATAAAACAATGTATTTAAATGTATAGGAAAGTCCAGGCGAAGTGTTTCGCTCATTTTTGCTCTTGACTACGGAACGTAATAGTGTCATTTACATTCCTAGGATAATAATTAAAGCAACATGGTACAGATTCCCATATTTTATTTCAAACAGAATACTAAAATGTTGATTTTAACTGTTCGTTGATATGGTAACAAGCACAGGCAACTTAGAATAATGGGGCTTTTAAAAAATAATTCCGTCGACAGCTGACAAAACGAACTTTTAAAAATATGACCTGTAGCTTGAAAAATTCAATAAGTAACACGGAATGTATCGACTATTAACATTCTCGGCAGGCCACAAGCTTCGGCTTCGCTTCGGCTTCGCCTCGGCTCGTATTTACCTACCTCGAATGTTAATACGTCTTTACATTCCTTGTTACTTAAATAACTATTAAAAGTATGTAAAAAAAACTATAACTCTTTATTCAAATTTCTTTTAAAAAATTGCTTGAAGTAGAATAGGAATTTAATAAAGTGTGAATTTTTTTGTATTAATTTTAGTGTAAACCAATAAATGTTTTGTAATAGCTCTTAAAATTTTTTTGGTTAATATACAACATGTTACCTTTTTTTAAAAAATCTTGTAAAAAATTAAATCGTTAATTATTTCGAAGAAAAACCAAAAACGAGGGCCTATAATTAATTCACATGCGTTTGCGTGTTGATTTTAAATTATTTATTTGGTTTATTCAAAGTTGACCTATTTTTGCTGCTAAGGCTAAACACCGACGACGACAGGGGACAAGCTCTCGTGCAGATTTCAATTCGATTCTCAACTATAGAACACTGCAACTCTTGAGTATTGAATTTCACAATGTCAGTTAAATAGGCCAAGTGTCTGATATCTATAATGCATGCCTGTGAAATAATATAAGGCGCCAAGTGTAAAGTGAAATTTTGCTGTGCATTTCACGGTATTTAAGGCAATTTGTCCCAATATTTATTATATATACACACATTTAGCTAAATGCTTTTTATTTTAATAAATCATTCTAGATTTAAATAAATCCCTTAAACATTTGGTTTAAATATTCCAACATTTATTAAAGCATTAGAGATTTAAATAAATCTTAAAACATTTACTTTAAATTTTTAAATGTTTAGTAAAATCTGCACATATTTGTTTTAAATCTTTCAATATTTAATAAATATTCGCAGATTTAAATAAATCTTTATCGATATAAATAAATCCTTACAGATTTAAATAAATATTTCAACATTTAATTTTAAGCTGTCATATTTAATGTTAACTTGTCATATTTATTTGACCTTGGTAGACTCAGCCTACATAGAAGACCAAGACCGTTTAAACTGGTGGTAATGTTCAACAAATATGAACACGTTTTCCGTATTTCAAACATTTGTACAATTAATGTTAGTTCAATCATCAATAACAACATATTTAACAACATAAACATTGCATAATTTATTATTCATACAATGAAAATTTCCTCAACATTCCCTTGAAAATGTAATTTTCGGTATGTTTTGTTTAAGCGTCGAACGCTCCCACCATGACCCTGCCTTGCGCCTTACTACCGTATAAACGGTCTTAGTGTCTTAAGTCGGCTGAGCTCACCGAGGTCAAATAAATATGACAGGTTAACATTAAATGTGACAGCTTAGAATTAAATGTTGAAACATTTATTTAAATCTGTACGGATTTACTTATATCGGCAAAAATTTATTTAAATCTGCGAATATTTATTAAATATTGAGAGAATTAAAACAAATATGTGCAGATTTGCTAAATACATAAAGGTTTACTAAATATTTGAAAATTTAAAATAAATGTTTTAGGAATACCGTAAAATGCACAGCAAATTTTACTTTACACTTGGCGCCCCATGAAATAAATCTTAAATATTGAAAATAATGCAATTCTTTTAGTTACTGTTTAGAAAATTAAGTATTGGCTGTTGATATATGGCTATATGAATAAATACATGCCGCATGTTGTGCGAACTATTTGGTTTCACAGGGGACAGCGATTATGCTACTTGGAAAACAGTTGATGACGTCATCGCTCCGAATACGATTTACAATATAATTAAATCAATAATATCGGAAGAAAAATCTTACTGTAAAATGCTATACACCTTCAAGCTAATTTCTTAAATAAATTCTAAAACAGCTATTTTGTTACTAGTGGGATAAAGGCGTTATTAAAACACGAGTTTGAAAGTTGCAGGACGAGGTCGTAGACCGAGCCGTGTAATCAAACGAGTGCCATAATAATGCATTATCCTACCTGTGACATACAAAATTTTATCTACGACTGTTCAAAATTTGTTAAATATCAATTTTTTTGCTTGACATGATATTTGACATTTCGCATTTATTTATTTGCAAATGCACTTTTAAAATACTTTTGTTTTAAAATCAAAGCAGCGATATAGATTCGAATTGCTTAATACTATGGCAACCAGCCAGTTTCCTTGAAAACAAAGCTAAGGTTTTGTTTGTGTAAATAAAATGAGTTAGGTAATGAATCCATTATATCACTAGTGAGATAATGAAGTTTATTACCCAACGCAAATGAATGACATAATAAGTCCTTACCTAAGCAGTCGTAGATAAACAAAGTTATGATTTAATCCATACTTTTCGAAACAGGAAATAAGAAATTTTAGACTACTTTGATTATAACATTCATAACGTTGATATAAAAAAATTATAAAATACTTACCGAGAAGAGTACAAAGTGCGCTTTATTGAATTGTAATAATGATAATAAATTTGTTTTCTTCAGGCACAGAAAAGTAAAATAGGTGGAGAAGCCGGGTGGGAAGTCTAAATTGTAAAATCTCAAAGCGTAGGCAAGTTAGTCAGAATTTATCAGTTTTTAACAATACTTTATATGGATTTGCATCTTTGCCGGTATATTTCAAAGAACTGTTTTTTTCCAATTGGTTAACATGTTCAGTGCAGTGCTAGCAATATTAATAACAAAAGGATTTTAGCAGATGGAACTGTTACAGAAATATATTTCTGTATTTATGTAAACAACTAAAAAATAAAAAAAACAGTATAATTAGAAAGTTTTTTTGTAACTCTAGTAAATGGTATTTTCTAAAGTGTGTTTTAATGTGAGTTACCTTGATGACAGCATATAAAAACTGAAACCTGTAAGAAAAAATCTTCTTTTACTTTTACCACAAAAAATGTCAGCTAGATTATTATTTATGAGTAAACTTGTATCATAATAGCTTTAAATGTAAGAGTACAAAGCCGCATTTCTTCAACTTTTACAACTAAATCTTTAGAATAAGAAATTCCATGTGGCTTAACAATATTGCTTTCCGTATTGTTGTCTCTTCTTCGTTGTTTTCTTCTTCATTCCGATTTTCGTGCTTCCTTATTATTTATTGATAATTTAATTTATTATACAACTGGGATAATAAGCTACGCATTTACAAAGCGTAGAATACGAATCGAGGGTTATTTTTTTTTTATTTTTTTTATTTTGTTTTGCGATTTCTTGTATTCTTTAATCTCAAATAATCTTTTATAAGCAATAAATAAAAATTTATAGAAGGCGTTACCAACCAAATTGTAGCTGGCGCTGTAGATTGTAGCTGAAAAAATTAAACATGTCTAACTTTCTTCTGTTTCTGATATACCTCAACATTTCAAGACGCAATAAAATCGAACCATCTGTTCGGGAGTTATGAGGTTTCACCCACACTCATAAATACTCACCCGCCCACCCACCAGTAGAAAGACATTTTTTTAAATTTTGGGCTCATGGTAGTTCGAAATATGCAATTGCCAAAATCTCGAATTCCAAACTATTTAAGAGCACAATACGTCCCTATAACATTCATTATACAGGGTTGGGCAAAAGTACCGAACAATGCAAATATCTTTAATACGGCAACCGCGATTTTGACAAAATTTTGTACATGAAAGTTCCAATATACGGCGGATACAATGAAAGTATCGGCGGTTTAAAAGGACTCCCGGCTTAGCCGGAAATGGGATCAACTTTTTTATTTTACATAGAACACCTTGTATATTTTTTGATAAATCGATGGAACTCTCTTTTGCGAGTTCAGTGATATACAATTTTATGCCTTTGTTTTTAATAATTCTAGAGATATGGAACAATATGTTTCGTAATTGTTATCTAGCAGCTTATGAAAACAAAAGAATGTGAGAAGCTTAAACAGTTATGTAATGTTGTCAAATATGCTTGTTGTGTTGTTTTGATGTTCGATAGATTGAGCAGTGTGATCGCAGTAATCAATTAATTAACCAATTTATTTAAAACTCCGCCTGCAGTAGTCACATTGATTACTGTTGCCGGTCCCAAGCCCGGATAAAGGAGGAGGGTTCATGGGTGAGGCTAGTATCCTGCCCATGGTAAAAAACAAATCATACTCAAAGTACCAAAGATGACGACCTAGCAATAAAATGGAACACGATTACATGGAAAGGATATACATTGACGCCCATTGGAAACCACAAATAATAAATAACTATGATCGGAACACAGCATATTGCTATGATATTTGGAGGTGTATGTTTTTACTGGGGTATTGTAGTTCCTGGATGGCAATTTTTGGGATGCTTGCTGCAATTCAATTTGAGATTGGAGGCTTGTGAAGGCTGTAAGGTTTTGCTATTCTAACTTTTAAACTCAGGGTTGCGTATTATTGCTGTAATTTCTTGTTATAAATTCTAATAATTTATATTTTTCATATTTGTGAGGTTTGTTTTTACTGAAAGAAAAGAAAAACACAATCAGATTGATACGATTTTTATTTATGTTAGTTTTAATTATAATTTAGTTCAGAATTGTTCAAAAAGTTTAATTTATAAGAAGTTTTAGACTTACTTGTTTTGTGCATCGATTAATGTCATTATGGATGTCAGTGTCAATGTCACAAACGTATAAAAGAATACTCATTGTCATGAGATTTATTTGTTTGTTCAAAAAAATGGGAATCAAGAAGAAGACAAAAGAATGGAAAATTTGTTTAGTTAGGTACGACTCGTTTTTGTAAACAAAGACAGAGAATTTTATATCCTCTGGATGAATAAAGAGGAAAAACGAGTTTAAAAGTAATGTAAAAGTGATTGTGAATATAAAAGAAGAAAATACAACTAATGATCAACGAATTGTGAAAAGTCCAGAAGAATAACAAGTATAAAGCGATCCAGAAAGTTTTTCAGTTGTAATAGTGGTAAAACCAAGTTTAAAATAATATAAAACAGACCAGAGGAAGATTCAAACTAAAGGCGAGTGTTTGTGGTTACTTGAGGAACCTGCAAACTAGTGAAGTAGAAGTTGGACATACATCGTTTGCTCGAGTGAAGGATATCCCAATAAGGAGACGTTAAGACAAGTGTTCTCTTTTTAAAGGACGATAGTATTTAGTAAAATTTATCTGATTTTTCGCAAATTTCATTAGAAAATTGATTTATTAAATAAAACCTTTTTTTTTTGTAACGTTGACGTTGTTTTGTGTTTATCCTATTTCAAATTTATTTATTAATAACGTATCTTACAAGCTAAATAACGACCCTGAGAAAGTTAATAAGAGTCTCATAGAAAATATAATTTAGAAAAGCGTGAATTGCGGGCATTTAGAGAATTGTTTTCTAGTAAGTACATGCGCACGCATATCATTGCAATATATTGCCTCGGAACAGGATGGACCATACGACGACGACCAACGCGAGAAAACGGAAAACGAATAAATGGAAAAAGAAAATATTAAGGCTGGCCACATGGAATGTGGTATCTTGGAATACCAAAGCACAAGAAATAATAATAGAATTAGCAAAACATAGGATTGATATATGCGCCATAAGCGAAACGAAAAGGAAAGGAAAGGGCACAATGATGTGTGGAGACTACCTACTCATGTATAGTGGGAAAGAAAAGCAAAGTAGAGCACAGGCAGGAACGGGTATCCTCATACATAGAAATTACATGGACAATATTGTCGACATAAAATACATTGACAAAGAATTATGTTGACTTCCTTAAAACTACATAATAATAAAATAAATATCATTAGTATATACGCCCCTGACACAAACAAAACAAAACAAGAGAAGATAGACTTCTATAACACCTTAAAAAATATATACAATAACCTTCCAACTAACGAAAAAACAATCATACTGGGCGACTACAACGCCCGTGTAGGGGATATGCCAATAATAGATATCAAGCAATGGTACAACGAGCCAACACTAAATGAAGAAGTAGAAGAATTAATAGAATTTTGTGCTATAAACGAAATGAGAATCAATAATACATTCTTCCTACATTTAAACCAACACAAGGTGACCTGGAGCAACACAAGAGGACAGACATCGATGATAGACTATATTATAATCACTAATCGATCGATCATCCCATCGAACATACTGGACGTGCGAACGCTTAGTTCTGCGAATATTGGCAGCGATCTCGGCCTGGTGTTGTGTAAAATGAGACTGGCATTAAAATACAATAAACCTACACCAGTATACATAGAAAAAATAAACATCGAGAGCATAACGGAAGATGGCACAAAAACCCTATACCAAGCGCGACTCAATAGGAAACTAGAAGAGAACAACATCGAAGACTCTGACAATGTAGAAATAAGTTGGAAGAAACTAAAAACAAATATACTAAACGCCGCACATGAAGCATTAGGAAAACGAAAAGCCAATGTCAATTCAAACAGAAAAACTCGTTGGTTTACAGAAGAAATTAAGCTATTGGCAGACGAAAAACGTAAGAGTTACCTAAAATATAGAAGTAATCCAATACCTGAAGAAAGAAGAAAATATATTGAGGTGAGGAACATGACAAATTCCAAAATAAGACAACTCAAGGAGGGATATTGGGATAAATTCACCAAGAATATGGAGTCAGACTTATATGGAGCTCAGAAAAAAGTGTGGAAAATGATACAAGGCCAGAAAAACGATATAAATGAGTATTTTCAAGTCAATAAAATTTCAGAAGAAGAATGGAAATCGTACTTTAAACAAATATACGAAGAAACAAATCGACAAGGAGAACACACGCACAATGAGAACAACACACACCCAAATAATGGGGCCAATGTTCATATCGGCCAAAAGCAGTTTTTGTTCACATCGGCCAATTTTACGTGATCACAACGGCCAACATGTTCAGATCGGCCAACAGCACTTTATGTTCATATCGGCCAACTTGTTCATATCGGCCACTTTTAGTTTTGATCATATCGGCCAACTTGATCATATCGGCCAACGACGGCGTTAAACGTAAGAAACACCGATGGTAGCCGAATCGTAACTTTTACGCAAGGACGACCGACGCCTTATACTTGTTCAGAACGCCCATTACTTAATCATATCGGCCACTTTCATTTTTGATCATATCGGCCAAAAGTAGTTTTGATCATATCGGATAACGTGTTCATATCGGCCACTTGCAGTTTTGATCATATCGGCCAAAAGTAGTTTTGATCATATCGGCCAACTTTTAGTTTTGATCATATTGGAAGTTGTGTTCGTGAACAGGATGGAGCACCGCCACACTTTGCTAACAATGTGCGTGATGCACTAAATGCGAGATATCTCTCGCGGTAGATTAGACGAAAAGGACCACTTACCAGCTAGCCCCCATGACCCACTGATCGCAAGCGTAAAACATAAAAGCAAAAAATTACGACCTTCGCAGATTATGTCAGCAAACATAGTTCTATAGTTCACCGTCTAGCCGATATGATCAAAACTAAAAGTGGCCGATATGAACAAGTTGGCCGATATGAACATAAAGTGCTGTTGGCCGATCTGAACATGTTGGCCGTTGTGATCACGTAAAATTGGCCGATATGAACAAAATCTGCTTTTGGCCGATATGAATATGACCCAAACAATGAACATGAACATGTTAACATAACACAAGAGGGGGTAAATGATACACTTGCCAAACTGAAAAACAGGAAGTCTCCAGGCCCTGATAAAATACATATCTAATGAATTATTGAAGTATGGAAGCGAAGAACTAAAGCGACAAATGCATAAACTCTTTAACAAAATCATGACGGAAGAAAAGATACCAGAAGACTGGAAGCTAAGCACAACTATAGCTGTATTTAAAAAAGGAGACAAAAAACAACCTCAAAACTATCGAGGCATTACACTTCTTAACTCGACATTGAAAGTTCTAATTAATACCATTTTTAAAAAACTTCAGAACACAATAGCAATAGCAGAAGAACAGCAGGGCGTTCGTCCAAACAGAGAAACAACCGATGCGATTTTTATCCTGCGTGAAATAGTCGAAAAATCAATTGAAGTTGTATGCCCGGCATATATGTGCTTCATAGATCTTACCTAAGCCTTTGATAGGGTGCAACTCAACGACGTTCTCACACAGCTATACAAACATAACATTGCAAACAGTATCGTAAATCTCATAAAAGATGTCAACACGAAAAGTAGAAACAAAATAAAACTCAATCATCAACTCTCAAAAGAAGTCCCCATAGCGCAAGGGGTGAGGCAGGGCGATTCACTAAGCCCATTCTTGTTCAATTTAATCATGAACACAATAATACAAGAAACAAGACCATTGAAGGGATACCGAATGGGCAACGAAAACATCAATATTGTATGCTATGCAGATGACGCTGTGATAATAGCCGATGACGAGGACAATCTACAAAGATTATTACATAAATTCAATACAACTGCAAAGAAGTACAACATGGAAATATCCGTCGAAAAAACAAAAACCTTAGTGATCTCCAAGGAGCCTACTAGATGTAAACTAGAATTAGAAGGCAAAACCATTGAGCAAGTAAGGAGCTTTAAATATTTGGGAGTGGAAATATCCAGTGACAGAAACATCCTTAAAGAAACACAAATACAGGCCACTAAAGCACTAGAAATATCGGGCTGTCTGAGAGAAAGCATATGGCGAAACAAATACATGAGCATTGAGAGCAAAACAAAGATATACAAAGCAGCAGTACGACCTGTGTTAACTTACGCAATAGAGACACTTGCTGAAACTACGAAAACAAAGCAGAAGACAAGAATAGCGAACCTGGGAGACTGCCTAAAAGATAGAAGGAGAGCTGGGCTTCATCATCTGTGGAGTAAACAGGAGCAATCCTATAAGAAGAAGAAGAAGATTTAAAACTGCTGAATTTAACATCAGAAATGGTTCAATCAACAGAAAGATTGCAAATTGTTAAATAAAGTACAAACTTCTTGCTGAGTTCTACGACGCTCACCAAAACCAACCATAATTAAAATTGAATTTGTGCTCTTTCTGTTAATTGAACCATTTCTGAGGTTAAATTCAGCAGTTTTAATTAATTTTGGTTAATTAATTGATTACTGCAACCACACTGCTCAACCTTCGGCTTCCAATTTCCCTTTAAGCTTTATACAAAAAATAATAATATGTTTAATAGAACTAACTCATTTTAATGTATTTTGTAGTCGACATTTTGGCAGTAATAGAAAATGCTTTGTTAAAACCATTAATCATCACATGCACGATTTCTCTGTTTACATATATGTTTTTACCTTTAACAAATAGTCGTTCTACATATATTAACATTAAAATACAATTAATGGTTGCTTTCCTTTATTGTGTTGTTTATTGTAGCAGATGTTATCGGCAATCAATTATTTTAGTATGCTTTTATTTTAGCATTTTTTAGGTTATCATTATGGATGAGTAATAAAAGCATGTAGTCCGATAAGCACAAGACTCTGCTTATACAAAATAGGAGTACTTACCAATACTCGATTATTTTAGTTATAGAATATTATATTTTATATGTTTTTTTGAAACACCTTGTATATTCTGAATATACATGGTATTTCAAAAAAAGGCATGCCTTAAAGGGCGTGTTCCTCTCATGAAACTAGGAGGAAAGGTTCCTATTAACATGGGTCCGCAAATGCTTCGTTATCGAGATACAGGGTGACGAAAATTGTATAATAAAATATCGATTTTTGTTTATTTATTAGGAAATTATTGGGAATATAATTTTAAAAACTACGCAATACGTATGTATGTTCATGTGGCATAAGTAGATCATATTAGTCAGTTTTTCCTTCTCCAGTGGCGTAACTACAGGTGTGTATGTGGATAATTCGGAAGGAAAAAATTGGACGCCACTGTTTTTTTTTGTTTTTGATACAATTTTCAAAATGCTCAACTAATTTATGGTTGAAAGAATCTTCTGAGTTTTTTTCCTACTATTAACCGTTTTCGCGAAAATCACAATTCAAAGATGAAAAACACGACTAAAACGTCAAAACAATCAAGTTAGTGACGTAATTAGTATATTAAACAAAAAAGTACTCGCAGCAGTCGCGTTGTTGTGTTTAATTACTTGTTGTCATCTGCTTGCTGAGTGCGGTAGGTAAATTTAAACATAAAAAATATTTACACCTTTGCAGAACAAGCATATCATGTGTGTAGAAGCAAGGCGAATTTACTAAGAAACGTTTCCTAACCGACGATTACCACACCGTTCTGTTTTGTTTTTGTTTTCTGGATTGTTTTGACTTTTCAGTCAGGTTTTTCATCTTTGAAGTGTGATTTAGACGAAAACGGTTAATGGTAAAAAAGACTCGATGGACCTTTTCAACCATAAATTAGTTGAGCATTTAGAAAATTGTATCAAAATAAACAAACCAGTGGCGTATTAGTGTTTCCTCTTGAAATATCCACATACACACCTGTAGCTACGCCGCTGGAAAAAGAAAAAAACGACTAATATGCTCCACCTATGCCACATGAACATACATACGTATTGCGTATTTTTTAAAATTTAATTCCCAGGCTTTGAAACTAGACTCACAACGGCAGTAGGTTCGAGTCCTCTGCCCGTCGGAAATTTTTCTGAATAAGTTAAATCCGGCGTATCCATGGATGGTATGTGGTGTGTATGTTGGATTGCATGTCTTTCAGGGGTGGGGCATGTTAAGGGGGTGGGATGGGAATCATGGAATCGTGCTCACGCACGGCCTCATAATTCTTAAAAAAAAATCATTTGCGAATAAATGAAAAATCGATATTTTTTTTTATAATGTTCAACACCGATATCGTGATAATGAAGCATTTGCGGACCCATGTTAATAGGAACGTTTCCTCTTATTTTCATGAGAGGAACACGCCCTTAAAAGGATGTGTATGTTAGGTTGCATGTCTTTCAGGGGTGGGGCATGTTAGACAGGTGAATAGCGCTGAAGTGCGCTGAGCCCAGGTAAGGGGGTGGAATGGGAATCATGGAGTCGTGCTCACGCACGGCCTCATGATTCTTAAAAAAAAATCATTTGCGAATAAATGAAAAATCGATATTTTTTTTTATAATCTTCAACACCGATATCGTGATAATGAAGCATTTGCGGACCCATGTTAATAGGAACGTTTCCTCTTATTTTCATGAGAGGAACACGCCCTTAAAAGGATGTGTATGTTAGGTTGCATGTCTTTCAGGGGTGGGGCATGTTAGACAGGTGAATAGCGCTGAAGTGCGCTGAGCCCAGGTAAGGGGGTGGGATGGGAATCATGGAATCGTGCTCACGCACGGCCTCATGATTCTTAAAAAAAAATCATTTGCGAATAAATGAAAAATCGATATTTTTTTTATAATCTTCAACACCGATATCGTGATAATGAAGCATTTGCGGATCCATGTTAATAGGAACGTTTTCTCTTATTTTCATGAGAGGAACACGCCCTTAAAAGGATGTGTATGCTGGGTTGCATGTCTTTCAGGGGTGGGGCATGTTAGACAGGTGAATAGCGCTGAAGTGCGCTGAGCCTGGGTAAGAGGGTGGGATGGGAATCATGGAGTCGTGTTCACGCACGGCCACATGATTTAAAAAAAAATCAACTCCGAATAAATGAAAAAATCGATACTTTTTATAATCTTCAACACCGATATCGTGATAACGAAGCATTTGCGGACCCATGTTAATAGGAACGTTTCCTCTTATTTTCATGAGAGGAACACGCCCTTAAAAGTATGTGTATGTTAGGTTGCATGTCTTTCAGGGGTGGGGCATGTTAGACAGGTGAATAGCGCTGAAGTGCGCTGAGCCTGGGTAAGGGGGTGGGATGGGAATCATGGAGTCGTGCTCACGCACGGCCTCATGATTCTTAAAAAAATCAACTCCGAATAAATAAAAAAATCGATACTTTTTATAATCTTCAACACCGATATCGTGATAACGAAGCATTTGCGGACCCATGTTAATAGGAACGTTTCCTCTTATTTTCATGAGAGGAACACGCCCTTAAAAGGATGTGTATGCTGGGTTGCATGTCTTTCAGGGGTGGGGCATGTTAGACAGGTGAATAGCGCTGAAGTGCGCTGAGCCTGGGTAAGAGGGTGGGATGGGAATCATGGAGTCGTGTTCACGCACGGCCACATGATTTAAAAAAAATCAACTCCGAATAAATGAAAAAATCGATACTTTTTATAATCTTCAACACCGATATCGTGATAACGAAGCATTTGCGGACCCATGTTAATAGGAACGCTTCCTCTTATTTTCATGAGAGGAACACGCCCTTAAAAGGATCTGTATGTTAGGTTGCATGTCTTTCAGGGGTGGGGCATGTTAGACAGGCGAATAGCGCTGAAGTGCGCTGAGCCTGGGTAAGGGGGTGGGATGGGAATCATGGAGTCGTGCTCACGCACTGCCTCATGATTCTTAAAAAAATCAACTCCGAATAAATAAAAAAATCGATACTTTTTATAATCTTCAACACCGATATCGTGATAACGAAGCATTTGCGGACCCATGTTAATAGGAACGTTTCCTCTTATTTTCATGAGAGGAACACGCCCTTAAAAGGATGTGTATGCTGGGTTGCATGTCTTTCAGGGGTGGGGCATGTTAGACAGGTGAATAGCGCTGAAGTGCGCTGAGCCTGGGTAAGAGGGTGGGATGGGAATCATGGAGTCGTGCTCACGCACGGCCTCATGATTCTTAAAAAAATCAACTCCGAATAAATGAAAAAATCGATACTTTTTATAATCTTCAACACCGATATCGTGATAACGAAGCATTTGCGGACCCATGTTAATAGGAACGTTTCCTCTTATTTTCATGAGAGGAACACGCCCTTAAAAGGATGTGTATGCTGGGTTGCATGTCTTTCAGGGGTGGGGCATGTTAGACAGGTGAATAGCGCTGAAGTGCGCTGAGCCTGGGTAAGAGGGTGGGATGGGAATCATGGAGTCGTGTTCACGCACGGCCACATGATTTAAAAAAAATCAACTCCGAATAAATGAAAAAATCGATACTTTTTATAATCTTCAACACCGATATCGTGATAACGAAGCATTTGCGGACCCATGTTAATAGGAACGCTTCCTCTTATTTTCATGAGAGGAACACGCCCTTAAAAGGATGTGTATGTTAGGTTGCATGTCTTTCAGGGGTGGGGCATGTTAGACAGGTGAATAGCGCTGAAGTGCGCTGAGCTTGGGTAAGGGGGTGGGATGGGAATCATGGAGTCGTGCTCACGCACGGCCTCATGATTCTTAAAAAAATCAACTCCGAATAAATAAAAAAATCGATACTTTTTATAATCTTCAACACCGATATCGTGATAACGGAGCATTTGCGGACCCATGTTAATAGGAACGTTTCCTCTTATTTTCATGAGAGGAACACGCCCTTAAAAGGATGTGTATGCTGGGTTGCATGTCTTTCAGGGGTGGGGCATGTTAGACAGGTGAATAGCGCTGAAGTGCGCTGAGCCTGGGTAAGAGGGTGGGATGGGAATCATGGAGTCGTGCTCACGCACGGCCTCATGATTCTTAAAAAAATCAACTCCGAATAAATAAAAAAATCGATACTTTTTATAATCTTCAACACCGATATCGTGATAACGGAGCATTTGCGGACCCATGTTAATAGGAACGTTTCCTCTTATTTTCATGAGAGGAACACGCCCTTAAAAGGATGTGTATGCTGGGTTGCATGTCTTTCAGGGGTGGGGCATGTTAGACAGGTGAATAGCGCTGAAGTGCGCTGAGCCTGGGTAAGAGGGTGGGATGGGAATCATGGAGTCGTGCTCACTCACGGCCTCATGATTCTTAAAAAAATCAACTCCGAATAAATAAAAAAATCGATACTATTTATAATCTTCAACACCGATATCGTGATAACGAAGCATTTGCGGACCCATGTTAATAGGAACGTTTCCTCTTATTTTCATGAGAGGAACACGCCCTTAAAAGGATGTGTATGCTGGGTTGCATGTCTTTCAGGGGTGGGGCATGTTAGACAGGTGAATAGCGCTGAAGTGCGCTGAGCCTGGGTAAGAGGGTGGGATGGGAATCATGGAGTCGTGTTCACGTACGGCCACATGATTTAAAAAAAAAACAACTCCGAATAAATGAAAAAATCGATACTTTTTATAATCTTCAACACCGATATCGTGATAACGAAGCATTTGCGGACCCATGTTAATAGGAACGTTTCCTCTTATTTTCATGAGAGGAACACGCCCTTAAAAGTATGTGTATGTTAGGTTGCATGTCTTTCAGGGGTGGGGCATGTTAGACAGGTGAATAGCGCTGAAGTGCGCTGAGCCTGGGTAAGGGGGTGGGATGGGAATCATGGAGTCGTGCTCACGCACGGCCTCATGATTCTTAAAAAATCAACTCCGAATAAATAAAAAAATCGATACTTTTTATAATCTTCAACACCGATATCGTGATAACGAAGCATTTGCGGACCCATGTTAATAGGAACGTTTCCTCTTATTTTCATGAGAGGAACACGCCCTTAAAAGGATGTGTATGCTGGGTTGCATGTCTTTCAGGGGTGGGGCATGTTAGACAGGTGAATAGCGCTGAAGTGCGCTGAGCCTGGGTAAGAGGGTGGGATGGGAATCATGGAGTCGTGTTCACGTACGGCCACATGATTTAAAAAAAAAATCAACTCCGAATAAATGAAAAAATCGATACTTTTTATAATCTTCAACACCGATATCGTGATAACGAAGCATTTGCGGACCCATGTTAATAGGAACGTTTCCTCTTATTTTCATGAGAGGAACACGCCCTTAAAAGGATGTGTATGCTGGGTTGCATGTCTTTCAGGGGTGGGGCATGTTAGACAGGTGAATAGCGCTGAAGTGCGCTGAGCCTGGGTAAGAGGGTGGGATGGGAATCATGGAGTCGTGTTCACGCACGGCCACATGATTTAAAAAAAATCAACTCCGAATAAATGAAAAAATCGATACTTTTTATAATCTTCAACACCGATATCGTGATAACGAAGCATTTGCGGACCCATGTTAATAGGAACGCTTCCTCTTATTTTCATGAGAGGAACACGCCCTTAAAAGGATGTGTATGTTAGGTTGCATGTCTTTCAGGGGTGGGGCATGTTAGACAGGTGAATAGCGCTGAAGTGCGCTGAGCTTGGGTAAGGGGGTGGGATGGGAATCATGGAGTCGTGCTCACGCACGGCCTCATGATTCTTAAAAAAATCAACTCCGAATAAATAAAAAAATCGATACTTTTTATAATCTTCAACACCGATATCGTGATAACGGAGCATTTGCGGACCCATGTTAATAGGAACGTTTCCTCTTATTTTCATGAGAGGAACACGCCCTTAAAAGGATGTGTATGCTGGGTTGCATGTCTTTCAGGGGTGGGGCATGTTAGACAGGTGAATAGCGCTGAAGTGCGCTGAGCCTGGGTAAGAGGGTGGGATGGGAATCATGGAGTCGTGTTCACGTACGGCCACATGATTTAAAAAAAAATCAACTCCGAATAAATGAAAAAATCGATACTTTTTATAATCTTCAACACCGATATCGTGATAACGAAGCATTTGCGGACCCATGTTAATAGGAACGTTTCCTCTTATTTTCATGAGAGGAACACGCCCTTAAAAGTATGTGTATGTTAGGTTGCATGTCTTTCAGGGGTGGGGCATGTTAGACAGGTGAATAGCGCTGAAGTGCGCTGAGCCTGGGTAAGGGGGTGGGATGGGAATCATGGAGTCGTGCTCACGCACGGCCTCATGATTCTTAAAAAAATCAACTCCGAATAAATAAAAAAATCGATACTTTTTATAATCTTCAACACCGATATCGTGATAACGAAGCATTTGCGGACCCATGTTAATAGGAACGTTTCCTCTTATTTTCATGAGAGGAACACGCCCTTAAAAGGATGTGTATGCTGGGTTGCATGTCTTTCAGGGGTGGGGCATGTTAGACAGGTGAATAGCGCTGAAGTGCGCTGAGCCTGGGTAAGAGGGTGGGATGGGAATCATGGAGTCGTGTTCACGTACGGCCACATGATTTAAAAAAAAAATCAACTCCGAATAAATGAAAAAATCGATACTTTTTATAATCTTCAACACCGATATCGTGATAACGAAGCATTTGCGGACCCATGTTAATAGGAACGTTTCCTCTTATTTTCATGAGAGGAACACGCCCTTAAAAGGATGTGTATGCTGGGTTGCATGTCTTTCAGGGGTGGGGCATGTTAGACAGGTGAATAGCGCTGAAGTGCGCTGAGCCTGGGTAAGAGGGTGGGATGGGAATCATGGAGTCGTGTTCACGCACGGCCACATGATTTAAAAAAAATCAACTCCGAATAAATGAAAAAATCGATACTTTTTATAATCTTCAACACCGATATCGTGATAACGAAGCATTTGCGGACCCATGTTAATAGGAACGCTTCCTCTTATTTTCATGAGAGGAACACGCCCTTAAAAGGATCTGTATGTTAGGTTGCATGTCTTTCAGGGGTGGGGCATGTTAGACAGGCGAATAGCGCTGAAGTGCGCTGAGCCTGGGTAAGGGGGTGGGATGGGAATCATGGAGTCGTGCTCACGCACGGCCTCATGATTCTTAAAAAAATCAACTCCGAATAAATAAAAAAATCGATACTTTTTATAATCTTCAACACCGATATCGTGATAACGAAGCATTTGCGGACCCATGTTAATAGGAACGTTTCCTCTTATTTTCATGAGAGGAACACGCCCTTAAAAGGATGTGTATGCTGGGTTGCATGTCTTTCAGGGGTGGGGCATGTTAGACAGGTGAATAGCGCTGAAGTGCGCTGAGCCTGGGTAAGAGGGTGGGATGGGAATCATGGAGTCGTGCTCACGCACGGCCTCATGATTCTTAAAAAAATCAACTCCGAATAAATAAAAAATCGATACTTTTTATAATCTTCAACACCGATATCGTGATAACGAAGCATTTGCGGACCCATGTTAATAGGAACGTTTCCTCTTATTTTCATGAGAGGAACACGCCCTTAAAAGGATGTGTATGCTGGGTTGCATGTCTTTCAGGGGTGGGGCATGTTAGACAGGTGAATAGCGCTGAAGTGCGCTGAGCCTGGGTAAGAGGGTGGGATGGGAATCATGGAGTCGTGTTCACGCACGGCCACATGATTTAAAAAAAATCAACTCCGAATAAATGAAAAAATCGATACTTTTTATAATCTTCAACACCGATATCGTGATAACGAAGCATTTGCGGACCCATGTTAATAGGAACGCTTCCTCTTATTTTCATGAGAGGAACACGCCCTTAAAAGGATGTGTATGTTAGGTTGCATGTCTTTCAGGGGTGGGGCATGTTAGACAGGTGAATAGCGCTGAAGTGCGCTGAGCCTGGGTAAGGGGGTGGGATGGGAATCATGGAGTCGTGCTCACGCACGGCCTCATGATTCTTAAAAAAATCAACTCCGAATAAATAAAAAAATCGATACTTTTTATAATCTTCAACACCGATATCGTGATAACGGAGCATTTGCGGACCCATGTTAATAGGAACGTTTCCTCTTATTTTCATGAGAGGAACACGCCCTTAAAAGGATGTGTATGCTGGGTTGCATGTCTTTCAGGGGTGGGGCATGTTAGACAGGTGAATAGCGCTGAAGTGCGCTGAGCCTGGGTAAGAGGGTGGGATGGGAATCATGGAGTCGTGTTCACGTACGGCCACATGATTTAAAAAAAAAATCAACTCCGAATAAATGAAAAAATCGATACTTTTTATAATCTTCAACACCGATATCGTGATAACGAAGCATTTGCGGACCCATGTTAATAGGAACGCTTCTTCTTATTTTCATGAGAGGAACACTCCCTTAAAAGGATGACGTTTATTTTTGAAACACCCTGTATGTTGTATACTATGTCGTCATTTGTACTCGTGGTGGACCAGCCAGCGCCTCAAATAGTATATTACCAAAAATTTGAGGATTTACGTATCATGTGCTTTTAATATTTATTTATTTCGGCTTGCGCATTTCGTACAAAACACCTCTACAATGAAATATAGTGCCCAACATTGTCTAAGGAACAAAGTTTATATTCACTATACATTCAATGCTACTATGTTGAAAGCAATGAGCTTTTGTTTAATCAGCAGATTAAACAGCAGTCAAAAAAAAGTAAAATTTTCCTATTATTATAGTGCTTTCTTTGAAGCATGTCCCACACATCAAACGTCAAACAATCGAGTTGAGTCGAGAGACTGGGCAGGCCACTGCGTAATGTTGATATTTTCTTCCTGAAACCAGCTAACGTTCCCATAATCCATATAAGAGTGGCCATTATCATGCATCAACACTAATTCTGGACTAGCAGCATCACCAAGTGGGCGTACAACAAGTTCCAGTACACTCTCTAAGTACTGGTTTTGGTCTATCATGCCATGTAAGGAAACGAGATCCGTTCGATGGTGAAGAACTATACCGACCAAACCATTATTGTGCCTCTTCTGTAGGGATGGACCTCCTCAACATGTTTCAATCGTTCTAAGAAGCAATCTCACGCCATACCCTCACTATTTTACTGTCGGGTCTTAATCCAAATCGGGACTCATCTGTAGACAAGATGAAACTCTACTTTTCTTGATCCCAATGCACGATTTCTCTGGCAGAAACTCTAAGTGGACGTCGAAAATGTAGGCCCCACTACATGGAACCTGTTTTCAGTGGTTTGATCACTAACTGCTATCTCTTGGATGTTTTGAAGGGTCGAAACTATCTCCTGTTCTGTTATGTTGCGATTAGCGTTGGCCTGCAATACTGTTTTTGTGCCCCTTGCAGATAGTTCACGTCTTTTGGCTACATCGCCAGTTTTAGTGTAATGCCTCCACAATCGACCAATCCAACACTAATTCTGGACTAGCAGCATCACCAAATGGGCGTACAACAAGTTCTAGTACACTCTCTAAGTACTGGTTTTGGTCTATCATGCCATGTAAGGAAACGAGATCCGTTCGATGGTGAAGAACTATACCGACCAAACCATTATTGTGCCTCTTCTGTAGGGATGGACCTCCTCAACATGTTTCAATCGTTCTAAGAAGCAATCTCACGCCATATCCTCACTATTCTACTGTCGGGTCTAAATCCAAATCGGGACTCATCTGCAGACAAGATGAAACTCCACTTTTCTAGATCCCAATGCACGGTTTCTCTGGGAGGAACTCTAAGTGGACGTCGAGAACGTAGCTCCCCTTCACGAAACCTGTTCCCGATGGTTTGATCACTAACTGCTAAATACTGTTTTTGTGCCCTTGCAGATAGTTCATGTCTTTTGGCTACATCGCCAGTTTTAGTGTAATGCCTCCACAATCGACAAATCGCCCCGCGACGTGCCAAATTCTTCCGCAGTATCAACTTGCCGACTGCCATCTGCCAGGGGCAAATTTGCCCAGACGATATACTAGGTGGTTGGTGGCCGTAGTTATCGGCAAGTGAAGGTGAGCTCCAGGAAGCAGTGGCATAACTGCTGGAGTTAAAGACTTGAGCACGAGAGTGAGATGCACTTTTTTAGCTCAAGCCCACGATCAAAGTATCAATCCAAGGAGCTCATGCATCCGCACATCCGACATTCGTATGTTACCGGTTGCTAAGATCGACCGGCTACCTACTTATCTACACGGTGCTTGGTTGACCAGTACTGGGTAATATGAGTGACTCATTTGGTAGGGGCAGCTTAGGTATTTTTAAAAAGTCCAACCAGAACTTTATTGACTGTTACCACGAAGACCAAATCCAGGCCCGCGGAAAAATAGTTTGCGGGGAAATAGTCTTGGTCACGACGTAGAACTCGTGGAGACTGTAATAACCCTCTGCAAGTTAGGGTCATCTTAGTGCGGCTCGACGGGTGAGCTGCGTTTCAGCTCGGGCACTGATCTGCAAAATCAGTACAAATTTAGATAATATCCCTCCACCAGTGAGAACTTTGGGCTCGCAGCCTGATACCATAACTGGAAGCTATGATAGTTTGTCCACGTGACATCGCGCTAAATGAGCGTAATTCAATCCGGCTCGAACGGGGATGTGGCAGATTAAAGCTCTTGCTAGGTGCCGCCACGTTAAACTAAATGAAGTTAGCTATAATGGCTGCGATTCGCAGTGGCTCTGCCTCTTTCCAGCGTACTACAGCATGCAACATTTCATCCCTGGTCAAACGCTGAATGAATACTACGTCTTCTTATTTAAATGGGAAAAAGAACATTTTCAGGCAACCAATTTATGTTTTGATTAACTTTTTACGCCAATCAAAACCTTGTAAATGAAGCTGTAGGTGGTGGAAGACAGGTTTGGGAAAAGTTTCAAGGTCAAAAAAAATATGTAAAATTTATATTCATTTTGGGGTTATTTGCTTCCATCTACTGAATATCTGTTTGCAGTTTATATAAATCAACATTGTTAATTAAAATTATTATTTCAAATTTAAGTACTTTTTTCTACCCCACAAATTACGTTGGTTTAGAATTTGAACACGGCTTTAGTTACAGTTCCTTTTCTAAGTTCATCGAGAGCTTCTTCATAGTTTTTCAAGACGTAGGTTTTAACTCCCAATTTTTCGTAATTCAAATACCTAAACAGATGATACATAAATAGAATCCGAGTTGTGAAATAATAAACAAATTTAATAAAATGGTTACCTGTCACCCATTGCTTCTATAAATCCTAAAGCTTTAGGGAACGTAAATGGATTGATGTTTACTCCAACAATTCGAATTTCTTTTATAATTACATCAAAAGGCGAAATACTAAAAACAATTTATTACTTATACAAATCCATGGTTACATCGCCTTATAAAAAAGATTTAAAGTAAGTACCTAATTTTATCATTTGGATGTGGCACCCCAAATAGACATAATTTTCCTCCTGCGTTCAGCAAAGAAAATCCTTGCTCAATAGCAGGCGGATGACCACTGCAGTCCATAACGACATCGAATAAGTAATCAGAATCATTTTGTTGCCTTTCCGCTAAAATTTCCGGGGTAATACACTCAAACCCTGTATCTGAAAAAAACAAATAAAAAACAAATAGTTCTTACTGTAAATGGTGCTACGTGAGGAGTTGAAACACTAAGCGTGATTAACCAATTTTCATTTGCTCGACCAATTGTGCTGTCTAAGACTGAGCTCGTAGCCAATCAGCGTCAAGAGGGGCGTGGTCATTCACAACAATAAATTTTGCTTCGTTGGTTTGCAAACATGCCAGATACCACAATTTCTTTCTCTTTGCACAACGCCCAAACCTCCAATTCTCAAAATCATAACATGAAACTAAATCTTCGCCCGGATGTTAATAAAAGCCTGGAGACGTTTTTGTTCGTATTTTGTAGATGTTGTTATGAATTTCTTGATACTATTAGGCAACAAAATTATAAATAAACAACGTGTTTGCAAAAACGTAAGTTGATTTTCGGGATCAAATCAAACTATTCGGCCCAAAAACCAACAACTAAGAATCTGTCTCAGAATCAAGCATTAGATTCCGGTACAAGGCAAACCATTCTTGCAGGCTCCTTTAAGAAACCGGCTTCCGTATCAAGCCCAAGCATACTATCCGAAGCAGTATAAAGCTCGGAGCAACAAAACTTCAAATAAGCGAGTACGTATACACACTCTGCAGTTAAAAGCTACGAAGTAGTCAGATTTGTAGAGTATGCTTTCCACAATTGTCCCAGATGAAAATCCACGATTAAAAAATTGAAGTTACATGCATGGTTCTGGTTATTTCTACTTTACGTGGCTAAACATTACGTGTCCAAAACTAAGCTACAACCGCTACAACAACTTACCAGTTGGAGAAGCTTCCACAGTCTAAGAATGTGGCAAACTTGCATAAACCGTAACACCATTAAATGAAAACTGCTAGGATGGAATGTTTTATTTTAAGACAAAATATTATATTACTACGCCAAAATACAAACATAAATACTAAGTGACCAAAAATATGTTAAGTGAATGATAAATACTTTCAGAAAACAAAAATGAGTTGTTTGATTGATAGCAGAACAAGTGGATCTAGTTGCAGTTTCAGTGGGTTGTAGTGCACGTAGTGACCCGACCTAGAGTTTGCATTTCTTAGTGGTAGTGGTCTTTGCAGGTGGCTGCTTCGTTGGATACTGACCTAGTGAGTGGTGCTGAGGGCGGCTTCGCCGAGTCCTGGGGTGGGTCGTAGCTGTTTGGCTTTGACGGGGTGCTGATGTATCCGTGCAAAGGAATTGTCTTGAACTAGATACTGTAGCTCGATCTTTTGACTGTACAGGTTAGAGCTCGTTCTGGGGATAGTGCTGGTAACCGAGGGCTCAAGCTCGATCTCAGAACCGGATGCTGGACCTCGATCTGGAGATAGTGACCATCGGCTGGATCTTACGACCAGAGGCCAGTGCTCCATTTTTAAAGCGACTACCTTATGATTAATCTTATTCTGTCCTAAAGATAAACTGATTGTTCTGCGTTCTTGCGTTTGGTTGTATACCGTTTCGTTGGCAGTAGTGGCTAGTCATTTTTTAACAATATTGCTGCGCTTTTGTAACCCTCCGGGTGAGTTTTGTTATCTTTTTACTACTACGTAATTCGTTTAGAATGTCGTGAAAAACTTGATACATACCTGGATTGAGATGCAGAATGCAGAGGGAAAGAAAAAGTGGTCCTTATTCCATACTACATGATTTTTAGTTTGCAGTCGTGTGAGAAATTTTGTTATTGTTTCTTATTACGCAATTTTTAATAATGTTGCGAGAGAGTGAGACAGACAGTGGTTGTGCTGCAAAAGTAGAAAAAAAGATAAGAAATTGCTTTTATTGCCTTTGCGACAATTAACTCGTATTGGTTTCCGGACCACACCCTGCGGAGCGCTGATTAGCTGGAGCGCGCACAAAAGGGTCAGCATTATCAAGTCAAGACCACACAAGGGCTTATGATAAACCCTTCAGACAGTTAGGTTCCTTATTTATCTCAACATTTCTAAGTTTGGGGGCCCATAGCCATTAGACCTAATAGTCTGAATAAAATCTGACAGTATTTCAGGATCAGTTTTGATATAATTCTGGAAGTCTCTTGGCTGTCAAAGTAAACATAAACCTGGTTCCCCGAAGACGATTTGTGCACTTATCACGATCACTAAGATCTTCATCTAGAGTAGGATAGCTCATAAGCATCTGCTGCAATGACATCTTTAGCCGGTGATCCATCAGTGAACCAAGCCCAATTCCTTAGTGTTAACACCTTTATTGATGTTCCCCTGTGGCAGGTATTATAATTATGGGGGATTTAGGAAATACCATTATAGGGGCCCGCCCCTTCGGGGGAATAAACAAACATCAATAGAGTCACCAGTTCAAGTCTATCAGGAGGCCAGTAGTTCTGATCTAGTAGCAGTTCTATTATATCAGCAGTTCCAGTGTACGAGCTGTGCCATTGTGCCAGTCAAGGTAACCGGTCCCCAGTTCTGAAGACAAGCCTCAAAAACTTTTGCTAGTCCGATAGTTGCTTCCGTGAATCGACGGGCGTTACCGACATTTGTTGCCGCTTTTTCCAGCCATCCGGATAAAGGTGGATTGAACAGCACTGTACTGACTAGACCAGTGGCCGTCCCTTACGCCCGGCTGCTGTCTGCAAGACTTCAGGCCTCTGCACTACGCCGAGCAGAGCCATCACACTTTGTATCACTTTCTGGTGAAGTCCCTTTTCTCCGTTGATGTCCCCGCTACCCTCACCGAGTAGAATCATCGCTTGAAGTATCTTCGCTAACCCAACAGTGGCGAAAACGACTACCCGTCTATCGGTTTTGGTTCATCTTAATCATCCTACGCACCGTAGCTTAGTGGTAAGCGCGCGGGCTACCAATGCAGCGGATTCGGGTTCGATCCCCGCCCTGGTCGTTCTCCCGCGCAAGGCAACGGGAAACCAGTGAGATAGATTTTTCCCCAGGAAAACCTCTCTGGAGAAGAAGTGCATGCACTTCCTGTGGTTCGGAGCCCACGTTAAACTGTAAGTCCCTTATATCTGTCTGTGCAAAATATCTACTGCCGCGCACCAAACGCAGACATAGGAGAAAGGTAGCAAACGCCCTGAATAGGGAATGGCACTATAAAAAGAAGAATCACCCTCTAACCAATAAAGAGCCTCATTTCTGACGGGACCTCCACAGAGCAGCACCGTCATGAGAACAATTTTTGATAACTCTCGTAGTGATTCCACTAATTCAAATGGTTGCTTAAATAATTACTAATTTTACAAGCAACCACCACTTATTTGTTTTCTTAACATATGACTAATAAAGGTCATATTAATGGTAAGATCAAAACCTTCGTGGAGGAGAAAGGTAGATGTCGCTAAGAAGAGCACGAGTTTTTGACAAAAATGGCGAACTGTTACAGGGCCTACAACTTCCCCTCCGATGATTCACCACCTATTTTATGGATAGTCTTCCTAGGATTCACCTCAGTGACAATATAGATATTTGAAACTCTAAAAGTTCTTCCCTGTTTTACAATTACCCCTATGTTCAACTTACTTAATTCTAGCAGCTGCCGCCTTTTTAAAACAGGTTCGGACACTGTAACTTTTTTATGCCCTTGTAAGTGCAAAATCGCTGAAAACAAGTTGCCAATTATACCAGCACCAATCACCAAAATTGTTTGTCCAACTGGCACAGGATTGATGAGATCCCATCCTCGTGTTAAGCATGAAATTGGTTCTGATAGGGCAGCTATAACAAAATTATTTATTTTACGGAA
This sequence comes from Ctenicera cuprea, assembly GCA_958336395.1. NCBI lineage: Eukaryota > Metazoa > Arthropoda > Insecta > Coleoptera > Elateridae > Ctenicera > Ctenicera cuprea. The sequence goes on from OY284493.1 coordinate 13,325,858, forward strand.
ACAACAGAAATGTTCTACGTTTTTAGTATAATTCTGATAAAAGCATTTTGATGTTTGAGAATGTATGTAATTAGAAGGTAACTTCACAACTACCAAAATTATTTCTCACGTTTACTTCCTCAGGATGTCGATTTTTTAACCTTTTTTTATATCACAAATTACCTTGTTCCAAGGTAACACTCTCAGGAATTTTGTGCACTTGGTCATCAGGTACAAGAACATATTCTGCCCAACCTCCATCTCGAACGATTCCAAGAGTAGTGTTGATTCCACCAGCTTTGCAGTAGTTGTAGGATCCAATATGGCAGAAATTGCATCTACCACAGCCACTAAAACATTTTTATAATTGGTTCATCGTGTTTCAGAATTAGAAATATTAGTCTTTCATCGATAACTAGCGTTGCCAACTGAAAAAGTATAGACAATTTTGCATTTCTCAATACAACTTCAACAAAAATATAGTTTATTGAATTGGACGTAATTGGCCACCTTGTTCGTCAGACTTCATCCATTTAAGCTTCAGGATTCTGATCAAAAAAATAAGTGCCATATATAAAATCATGTTTTAAAAATAACTGTCTTTCTAAAATTGACATTGTATTAAATTTACAGTCTATGGACAAATGTTTTAAAATCTGAACGGTTTTAAGAAGTCTGTTTGTAAACAAAAACAAAACTAAGTCTTTTTTATGTCAATATATTTAAGGTGAATATAGTGTAACTTAGAATAATACAAATTTTACTTACTTGTTAGGATTGACAGCAACTTTGTCTCCTTTGGAAAAAGATGTTACTTTTGTTCCAATTTCAGCTATGATTCCAGAAAATTCATGCCCTAAAGTAAATGCTTCATTGCTATTGCAGGGAAATGCACCCTGAAAGTAAAATAAGCTAACTTGTTGGAATAATCTTTGATAAATAGGTTTTTAATTTTAAGTTTCAGTGGTGTAAATAAAACAAACAAAAATATTCCGTCCGTTTCAAAATGTAAAGGTTTTACTGAAATTATATTAAAAATTGCTTTTTTTAATGGTCTTTGTTTGCTATTGCTTCTTTTATTGCAAGATGGTTTGGTAAATCGACACGTATCTTATGGTATTGCTTACAAAGCTCTGGTAATAGAATTTCTTTCTACGAATAAAATTTTCTTGCATCTATTGAAATTATTGATAATTTGTGATATTTCAAAACTTTAGACAATTTTATGGAATTTCAGAAAACTTGTCGAAATGTTTCAAATATATTTTATTTATATGTTTAACAATATTTATTATAAACATGGGAACCTTTTGACTACTAAGAAATTTTTTAAAACTTATACTTTTTTGAAATAACTAAAAAGTATGAAAATTTTTAATTTTACGAAAATAATAAAAATTACGAACATATTTGCAAAACATTAGAAGTTTTTAATATTTAAAAAAAATAAAAATTTTGGATAAAGTTGAGTTTTTCTAAATTTTGAAAATTTCTGAAAGTTTTGAAAATTTTTAATATTTTGTAAATTTGGACTTTTTAAAATTTAGGAAAATTAAAATTTCTAAAATTTTACGGAATTTCTTTAAGGTAAAATATCTCTGTTCATACTGAAAACAAAAAAAATATATAAAGGACAAAGTTGCGGATCTACTTAAGCTGTAATAAGAAAAAATATTTTCAACATTCTGTTTCCTGTCATTTTCGAGTTATAACATCAACATGCATTTTTGTTTGTTTGTGTTATATCTCGAAAATGAAACAAAACACAATATAATATAAAATATATTTTTCTCATTACAGCTTAAATAAACCGTAAGTGTTCAAAAAAGCCTAATAAAAACGACGTCCGTTACGTTTTTTAATTAGGATAATTTTGGTTTAAACATATTTACATAAAAATAAGCTCGAAAGTTGGTAGTCGATTTGGAAAAATTCGATATAGTCCAGGCACTGAAGACATAAAAGGGGGCTTTGGCTACAAAAGGTCAAGGAAAGTTCTAATTTGGTAAATTTGTACAGTTTGGTGTCCTCATTAATATTCCGAGTTTGCGACCTTGAGCGACCACCGCTCGCGCCGCCATGTTGGAAAAATGGTACCGAAAACCAGTATTTTGATAATATCTTCTCTCCAGCGCCACCTAGGTTAAAAATAGCTATTACAAAAATTATAGAGCATGAAATGTCCTGCAACTTTTGTAGGAAACATTTTTAAATCAGATAAATAGTTCACGAGTTACAGCGGAGTCAAGCTCAGCAAATTTCTACAATTCGCAAAATCGCTACATTTTTTCTCGAAATTTCAGTAAATATTGATTACTTGTTTTCTACTCATTTCCGTACAACAAATTAACGGTATTTACAAAACTTTCCAAACGTTAACCTTCGCAAACCAGGCAGAGGAAAAATTGTTGGAAAAATTTACTCTCCTCGAAGTCTACAGTATGGAGAAATAGTGGCGGACAACATATTGTTCTTGCATGCGTTCAGCGGTTGTGACACTACTTCTGCTGTTTTCAACGTAGGAAAAATTAAGTTTATAAAAACACTTGAAAAGAACGAATATTTAAGCCGAACTATACAAGCTTGCAAAGAGCGAAACGCAGATCCCGAAGTCATTGCTGCTGCGGGGGAAAGCTTTTTTATCGCTTTTTACGGCGTTTCCACAAAAAACACCATTACTTTGGCCTCCCTACGTTATCAAAATTTCGCAAGATCCGTGACGAAGAGTAAATTCAATCTTGCTGCATTACCCCCTACAAGAGAAGCTGCACGGCAACATTCCCTTCGGACCTACCACCAAGTTCAGGCTTGGTATGATATACAAGAGAGTCCAGAGCAATGGGGTTGGGAAAGAAGCAAGTTTGGGTTTACTCCAGTGAAAACAACAAAAGATCTGGCACCCGAAGCACTCCTGAAATTCATTTCGTGCAAGTGCAAAAAGGGGTGCGGTCGAGCCTGTGGGTGTAGGAAAACAGGCTTGAAGTGTTCTGTTATCTGCACATGCTGCCATGGAGACGCGTGTGAAAACAGCGCAGAGATTTTTGCGGGCTCTGGAGAAGAAGAAGAAGAAGAAGACGACGACGACGAGAATGAAGACCTGACCGTTGCGAAATTATTAGCACACGAGGTCGAAGAAGACGACGAAGATGAAAACTTGGAAGAGGAGGAAAGAAATTTGCAAGAAGATATTAATATCAGTGAGCCTGAACCATCTAGGGCATCGAAACAGAAGAAAAGACTTACCGAGGTCGGTATTTACTGAAATTTCGAGAAAAAATGTAGCGATTTTGCGAATTGTAGAAATTTGCTGAGCTTGACTCCGCTGTAACTCGTGAACTATTCATCTGATTAAAAAATATTTCTTACAAAAGTTGCAGGAAATTTCATGCTCTATAATTTTTGTAATAACTATTTTTGACCTAGGTAACGCTGGAGAGAAGATATTCTCGAAAAACTGGTTTTCGGTACCATTTTTCCAATATGGCGGCGCGAACGGCGCGGCGGTCGCTCAAGGTCGCAAACTGGGAATATTAATTAGGACACCGAACTGTACAAATCTACCAAATTATTACTTTCCTTGACCTTTTGTAAGTCAGAACCTACCCATTGCCTGGCCTAATATCGTAATTATTCCAGAAAAGCAAACGTTATGACATAAAAGTGTTTTTGAAAACATAAACATACCAAAATAAAAAAAAATGTTTTTTGAAATTTATTGTTACAAAATAAGCCACACATATTTGTCATAAAAATTGTCGATTGATATAACTAGAGACGGGTTTAATTTTATTTCTTCTAGTTTCTGTGGACGCCCTCTCGGAATTTTTGAAATTTATATTTTTATTTGATAAACAGAATGATAGAAAATTTGCGATCAAGATAAATTGCTGATCAAGAACAGTAGAATTAGATACTAAATGAGTTTAATTTGATTTATTCTAGATTCTGTTGACGCCCTCTGAGAATTTTTGAAATTTACTTTTTTTTAAATTTAATAAACAGAATGATACCAAACTTGCGATCAAGATGAATTGCTGATCAAGAACAGTAGAATTAGATACCAAATGAGTTTAATTTGATTTCTTTTAGGTTCTGTTAACGCCCTCTGAGAGTTGTTGAAATTTACCTTTTTATTTAATAAACAGAATGATACAAAACTTTGCGATCAAGATGAATTGCTGATCAAGAACAGTAGAATTAGATACCAAATTAGCTTAATTTGATTGATTCTGGGTTCTGTTAACGCCCTCTGGGAATTTTTGAAATTTACTTTTTTTATTTAATAAACAGGTTGATACAAAATTTGCTATCAAGTTGAATTGCTGATCAAAAACATTAGAATCAGATGCTAAATCAGTTTAATTTGGTTTCTTCTAGGTTCTGTTGACGCCCTCTGAGAATTTTTGAAATTTACATTTTTAGTCAATAAACAGATCGATACAAGATTTGCGATCAAGATAACTTTCTGATCAAGAACAGTAGAATTAGATACCAAACGGGTTTAATTGGATTTCTTCTAGGTTCTGTTGACGTCCTCTGAGAATTTTTGAAGTTTACATTTTCATGTAATAAACAGAATAATACAAAATTTGCGATCACAATGAGTCGCTGATCAAGAACAGTAGAACCAGATACTAATTTTCTTTACTAACCGCACTAAAATTTGAATTCCCCCTTCCAACTTTTTACTGTAAAATAGATGTCCATGCTGGATTTCGTCCGGGACTTAAAAAATGTTTAATTTATTCCCACATTTATTGTCTTATAGGCGATCCGAAAAAAAATTTAATTGCAAGAAAATATGAAGGCAAAGTGCTTCAGCTATTTGTAAAATTATTTTGTAAAAGGTTTTACATTTTACTTACGTTAATAATATGCAGGTCTGTTCCACATACTCCCGAAAAAGCCACTTGAACAAGAATGTGATGCGGATCGGCTATCCTTGGTATGGGAATTTGAACTAGTTCCAATTTATTTTCTTTTAGTGTAAATTGAACAGCTTCCATTGTAGGTACGACACGTTTAAAACAACCAACTTTTTTTTAATACGAACAATATTAAAAATCTCGCGTCACGTGCGACGAACAATTGTTTTAAGCTAAGTATACAAGGGACACGATTTTATCTTCACAATTTTTTTACAATCAAACTAACCAACCTTGAACCTTGTTTTGTTCTCAAACATGAATGATCCACTAAAATATGATCAAAAAAATACGTGTAATCTGACTGTTATTTGAGATTATTTCACACACAATATAAAAAAAGCGTTTATCCTTATTTTATTTTTATAATTTTAATTTAGATCAGATATTATTTGTCTTAACAGTAATATTATGTCACTGTAAACAAATATATCTAGCAGGTAACTTAAAGCTACTCACGAGTTTCCAATCTGTAGTAATTTTGGTACAACTACTGGTTTAACCTTGTCCTTAATGACATTTAAATTATGGAAGGTAGGTGGAGCTAAATTATTATAAAAATCTATAAAAGTGTGTAGTAGCTTACAATATAAGTAAAATATCAAAACGTTCTTTATGTTTTGTATTTTTTAATACGTTTTTGTACAAAACAAAAGTGATAATTTCTATTAGAAAACAAAAAAAAGGCAAGCCTTTAGATAGAATTGGCAACAATTATCTACGTTGTGACCTGTTTTTCTGCAATTTGAGCACCTTTTTGGCGAATCTTCCGAAACTTCGTAGCCGAAAATCTTTGAAGAATGAGGAATCTTTATTGCCTAATATTAATGTTTCGCGATTTTACATCTAATTTTAAAGGTTACAGTAAACCTTGCAAAAACACATTCATTGCCTGAGTTCTTAATAGTTCTGAAACATCTAACAAATTTGAAAGTTTTTTCTATTCTGTTCAACCATTTTCAAGCCTGTTTTGTTTAATAGAATTTAATTTTAGGTGCCAGTAAGAATCAGTTCGTTTTTCTGCGAATACCTCTAAATGGACCCTCATTGTTTCCCAATCATTAAAATTGCTGTATTTGATCAAATTCTTAGCTTTCCCTGAAATTTTTGTTTTAATTATTCAAAATCAATGTTCCCTCGTTCATACTCTTGTAATAACTTAAAAATATAAAATAACAATATTGTTGATGATAACTTTTGGAGAAAGATTTTAGAGTACCTAAAGAGCCTAGAGGAAGACCAGATTCAAAATGATTTTTTAACCTATTATTACAGTATTATACAGGGTTGGGCGAAAAGTACGGAACAATGCAAATATCTTTTATACGGCAACCGCGATTTTCACAAAATTTTCTACATGAAAGTTCCAATATACGGCGGATACAATGAAAGTATCGGTGGTTTAAAAGGACTTCCGGTTTAGCCGGAAATGATATCAACTTTGTTATTTTAAATAGAACACCCTGTATATTTTTTGATATATCGATAAAACTCTTTTTTGCGAGTTCAGTGATATAAGGTTTTATGTCTTTATTTTTAATAATTCTGGAGATATTGAACAATAATGTTTCGTTATTGTTATCTAGCAGCTCATGAAAACAAATGAATGTGAGAAGCTTAAACAGTTATGTAATGTTGTCAAATATGCTTGGTTCGTGTTGTGTTGTTTTGATGTTCGATAGATTGAGCATTATGGCTGCAGTAATTAAATTATTAACCAAATTAATTAAAACTGCTAAATTTAACATCAAAAATGGTTCAATTAACAGAAAGATTGCAGATTGTTAAATAAAGTACAAACTTCTTGCTGAGTTCTACGACGCTCACCAAAACCAACCATAATTATAATTTAAATTCGTTCTCTTTCTGTTAATTAAACCATTTCTGATGTTAAATTCACCAGGTTTAATTAATTTTGGTTAATTAATTGATTACTGCAACCACACTGCTTAATCTATCAAACATCAAAACAACACAACACAAACTGAGCATATTTGACAACTATACAAAACTGTTTTGGCTTCTCACATTCTTTTGTTTTCATGAGCTGCTAGATAACAATTACGAAACATTATTGTTCAATATCTCTAGACTTATTGAAAATAAAAGCATCCATACATATATAAAAGCACAAAGGGTTTTTTTCTCCCCTTCCTCCAGCGGCTCCCGCTTCACCAATTTGGACCATTTTTTTTTAAATGAAAGGTCTCTATTTACAGATGGAACATGAAACATTTTTATATTTTTATTCTACGTCGATTTTTTAATAATAATTATTTTAATTTATAATATATATGAAGGTAGGCTAGACGCGCGTCAGTTGGAGCGCCATCTATAATAACATCGCGTGTCATTATCGGAACTAATGCATCACGTGACTTGACATTTCGCCGGTTCTGTCAACGCTGTCTGTCAGTGCATTGTGTGCTGGGGTAACACTAGTAAAATTTTATATCACTGAACTCGCAAAAAAGAGTTCTATCGATATATCGAAAAATATAAGAGTGCTTTATTTAAAATAAAAAAGTTTATATCATTTCCGGCTAAACAGGAAGCTTTTTTAAACCGCTGTATCTGCCGTACATTAAAACCTTCATGTAAAAATTTTTGTCAAATTTCAATTGCCGTATTAAAGATATTTGCATTGTTCCGTACTTTTGCCCAACCCTGTACATTAAATTGTAGGTACCATAAATTGTAACAGCCCTATAAATTGTAATGCTAAAAAAGAAAGTATAGAAAGAGTAATAAATACCATTAGTATAACAATAACATAAAAAATAAAAAGATAAATAAATAAAATAACGTAAAAATTACCCCTTACCCTTTATTAAATAAATGCTTAATTATTTTTCTATATCTTTGACCATTGATTGATTGATTGATTGATTTTAAGCAGGGTTATAGTTAGGTTAATGAATCCGATTTGCACTTCGACTCTGTGGTCTTTTGTGCCCCCCTGATCCTTTGTTTAAAGTAGTCCTGTGCCCTCAACGAGTTGCAGGATGTTTCTTACAAGGTGCTCGTGTGTGAAGGTTGGTTCATCCGGAGCTCCCCCGAAAAGCTGCTGTCTCTTGCGGTAGAGCGCTGGACAGTCAAAGATTATGTGTGAGGCTGTTTCCTCCTCTTCTTCACATAGTCTGCAGAGTGTGTCTCCTCTGTGTACACCTATTTTTTGGAGGTGTTTTTTCAGGTGGCAGTGTCCTGTAACAAGTCCCACCAACCTTCTGATCTGAGTTCGTCCTAAGTGGAGTACGTCAGTTGTTAGTCTGGAGGAAGGTGTCCTAATTATTGCCTTTCCCAGTGTTTGTCCCTGTGTATCCTCCCACCGAGAAATGTGTTGTGTGACGGTCCACTTTTCTATTGCTGTTCGTATGCTTGTTTTGGGTATACCAAATACAGGCTCCGGTCCTATAAACGGGGTAGATGCACCAGTTTTTGCGAGGGCGTCCGCCTTTTCGTTTCCCTGTACACCTGTGTGCCCTGGCACCCAGATGAGTTGAACTGTGTTCCTCTCTGATAGAAGTGTCAGGTGGTTTAAACATTCCCTCGTTAGTTTGGAACTAGTACGAGGTGATTCAAGTGCTTTTAAGGCTGCTTGGCTATCTGACAGGATGCTTATGTGTTGTTTAGTGTACCCACGTTTTGCATTTTCCTGAACACATTGCATTATGGCAAAGATTTCAGCTTGGAATACAGTGGCTTTAGTACCTAGAGGTACACTGATGTTCTCTTTTGGTCTTACGCCATGTATTCCTGCCCCTGTGCCTTCTGATGTGCGGATCTTTGACCATATATAAATAATTGGCAACTCTAACTGCAGCTGCAGTCCCTCCATTACAAAGGACAACTTGAATCAAGATTACATCTTAAATATCTTGGTTGCGGCTATAATGGAACTTGCACTTGGCTGTATTTGCAACTGCGCAACTGCGCAACTCCATAACTGCGTAACTCCCCTCCAATCCCTAATGGTTGACAACTTAAAGTCAGTGGCAAAAAGTTTTGATTGTAATAGTTGGATAAGCGGCCTTGGTAGGCGAGTGGAGTACGCGCTTGCAGCCAAGGTCACAGCTGTTTTCGGGAGTCTGTGCCCCGGTGGTCGAATCCGGGCGGGGGCAGTTGTCAGCTCCTGAAAACCTCTTAACATAGAGTAGTTTAAGTAGTTTTTAGGATTTAGTTAAGCTAGTATTAAGGTAGTACGCACAATGGGCCCGACAATGTGGCTGTAAGACCTGAAATACTCAATAGTTGGATAAAAAATAATTGACTTGCATTAGGAATTGGAGTGCGTTATCTACACTTATTTCTTTATCTAAAATTATTACCTACTTAATAACTGAGCAATGCAATACACAAACGCAAGTTTGCAATAAATGTGTACTACATTCTCCTCTACTTTTATGAAACTTTGTTGATTTTGCAGAGTTTGATATTATCTTATGAAACATTTCTGAATTAATATTACAAATACTTAAAATAAATTTATCTTTTAAATAATGATTTTTGAATTTAGAAAATTATTGCTCTGGTAAACCATATCACATGCATCAGTAAATTACGATATTTTCTATCACGCGTCATGATTCCTTTATTTGCGTGTGAACCGCGAACGCGACAGTTCTATGACAATATCCATGAAATATTTTTTTCACAAAAACTATGGCGTTTATAAAAAAAGTTATTTTGTTTTTTGTTGGGAATTAAATGGGCTTGCCGTTAAGATAAAAAAATATGGGGCATTGTATTTAAGAAAAATATTATCTTATTTATAATTTTTTTATGAGACTTCTTATATGACAGTTTACAGTAAGTTTGGGCTCGTACTATACTTTTATTAGTACTTAACTTTTTTAGCTATCTTCTGAAATAGCAGAAATATATTAAAACGTGTATTTTTTTGACTCGGCTGTATAATTATTAATACGCCTTTGTTTATTCTTTTATTTAATTTACCATTATCAGACTAACTAAAGTAAAACAAAATATCTCCTTTATCTTTTTTTGGATGATAATCCATTGCAAACCAGTACCTCATTACTCAATACCATCTTATCACGCAGTTATCGGTCTTTGCGTATTTTAAGTAGAGTAAATAAGACTGATATTTATTAATATCTGTTAGAAGTTGTGTACACTTTCTGTGAGGCACAATGGAAGCCATCCAGTTTACACTGAAGCAAAAGAAATTGGAATTGGTACAAAAACCAATACCGAAAATAGAACATGCAGATCAAATTTTGGTTAAAGTAGCATACTCGGGAATATGTGGAACTGATTTACACATTATCGCTGTAAGTAATTTTGATTTATATGTTTAATGGTATGTTTTCAATTTATAATATTCCAATAATCGTGCTAGTAAGAACGCTTTGCTTTGCCCTCTCGCTCAAGTTATTGTTCCAGAAAAAAATGATTTTGTTGTCTAGCTCTTACAGAATCACCAAAATATATTTTAATTATTTCCACAGTTGGATGATAGTACGTGAAAATCTAGACCAATTAAAAAAAATATAATTTTACGCCTGAATATAAGTTACAATGCATAATCACCCCATGGTGCTTGCTTTATAGCAAGTTCCTTTTCCCCAAACATTTTCTTTCTAGCACTATTACACAAAACCAAACAAATTAAACAATTAAAAAAAATTTAATCACACATTTAAAAATAGTTGCCAAAAATTCCAAAACGGACGTGTTAGTAACGGTTCTCTGCTCAAATAATAATACGAGGATCGTTCGAAATGTACGTGGCCTAACACAGAGATGGCGCTAATTCGGCGAAATTTACATTACCATTTTTCAGAACCATTTCATAGGTTAAATATGACAGTATAGAGCGATCTGTCAATTAGTTTGTGTTTGACAGTGCGCCAAAGTGACCGACTCGAGTGATTTCGTAAATAATAAAAACTGAGTTGCGTGCAGTGATAAAGTACTTTCATTTGAAAGGCTTAACACCAACCGAAATCAAAGCAGAGTTGGATTCGACATTTTCTAAGTCGGCTCCTTCGTTTTCAATGGTTAAAAACTGGGTTGTGGAGTTTAAGCGTGGTCGTGTAAGCACAAAAGGCGAACCCTGCAGTGGACGCCTAAAAACGGCTACTACTCCGGATATGATTGAAAAAGTCCTCCGTACCGTATTGGATAACCGTCGAGTAAAAGTGCACGAGATAGCAGACATACTGGGCATCTTAAATTATAGTTTGCACAGAATTTTACCTGAAGAATTGGAAATATTCTGCGCGTTGGGTGCCGCGTTTGCTCACACCGGAGCAAAAACTGAATCGTTTGGTTGTTTCTCCCGACCTTTTGGCACGTTTTTGCCGCAATCCAAAACATTTTTGCTCCGTTTCATAATCATCGATGAAACTTGGGTCCAACATTACACTCCTGAAACCAAAGAACAGTCCAAACAATGGACACACACTACCGAAGAAGTCAAAAACGATTTTGTCAGCAGGAAAGGTCATGCAACTGAATTTTGGGATTCTCATGGAATTATCATCATCGACTACTTGGAAAAGGGACAAACAATAAATAGCGAGTATTATGCCAATTTGTTGCAGCAATTGAGCAACAAAATAAAAACGAAACGGCCTTATTTGGCAAAAAAGAAAGTGCTTTTCCATCAAGATAACGCACCTGTACACACGTCTGCAATCGCCATGGCCAAAATTCATGAATTGGAATTCGAATTAGTGCCTCATTCGCCCTATTCGCCAGATTTGGCTCTCAGCGATTTTTATCCATTTCCAAACCTGAAAAATGGCTCGGCGGTAAAAGATTTTCATCCAATTCTGAGGTAATCGCTGCTGTAAATAGCTATAGCAAACAGGAGACTATATTGAAAAATAAAATAAATTTTTGCCCAAAAAACTTGCGTTTTCTTTGTTAGGCCACGTACATTTTGAACGATCCTCGTAAAATATATTGATGTAAAGTTTAACTTTTCTAAATACAAAAAAATTGGTTGTTGTGATTTTCTACTACATGAATATTCTGTACGTTAAAACTCACTTTCTAGGGCGAATTTCCATGCAATCCAGACAGACCATTTGTTTTAGGACATGAATTTTCAGGAACTGCTGTTGAAGTGGGATCAGCAGTTGCTTTAATCAAAAAGGGCGATAAAGTTGCTGTAGATCCTAACAAGTAAGTTTAATACCAGTTAAACTAATATTTTAACAATAAACGATTTAAAAATAATTATAGCGGATGTGGAGTTTGTCACTTCTGTCATTCTGGAGATCCTCATTACTGTAAAATCGGTGGCGCTAACACTAACATTGGTACTGTTAGAGATGGAGGTTGGGCACAATATGTGGTTGTACCGGAAGTGCAGGTTCATAAGCTTCCTGATGGAATAACTTTACAGCAAGGTATTTATTACAAATGTAGGGTGTTTCGAAACATCATTCTTTGTATTTTAAGGGATATCTAATTAGAAATGTTGCATGTTCACTGTTGATTAAATTGTTTGGTAAACTCCCCAAAATTTTACCTTATCTTTTTTCTAGTTTTCTAGTAGAGGAAAGTGTTGGCTTTTTACAAAGACTCAATTTTGAGGAAGCTCTAGTCAAAGCAGCAAATTAAAAAAATACTGTTTTAATTATTACAACAAAATTTTTTATTTCTATATTTTTTTAAATTTTTCTAATAAACTATTTATAACGATTTTGTTCTAAGCCTTAGGTAATTAGGTAAACCCAGTGCCGTGCATCATCTTACGAGTGGGTCCCGTCTCGTTTTATATTTCCAGTACCGAATGTAGATGTACATTTCAATCGCTTATTGGCGCGAAAATATTTAAAACGTAAACAGTATGAGAAAGTACCAACAACGTGCTTCGCCCATTTTGCCCAAATTTTTGGTTTTTAACTACACTTAACTTGTCACAAATTTAGGAAAAGCGATAAGTCACTACAGCTGTAAACACGTTCTTGAGCTGTTCGTTTTATTCTTAGGTCCAAAACCTTACGATGTGTTAAAATATTTTAAAAATATGGAAATTTTTGAAGTACGGATATGTTCAAACAAAATAACAAATAGAGAAAATTCAGTTTTTTCAATTCTGAATAGGTACATTGATTACCGTTTTCGCTCTTTGACAATATCCCCCGAATAATAGGTTAATAAAAAAATTATTAATATGTTAATGCATTACAGCGGCCTTGACAGAACCTGTTTCATGCTTATCCCATGGATGGGATAGAATTTCACCAATAACAGTAGGGCAAAAAATTTTAGTAACAGGTGCTGGTATAATTGGCAACTTATGGGCGGCAGTGTTGCACCTACAAGGACATAGGAGGGTTACTGTATCTGAACCCAACCCTGTAAGGCGTCAACTTATTCAGAAACTTGGTAAGTTTTTATAGATCCTGTTCTTAATTTGTTCTTTTTTTTTCTATTATTTTCAAGCCATTATTTAATCTTGTTTAAAATATATTTTTATTTTGAGAGAAGCACTCATTTTAACATTTTACTAATCTTTCCATAATTAGCTTAACAGCTGTTTGAAAGAGTTCCTGGTCAAGTAGCCTGGTGGGTGATTTTTTTAATATTAATGCATGTCTTAGCTTATTACTTATGCTTCATACAAAATTGGGTTGTCACAGTTGACAGACGTACTTTCCAATGTGGTATTGTTTTATTATAAGCAAATATCATTTTTATAGTGAGGTTATGTTCGCAACAACATAAACTCTAAGACATGCGTTCGGAGAATACCGTAGGTCACATAACAAGATTGTTTTTATCTCCAGTATAGGCAGCGAAGTTGGCATTTAATGTAACTGTTTGTACCTTTACCAGTTCACATTTGGTGTATTTTAAATTATTTGTTGTAGGTACTGGATTTGACTGCATTACTCCAGAAATCTTGAAAGAGAGACAAAACAGTGACGCGAACTACCTATTTGATCTAATTATTGATTGCAGTGGTTTTGCACCAGCAATTGAACATGCACTTTCCCTTTTAAATTTGGGAGGCAAACTATGCATATTTGGAGTAGCTCCCCCAACTGCTAAGATCAGGTATAGTGTAATTTTATAACTTTACAGGTACCTTATTTAATTTTCATTTTTAATACATACCGTTTTACTAAACAAAGGGCATCAAAACAAACAAAGTGGCAATTGGCAATAATTGTGATTATACTTCTTTGCTTATGAGCATGTAATTAGCAGAACTTTGATATAGGCTACACAGTTCTGTTATGACTATACTAAAATATCATATCCACTCCAAAGCGCCGTTCAAATAACCTAACAATGCCACATACTCAGCCATTTGCAACGTCTGGTCCCACTATATGGTATTGAAAATGTGAAGTTCAAGGTCATCTTACAGTCAATTTTGCCTAGTGGTATACTCTGGCGTAGGCTTAAGTCATCGGAGAAAATTCCGGAACCCGTTTCATGCCTTGTTTTAGATCCATTAGTGAAGATGGATATATCCATATGTGGGTTGGTTCAGCATTCGCACAAACACTAAAGTGTCTGTTGAAAGCATATTGTAAAGGAAGGTAGTCTACCATAGCATACAGAAGAGGAGTCTTAACGATTGCCTCATCCAGGATGCGGGTATGCCTGTCTCCTTTGCCTACTGAGTGCCACAGCCCCTATGGCGCAGCCTTAAAGCAGTCCTCACAGCTACTTCCTCCACAAAAAGATCAAGTGGAGGAAGGCATAAGCTCACCTCTAAGGCGGCCGTGGAGGTTGAGCGTATAGCACCTGTAGAACTAAGACAAGCGAGACGTTGCACGTGTTCTAGTTTAGTTGCTGCCGTAGCCTGTCTGACCCTGGGCGACCAGACAAGTGCTCCGTAGCATAGTATGGGCCTAATCACGACGGTATACAGCCACAAGGTAATTGTAGAAGAGAGTCCTCAGGATTTACCTAGAGCGCGGCGACACTGCCAGGAAGCCATGCATGCTTTGTCGGTTTAGGCTTTCAAGTGTTTCTCCCAGTTTAGCAGTTGGTCAAAAATAACTTCCAGGTATTTGACATTATCTGAGAATCTGAGAGAAGTGTTGAATAAAAGAGGTGTACGTAAGGTTCAAACCTTCTTTTCCTCTGTGAAAAGTACCATTTCTGTCTTTAAGGGACTGACAGAGAGGGACTCTTCATTACACCAATTGTCTGTCATTCGAAGAGCTATCTGCATTATCTTGTGTCTGCGTAAAGCAGAATTTATACTTTCAAAGGAGGCCTTGTCAAAGGTTACCTCCATATCAATGAACACTCCCAGAATAGACATTTTATTGTCTAACGATTTCTCGATCCGATTCGTTACAGCATGTAGCGCTGATTCGGTAGATCTCCCTGGGATGTAAGCATGTTGGTTCAGGCGCAGTGAGTGTGAAACAACCACCTTCTCCCTTATTTCTCTGTCACAAAGTCTCTTAAGCGTCTTTAGTAAGAAAGATGTAAGACTAATGCGACGATAAGATTTGGCCAGGGTATAGTCGGCACGCCCTGGTTGAATATAAAAACTACCTTCACTTCTTTCCAGCTCTCCGATATATGTATATTGAAAGGCGATACATGCCCGGTAGATGCGCACCAGGCGAGCAAGTATCAGGCCTAGTTCCCATTGTAATAGGACTAGGAAGATATCGTCCACTCCTGGCGACTTGAATGGGAGAAAGGAGTTTATAGCTCAGGTTACTTTGTCGCTCCGTACGATCCGGTCCGCCATTTCCCAGTGCCTTTCGATGGTGGGGTGTCGGGCTTTGGCCATACACAGTCAGGGGTAACAATATAACCTGCGAAATGTGTTTGAATTAACACTTGTGCTGTCTCTTCGGGTTTGGTTGCCTGAGGCAGCCTAGTTGTTGGTTAGGGTCTTTGGACAGGATTCTTTTTAGTCTAGCTGCTGAGGTAGTAGTATCTATAAAACTGCAAGAAATTTTCCAAGAGTCCTTCTGCCTCCGGTGGATTTCTTTTTTATATATTCGGTTTTGGTCTTTGTAGGCTTCTCAGTCACTAGTAATTCTAGTTCTCTTTGCTTTATTAAAGAGTTTACCCAGCACTAATCTTATCCTGTTGAGTTTGCCAACTTGGGTTTACTTTGATTATTTGTTTATGTTTATGGTGTTTTGACAATTTACAAATACACACCCTACTAATTCCTTAGCAGAAACAATACTTCACTAACCCAAGTTAAACGTTAGCATTTCTACAATAATTAAAAAAATTACAAACGCAGTTTTTAAAAAGACTAGCAGCACCCATGGACCAACATGGGTTAACAAGCAATTGCTAGCAAATTTATTAAGAGATATATGTATAATGATGTAATAAATTGCGACGGCATCGCTGCTTCATGGCATCGATTACTCTTCTTGACTGTTACATAATCATTGAAAGCAGTAAACATAATAAATTAGGTGTGCCACAAAGGCCCTCCGCTGCTATACATTGAAACAGCAGCTAAAACGGCTACATACCAAGGTAACTAATTTCACTTTTTAATTTCTAGTGTTGCTCCCTTTGAAATATACAAGAAAGAGGTTACCATAATTGGTGTAAATATTAATCCATTCAGTTTTCCTAAATCTATAGGACTTTTAGAGTCCCTAGGTGACAGGTAATTTAACATTTATTATTTTCAACGGTCTATACCTTACTCTTGGTGTGAATTTCAGATATCTGGATTTTGAGAAATTGGGAGTGAAAACCTTTGCCTTAAAGGACTACAAAGAAGCAGTGGAAAGTCTCCATAAAGGCACTATTGCTAAAGCAGTCTTTAAACTGTAAATAATAGCTGCTTTATCAAAAAAAACTATTTGAGATCTGCGTTAAGAGTGTAAAATATTTCTGAAACATGTTAGTTAGTTAAAAATAATCTCTACTGATTTAAAATAAAAATTTAATAAAAGCAATAATAAAATTAGTTTTTACAATGTTTGGTTAAACAAGATAGGTAATAATGTATTTATTATACAGACTATTTTTCTACCATAAAAACAACCTTCAAGAGGTTGCTCAGTAAACCATGTTAGAGAAAACAGTTCATATGTTCATTGCAGCTGGAAATTTTCTTAACACGTTTTACGATTTGCGAGGTATCTTAACAGGATTTCTAATAGGCCAGAAACGGCGTAATGAGAATCAGCAACTCACCTGGGCAAGTCATGCAAACAGACAAAAGCAGCAGAGCTGCGCGTCTTTCTGAATGTGCAGGTGCACCTTTTGCAAAATATGGAGCTTAGAAGAAGGCGACCATATTTATAGAACAGCAAGTCAACAACTGTCGCAACCAAACTACTTGTTCAAGTAGGGGGTGTCTCCAATCGGGGGTTACCTCACAAACATTTTAAACTAAGCAGCCTACGCCTAACTACTGTACCAACTACTGTTGAATAAATGAAGCTGAAGCAAGCGGCTATGATTGGATGTACCAAACCAATTATTGCTAAAGTCAAACCATAGAATGGGTAAATTCACTTTTAAAATATTCACAACTTTTACAGTTATCGTATGTTCAAACTACAGCATGCCTCTGGTAACATTGCCGCTCTTATGTGACGTCGAACAGACCGTGTACAAACCCATGGCCAAGCAATGGAGATGATGCTGGGACTCTTCATCTTTTACTGGTTTCAAAGCTCGAGCAGGGGCTTATAGGCTAAGCAACACGGGACAATGGAAACACGCCGAGAAACTTAGAACATACCCAAAATTCCTTAAAATTGAGGACGACCAATTCCATCGTTCAGATGAGTTGTACCGGCATAATTCCTACTTCTTCTTTGACAAATCATACAATAACCGCATTCTAAGCCGAGATGAATGGATATCGGGAGACCGAACTTTTCTTAAGTTTAGTGGTATTTATAGTTTATGAATAGCCCACGGACTCGGGATGGAACGGGAGCTGGAGTTTACAGAGATAAACCAGAAATCAAACTCAAATTTGCTCTGGGTATATACTCAAGTGTCCTCTAGACTGAGATTTTTGCGAAACTAATCTGTGTAAATAAAAACCTCAGAAGAGATTACAAATGTAGATGTATGTGTTACGACAGTCAAGCGGCCATCACAACTCTGATCTCGCTTCAGATCGGACTACGATTTGTTTAAAGTGTCGTCAAATCCTCGCGTGGTTCTCTTATAAGTGAATGTAAAAATTCTATGGGTTCCCGACCATACTGGAATTGAAGGAAATGAAAATATCAATGCTCTAGCTATTACTGGTGCTAAGGAACCATTTATAGGTCTAAAACCATGCTTTGGACTATCTCCTAAATGTGCAAGGCACTATTTATTGTAATAAGTCAACCTGGTGACCACAATTTTTATAAATCATAATTATGTCGTTTGTTCCAATTTCAGGAAAGAGCGCTCGTGGCGCTACAAGTAGATTTTAACACCCCGAGTGATCGCACCGCAGCGCCGTTCTTTGGAGAAGATCGCCTTCCATACAACCTTTTTCCGAATTTCGCCGGGTATAAAATCCAGAATTCAACATATTATTTTACCGCAGCTTATGTTATTTGCCATACTGGGGCGGCCACCCTTCTCAGTATTTTCACAGCATAAACTTACCAGAATTATTGTTTATTTGTTTTCTTATGTTTCAGAAGTTCTATTTCTTTTTCTAGACCTACGAGTTTATAAAATTGTCCACGTATAAACACTCATTTTTATTTCCACAACATCAAAGCTTTAAACTACTCGATTTTTTATATCAAAAAGAACCAGTAAAATAGGGGGTTTAAAACTTATTACTTTTCGCCTTGAAAATACCTTAAACCAGTTGAAATTGGTTAAAATTCATTTTCAGCGAATCAATCGTGTATTTGACATTTCGGCGAGTTATTTTCATGCTTAATCTCGTGCATTTTGCACAAGCTTCGCAGATATATTAAATTATCAATCTCTAAGTTAATTAAAGCCACTAACTGATTTAATTTATTACTTACCTGATCAAAACTTTAATAGAACACGCACAGCTATTAATTTTCTTCTATAGATTCCTGCAAAAACGGGACCGATAGTGTCACCGCAACAGCCAGCAAATAATACTGTTTAAATACGCAATATTTTATTACAGACAGCAGTGAATTACTTGTTCGAGTGAATGAGCGGCTTTTGTGCACAAAACTTTGTTTAATCTGCAGAAATCACAGAAATAGGCCAGCAACGATTTTGTCGATAAAACGCATATTGATAAATAGGTAGTTCGTTTTAACATCCGACCAAGTTTCTCGATCGACATCGGAAAATCAATATTCAGTCCAACCAATCAACAACCAAAAAGAGAAAGAGGAAGAGAGAGAGAGAGGGGGGGGAGAAAGAGTCATGCCGTACAAGAAGATTTACTTAGCCAGTGGTGTACCGTTCCGGAGGGAACATTTTACTTAGTTTTTATTTAAGTTTTGTAAACATTATAATTTAATTACATAAAATATTCATCAATATTTTGAATTGTTCAAATAATGGTAATAAAAAAAATATATAATTTTTTTTCACCGTCATCGTACAAGAACGGCGTATATTACCAGAGGGGATAATACAGTTCTGTAAAACCAATGTATAATTCTAAGCTAGGCTGACCAGACGTGCAGTATAGTACAGTACAATTTTTAAGATCGTTTCTTGTATATCCTACATCATTATTTATTAATGCTGTTCGTGTAAGCTATATTTTGTTCGGATTGTAAAATCCCGTTTAGACATTCGATAACTGTAAAAGTTATAAATACAGAAGGGCTAGGAAAACCCCGGCCACTTTTCTTGCGGCGGTCAAGAGATGGCGCTTTAGTAAAGAAAAATTAAATTAAAATAATGACAACAACGCAGAATCCAAGACGTTTTAGTTGTTTTGATTTAACATGGGGCGTATTTAATAACTAAAACGTCTTGGATTCTGCGTTGCTGCCAGTATTTTAATTTAATTATTCTTTACTAAAGCGCCATCTCTTGACCGCCGCAAGGAAAGTGGCCGGAGTTTTCCTAGCTACTCTGTATATTGAAAGGAGATACCTATTCTATGATTTGGCCTTAGCAATAATTGGTTAGGTACTTCCAATCACCGCCGTTTAGTTCAGCTACACTGATGCTACAACATTTAGGCTTAGGCTTTGGGTCCACCTTGACAAAACTATAATTTTGATTTGAACTTTTTGTGGGGTAACTCACGATTGGGGACACCCCTCACCTGAACAGGTAGCTTTGTTGCGTCAGTTGTTTACTCTGGTAAGTTTATTCTAAGCTTCGGTCTAAATATTTTGCTAAAGGTGCGCCTGCACGTTCATAAGGACGCGCGGAGCAGTTGCTCTTGTTTTTTCACATGACTGACCCAGGTGAGTTGATGTACTTAGCTTCACCCAAAATTTGCAGTGTCTTATTGAAAAATCCTTCTTTTTTTGAGCAGAACCAGTTTAGTCTTTGAAAGATTAACCGAAAGCTGATTCTCATTACACCATTTCTGGTTTGTTGCAAAAGCCTGTTGAGCTACCTCGCATGTCGCGAAGTAGCTCAACAGGCTCGTGCCTAGAAAATTTCCAGCTGCAATTAACATATAACTAGTGTTACCCCAGCGCACAATGCACTGACAGACAGCGTTGACAGAACCGGCTAAATGATGTCACGTGATGTATTAGCACAGTATACTTATATATACAGTAGCGAAAGCGCCCATATAACGCCTGGTAAGCTATAACTAGTGGCGCTCCAAGCGGTCGACAAGTTAAACTATCGTTTAAATTATGGCGGGTTTTAAATTCTAATCCAGTTCGTTGTTGTTACCATATTTTTAATAAGCAAAACAGAAAAATTACGAGCTACATTATATAATGGTTTTTTAATAATACAAAGATAATGCCAGTAATATGATTTATTAACATTTATAAACTGCGAATCTTCAAAATGCAGCGTGCACAAAGTGCAGTTTTTATTCAAATATCCAATCTCCTTTTCACGTTAATCTTCACGTCTACAGTTTACAACCCCCTGTTTTGATCTAAAACGACGAGAAAGTTAAACTTTAATGTATTAATATTTATCAGAATTTATTACCTTTTTGGATCTTTGGGAAATGTAAAAAACTAAGGTTAGGATTCTTTCCTTCGTTGTTTTCGCAGTTTACGGCGGAACATGCGCTCCCTTTTGAGACTCTCATAATAGATTGGTATATCACTAATCACATTTTTATAAAAACGCTGGCAAACAACTTGAAAATTGTTCTTATAACGTTCAAAAAGCAGAGAAACACTACTACAGTCAGCTGTCAGATTTTAGTGTAACTTGTTCGCCGCTTGGTGCTATAATTACCATAAATGACCTTTACTTTCGCTACTGTATATATAAGTATACTGTGGTATTAGTTCTATAAGGGAAACGCGACGTTAGTATAGATGTCGCCTCAAGTGAAGCGCGTCTAGCAGACTTTCATATATATTATAAATTAAAATAATTATTATTGAAAAATCGACGTAGAATAAAAATATAAAAATGTTTCATGTTCCATCTGAGGATAGAGACCTTTCATTGAAAAAAAAATGGTCCAAATTGGTGAAGCGGTAGCCGCTGGAGGAACCGGAGAAAAAAACCCTTTGAGCTTTTATATATGTATGGATAGATTTTTTTGTCTTCAAATGGGTTGCCTAACGATTTCCTGAAGGTTGTCTTTATGGTATAAAAATACTCTGTATAGTAAATACATTCTTATCTATTTTATTTCACAAAATAATGTAAAGGAATATTTAGTTTTTTGTAAGAAAAGATCAGGCATAATTTTTGTATTGTTTTATTTACTTTTTATTTTAAATAGACTTAGATTTGTTTTTACGTGCACATTATACCATATTCTAAGTAAGTGAATTATGTAACTAATTAACATGCTGCAGAAAGGTTTTACGTTCTTAACGCACATCTCAAATAGTATTTTGATAAAGCATTCATGATTTACAGTTTGAAGACTGCTTTAGCAATAGTGCCCTTATGGAGACATTCCATTGCTTCTTTGTAGTCCTTTAAGGCAAAGGTTTTTACTCCCAATTTCTCGAAATCCAGATATCTGAAATTAATATTAACAGTTATACTCTGTTTGTTCAAAATAATATGAATGTTAAACTACCTGTCGCCCAAGGACTCCAAAAGTCCTATAGATTTAGGAAAACTGAATGGATTAATATTTACTCCAATTATGGTAGTTTCTTTCTTGTATATTTCGAAGGGAGCAACACTGAAAATTAAAAAAGTATAATTTTGTTAATTTAGTACGCAGCTATTTGTGCAGCTAACGCTGTTTAGAGCTTTTATTATCTCTATGTACATGTGCGTAACAATTGCACTTTAGATAAGAGTGCTAATACAAAATGATTAGAAAAAGACCATTGACAGTGACCTTGAGGTGGTCTTGATTTCAAATTTTCAAGATTGTGTATGTAATTATATTTAAAGCAAGTAAAACCATTATTGACAGTATCATTTTTTGTTAAAGGTTATTGGAATTACGATTCAGAATGACCTTGAAATGATTTTGGAACTACCATGTGACTTTTCTGGAACCGGGACAAGTTATTACGTGCTAATGCGAAATGATTAGAAAAAGACCATTGACAGTGACCTTGAGGTGGTCTTGATTTCAAATTTTCAAGATTGTGTATGTAATAATATTTAAAGCAAATAAAACCATTATTGGCAGTATCATTTTTTGTTAAAGGTTGTTGAAATTACGATTCAGAATGTCCTTGAAATGATTTTGGAACTACCATGTGACTGTTCTGGAATCGGGATAAATTATTACGTGCTAATACGAAATGATTAGAAAAAGACCATTGACAGTGACCTTGAGGTGGTCTTGATTTCAAATTTTCAAGATTGTGTATGTAATAATATTTAAAGCAAATAAAACCATTATTGGCAGTATCATTTTTTGTTAAAGGTTGTTGAAATTACGATTCAGAATGTCCTTGAAATGATTTTGGAACTACCATGTGACTGTTCTGGAATCGGGATAAATTATTACGTGCTAATACGAAATGATTAGAAAAAGACCATTGACAGTGACCTTGAGGTGGTCTTGATTTCAAATTTTCAAGATTGTGTATGTAATTATATTTAAAGCAAATAAAACCATTATTGGCAGTATCATTTTTTGTTAAAGGTTGTTGAAATTACGATTCAGAATGTCCTTGAAATGATTTTGGAACTACCATGTGACTTTTCTGGAACCGGGACAAGTTATTACGTGCTAATGCCAAATGATTAGAAAAAGACCATTGACAGTGACCTTGAGGTGGTCTTGATTTCAAATTTTCAAGATTGTGTATGTAATTATATTTAAAGCAAATAAAACTATTATTGGCAGTATCATTTTTTGTTAAAGGTTATTGAAATTACGATTCAGAATGTCCTTGAAATGATTTTGGAACTACCATGTGACTTTTCTGGAACCGGGACAAGTTATTACGTGCTAATGCCAAATGATTAGAAAAAGACCATTGACAGTGACCTTGAGGTGGTCTTGATTTCAAATTTTCAAGATTGTGTATGTAATTATATTTAAAGCAAGTAAAACCATTATTGACAGTATCATTTTTTGTTAAAGGTTATTGGAATTACGATTCAGAATGACCTTGAAATGATTTTGGAACTACCATGTGACTTTTCTGGAACCGGGATAAATTATTATGTGCTAATACGAAATGATTAGAAAAAGATCATTGACAGTGACCTTGAGGTGGTCTTGATTTCAAATTTTCAAGATTGTGTATGTAATAATATTTAAAGCAAATAAAACCATTATTGGCAGTATCATTTTTTGTTAAAAGTTATTAGAATTACGATTTAAAATGACCTTGAAATGATTTTGGAACTACCATGTGACTTTTCTGGAACCGGGATAAATTATTATGTGCTAATACGAAATGATTAGAAAAAGATCATTGACAGTGACCTTGAGGTGGTCTTGATTTCAAATTTTCAAGATTGTGTATGTAATTATATTTAAAGCAAGTAAAACCATTATTGACAAGATCATTTTTTGTTAAAAGTTATTAGAATTACGATTTAGAATGACCTTGAAATGATTTTGGAACTACCATGTGACTTTTCTGGAACCGGGATAAATTATTATGTGCTAATACGAAATGATTAGAAAAAGATCATTGACAGTGACCTTGAGGTGGTCTTGATTTCAAATTTTCAAGATTGTGTATGTAATAATATTTAAAGCAAATAAAACCATTATTGGCAGTATCATTTTTTGTTAAAAGTTATTATAATTACGATTTAAAATGACCTTGAAATGATTTTGGAACTACCATGTGACTTTTCTGGAACCGGGATAAATTATTATGTGCTAATACGAAATGATTAGAAAAAGATCATTGACAGTGACCTTGAGGTGGTCTTGATTTCAAATTTTCAAGATTGTGTATGTAATTATATTTAAAGCAAGTAAAACCATTATTGACAAGATCATTTTTTGTTAAAAGTTATTAGAATTACGATTTAGAATGACCTTGAAATGATTTTGGAACTACCATGTGACTTTTCTGGAACCGGGATAAATTATTATGTGCTAATACGAAATGATTAGAAAAAGATCATTGACAGTGACCTTGAGGTGGTCTTGATTTCAAATTTTCAAGATTGTGTATGTAATTATATTTAAAGCAAATAAAACCATTATTGGCAGTATCATTTTTTGTTAAAGATTGTTGAAATTACGATTCAGAATGTCCTTGAAATGATTTTGGAACTACCATGTGACTTTTCTGGAACCGGGACAAGTTATTACGTGCTAATGCCAAATGATTAGAAAAAGACCATTGACAGTGACCTTGAGGTGGTCTTGATTTCAAATTTTCAAGATTGTGTATGTAATAATATTTAAAGCAAATAAAACCATTATTGGCAGTATCATTTTTTGTTAAAGGTTATTGGAATTACGATTCAGAATGACCTTGAAATGATTTTGGAACTACCATGTGACTTTTCTGGAACCGGGACAAGTTATTACGTGCTAATGCCAAATGATTAGAAAAAGATCATTGACAGTGACCTTGAGGTGGTCTTGATTTCAAATTTTCAAGATTGTGTATGTAATTATATTTAAAGCAAATAAAACCATTATTGGCAGTATCATTTTTTGTTAAAGATTGTTGAAATTACGATTCAGAATGTCCTTGAAATGATTTTGGAACTACCATGTGACTTTTCTGGAACCGGGACAAGTTATTACGTGCTAATGCCAAATGATTAGAAAAAGACCATTGACAGTGACCTTGAGGTGGTCTTGATTTCAAATTTTCAAGATTGTGTATGTAATTATATTTAAAGCAAGTAAAACCATTATTGACAGTATCATTTTTTGTTAAAGGTTATTGGAATTACGATTCAGAATGACCTTGAAATGATTTTGGAACTACCATGTGACTTTTCTGGAACCGGGACAAGTTATTACGTACTAATGCGAAATGATTAGAAAAAGACCATTGACAGTGACCTTGAGGTGGTCTTGATTTCAAATTTTCAAGATTGTGTATGTAATTATATTTAAAGCAAGTAAAACCATTATTGACAGTATCATTTTTTGTTAAAGGTTATTGGAATTACGATTCAGAATGACCTTGAAACGATTTTGGAACTACCATGTGACTTTTCTGGAACCGGGACAAGTTATTACGTGCTAATGCGAAATGATTAGAAAAAGACCATTGACAGTGACCTTGAGGTGGTCTTGATTTCAAATTTTCAAGATTGTGTATGTAATAATATTTAAAGCAAATAAAACCATTATTGACAGTATCATTTTTTGTTAAAGGTTATTGGAATTACGATTCAGAATGACCTTGAAATGATTTTGGAACTACCATGTGACTTTTCTGGAATCAGGATAAATTATTACGTGCTAATACGAAATGATTAGAAAAAGACCATTGCCAGTGACCTTGAGGTGGTCGACGTTGTATGCATGCGCATTGTTAACCTATTTGAATGTCGGTTTTGACTAAATGTGAGATTTTGATATAGTGATAACAAAACTGTGTGGCCTATACCAAAGTTGTGCTCTTTAGGCGCTAACAAGCGAAGAAATATAATGAAATTCTTTACCAACCAAATGCAACATTAATGAGTATCTGTATATAAAAATTTCTATTTATTTAAACCTTATACGTATTTCAGCATGTTAACATGCCATTGTCAAAGGTTATATGAAGGTAAACAGTTAGCGTTGTTATAGCAATAGAACTTTTTTACTTATCTTGGTAATCGTCTGCAGATGACTTGATTTCTTATTCCAAAATGTCCAGTAGAGGAGAATTTAAGAGATCAATTTGCTCATTCATTAACGGTACAGTTTTTAAATGTTTGTGAATTTCAAAAGCTTCTAGTATATCTAATTTACGTTTATCATCACAAAAGTGTAAACATTTTATGGTGTTATTAGATGTCATTGAATGATTTTGTTCTAATAAGTGTTTAGCGTAGTTGGATTTATGTGGGTGTTTGTATTTGTAACAACGTACGTGTTCTTTATACCTAATATCAAAATTTCTAATAGTCTGGCCTATATAAACCGAATTACAATGCGAACAATTTAATTTGTAAATGCCTGATTTTAGCAAATCGTCTGTTTTTGATTTTGCATCAAACAAAGTGTTTAAGATGTTTCTAGTTGTTATAAAACTTACTTTATATTTATTTGTTTTGTTTATAATTTTAGCAATTTGTTCTGATTTCTCACCAAAATATGGGATCGAAGCATATTTAAATGCAACATTGTTTATTTCCATGCTTCTTGTTTAACAAAATGGCACGTGTAAAAACTAAGGTACAGCAAGTGCCATTTAACCTTGCAAAAAAAATGACGATAAGTTTAAAAGGCGAGAAGCCGTTACACTCTCAAGCAAAAGCAAAGGTTTTTTATTACATTTCTAGTTTCTTTGCTGTATTTTTTATACGTAACCTAAATTATCGTTAATCCCTCCTCAAAGCAAACTGTTTCTAATCTTATGGCGCACGGCCTTTTAATTTGTCAAAAAATCCACAATTTTTCGTAAACCATAAATAAATTTACCTTCACTTTTTAGTAGAGTGTACCACACTGTCCCACAGCCAATTAGAGCTAGTTTAAGTGACGACTACCGACGAAACAAAGCGTAAGTAGTTGAATCAAAGCCCACTAAAATTTGCAAGGTTAGGTGGCACATGCTGTACCTCATTAGATAGTACCAATATAAAATTACACTATACCTGATTTTAGCAGTTGGAGGTGCTACTCCAAATATGCATAGTTTGCCTCCCAAATTTAAAAGGGAAAGTGCGTGTTCAATTGCTGGTGCAAAACCACTGCAATCAATAATCAGATCAAATAGGTAGTTCGGGTCACTGTTTTGTCTCTCTTTCAAGATTTCTGGAGTAACGCAGTCAAATCCAGTACCTACAACGATGATAAACAGTTAAATGCCAACTGCACTATATAGGAAGGGCGTTAAAAAATTCCTAGTCAAGAGGCTATGAGTAACGCACATTTTAGAGTTCATGTAGTTGTAAACATAACCTCACTATAAACACGACGTTTGCTGTTACTAAAACAATACCAAATTTAACAGTGCCGCTGACAACTGTTACAGCCGAAAATTTCGTATGAATCATGAGTATATAAGTTAGGACATACGTTAACGTTAACAAAATCATCTACCAGCTTACTTGACCAGGAATTGTTTTGAATGCCGGTTAGGTCAATTATGGGAGGATTAGTGAATTTTTAAAAAAAGGTTTTTCTCTAAATAACAGCAAGAATAAATAAATCTCATTTTATTGAATATTAGAGAAAAAATTGTAAAGGAACAATAATTTAACAACCAAGGATTTTAAAAAGATAAAATAGATGACGGCTTGTTGGATCGACATTAGGGAGAAGAATTGAAAAAATAATAAATTAAAGACGGGATCTATAAAACTTACCAAGTTTCTGAATAAGCTGACGCCTTACAGGGTTGGGTTCAGATACAGTAACCCTTCTATGTCCTTGTAAGTGCAACACTGCCGCCCATAAGTTGCCAATTATACCAGCACCTGTTATTAAAATTTTTTGTCCCACTGTTATTGGTGAAATTCGATCCCATCCATGGGATAAACATGAAACTGGTTCCGTCAAGGCCGCTGTAATAAAGAAAACGTTAATAGGCTTTGTTTATTGATTTTTCACTCAGTAGATTTTGCCAAAGAGCAAAAATGGTAATCAATGTAAGGATTCACAATTTAGAAGTTGTAATTGCTTATGAGTGGCGGTTCGATTCCCCGCTGCAGCCCTGTAGCAATAAATTTTTTTGCCGCAACCCGCCGCTCACATTCTCCAATTCGGTGTAGGCAGCCTTAATGCCTGAAACCTTACCTGGTTTTTAGTCGTTCGGATTCGAAGTTAAACTGTAGGTCCTCCGTACTCTACCTTGGCGTTAAGGAGAGTACGTGGCAGAGAAGAGTGCCGGAGCCTGGTAGTGGGACGTAAAAACTGATTGCGAATTGTTTAAAAAACAATTCTGTTTCGTATTTTCTTTGAAGTTTCTCATACTTCAAGAAATTCTACTTTTAATATTTTTAAACATATTTTAACACGTTGTAACGTTTCAGACCTAACAGTTACAAGATACAAGAACAGCTTAAGAACGTGCTTACAACAGTAGTGACTTATCGTTTTTGCCTCGATTTGCTACAAGTTAAGTGCAGTTAGAAACCAAAATTAAAGGCAGAAATGGGCGAAGCACATTGTTGGTACTTTTCCATACTGTTTACGTGTTACATATTCTCGCGCCAAGTGATCAAATTTTACATGTTCACCCGGTGCTAAGAGATCTGAAACTGGACCCACTCGTCCGACGATGCACGACAGTGGGGTTAGCTAATCACGTAATGAGCTAGATAAGTATCTTTTTCTATTTACTTCAAAACAAAAATTGCTATAAGTAGTTTATCTGAACAGTTATAAAAAATATAGAAAAACGGAAAAAATATTTTCAATTAGAGCTAGTTGATAGGCGTAATTAAAATTAAGTAATCTCTATATCATGTACAAATAATATCCGATTTCGAAAAATGAAAGTTGTTTTTAAATATGTTTTACTTATTTAAAGTTTTATGAAAAAGAACAACCGAACAAAAAACGAAAGCAAATATAAATAAACATATTTAGGTTTTTGGAACCCGAAGATGTGTTTCAGTTTTCCATATTTGAATAATGGTCCAAAAAAAATGTTTTCTAATATTTTGACGGAAAAACACGTTTCGGACTTTAGTAAACCAGAATCGATTTTTTAAAGGTGCGCAAAATGTACGACGTGCTTCGCCTGATTCTTCTTATACTATAGAATGTTGAAATGTGCCTTTTTGAGTACATATTACCATATCTCAAAAACTCTAGAAAATACGGGCTGTCTATTGATTCCGTTGACAACCCGTATACATTGTAATGAGTTCCGGAGCGCTCAGTTTCTCACAAAATTAAAATTTACACAAACCAAATTTTTCTAGATTGGATGCTTTAATAGAAATTAGTGCTAATTCCAGACAAACAATTTTGAGACGTGGTGGATCTCAGATAATTTTTTATTCATTTCAGTTTTGGGTACCCATATTTGAATAATAAAGTATCAATCAGAAAGCAACCACAAATTGTTTTTGTTTTGTAAAATTATCCAAAATAAACCAGTTTTACCTTAGCTTTATTACGAATTAATATTTTTTGTGTATTGATGAAATTGGCCGCCCTTAGAAATGTGCCGTTCCAACCACGCGCTTATTTTGCTGATGCCTAGAGCCGGCCCTTTGCGTAAAATATAATGTATTCATTTTTAAACTAATAAAATTGGTTTAAATTGTTGTTTGATTTACTTCACAAAAACACGTTAACCTGTAATAATTGAAAAACTTGCCAACTTGACTAGAACGTTTTGAAAATTGAGTCTTTGTAGAAAATTAACAGTTTCTTATTACTAAAACTGTGATCAAGTCAGATTTTAGAGACTGTACCAAACAATTTAATTCACAATGAGTTAAATACATACAACATGCCTAGTTAGCCGCCGCCGCCGGCTTAAGAGGCCTTCAAATGAATAAGAGCGAAATAGAAAGCTCATTGCGGTAAAATTCACATTACACAAGCTAAAAGAGGATAGCAGTATCTGCGTATTAAAAACTTCAGGGTCACGAACCCACAACTTCCGAGAATTATGCTGTCAGCTGTCCGTGATAAGCGCATGCCAGTAGCCGCCTAATTTGCGGGATTCGCACGTACACGACGTAGTAGTGTGAAAACATTTGTTGGCTGTATAATCATAATTTAGTGGTGTTGTACGATGTCCGTGCAAAATAATTTTGGATTGTGAATGCCATGTAAGAAAATCCTTTCACTTGTTTCCACTGTCTGCTATTTTGTGATAATTCATTATGTGATATTGACTGCAAACATTTAAAAACTAAAATTCAAACACATTGTTTATCGGTAAACCACATGAAACATTTCGTGCATTTTGACACACTGGTAATGTGGGTATCAATTTAAAACAATTTTATTAGAGAGTGCTTATCGAAAGTCTATTAAAGACTTCAATGAAAATGTTAGTAAAAATAGATCATTTTGCCAACGTAAAGGATGGGTTTGAAATATAAGGCTACCTAAAACTTGGGTAAGAACAAATTTTTTTCCATAAAATGCTTTAATTTGCCTCCCAGTACACCACACCACGAGCCGCCACTGCTAGTTAGGTATCTTTTAAAATGCAATAAATGCTATTTCAAAACGTTCTATATTTGTAATAAATACCTTGCTCTAAAGTTATTCCCTCAGGAAGCTTATGAACCTGCACTTCCGGTACAACCACATATTGCGCCCAACCTCCATCTCTAAAAATACCAATAGTATTGTTGATGCCACCCACTTTACAGTAATGAGGATCTCCAGAATGACAGAAGTGACAAACTCCACATCCGCTATAATTTTTTTTAAATCATTAAATATTAAATTATTATTCTAAATAGTATTAAACTTACTTGTTAGGATCTACAGCAACTTTATCGCCCTTTTTGATTAAAGCAACTGCTGATCCTACTTCAACAACAGTTCCGGAAAATTCATGTCCTAAAGCAAATGGTCTGTCTGGATTGCATGGAAATTCACCCTAGAATGTGAACCTTAACTTACAGAATATTCATGTGTTAGTAAATCACAAAAAGCAGCTTTGTGAATTAATTAAATATATTGAACTTTAGATCAGTGTGTTTTATTAGCAATAGCAGAGAACCCCCCTACTAGCACGTATTTGAAGAGTTTTTTGGCAACTATTTTAGTAGGTATAATTTAAAAAAATTCAAGTTGTTTAATTTTTCTAGGTTTGTATTGTGAAGGTGCGCTGCCCGAGAATAAATAATTTGTATCTGATTTTGATTAAGAATAAATAATTTGTATCTGATTTTGATTTGATTGTATTGTTTTATACTTTAAAGTGGGAGCTCCCCGAAAACGTAATGTACTTGTCTAATAACTTTGATTTATTTACAGCCATATTATATTTCTTTCAGCAAATACAGACTTTAATTAACAGTAATCACTTGACTTAGCTAAATTGCTGTGATTTAGCTTAGTTAATTTTAAGCAGGTGGTTGTTTCAGAACAGCTGCACACATTTTTGTACATAAATGTAAATATTGTAAAACACATGTTAACACGTGTCAATGAGTTTGCCGCCTGTTGTGTGGATTATTGGGGTCAATCTAATATTTAAAATTTCACGCTCTCGCATTTTAGGGATTAGGGTAAATATTGGGTTGTAGTAATTAACATAAATTGGGGAAACTTGACAGCTTCAATTAGCACAAGTGTTCAAGAAAGCTTGAGAGTGTGAGACAAAATTTTATTGATACTTCTATCCAATCAAAAATTAAAAAAGAGTGGGACTGTAATTTTATTGGAAAAAGAAACAAGTCCAACCTCTTGGAGGATGGACATGAATTTTAATAAAAGAGTATGTTCCCTAAGGGAAGGGATCAATCTTCGAATTCTCAAAGATCACTCAGTTCGCTGAAATCTGAACGTCAGTTTGAAAGCATTATTGCTAACATTCTATTACAACATTACAAGTCTGGGACTTGCAACTTTAAAATAAAATATAATCTTCTTGGGTTTGGGGCTACGAGGGGCACATTGCCAAAATCAAATAGGCTTAGGCGTAGTGGCTCATTCTTGTCGGTGTACCTGATTAGGCGTATCAAAAGCGGCGCTATTGTTCCTCTTAGGAGGGAATTAGGCGTAGCAATTGAGGCGCTATTGCAGGGAAGCCGATTGGGGTGAGTGACGGCGCTATTTCCATATTGGTTGCGGCACGGGGTTTTGGGGCTACGAGGAGCACATTGCCAAAATCAAATAGGCTTAGGCGTAGTGGCTCATTCTTGTCGGTGTACCTGATTAGGCATATCAAAAGCGGCGCTATTGTTCCTCTTAGGAGGGAATTAGGCGTAGCAATTGAGGCGCTATTGCAGGGAAGCCGATTGGAGTGGATGACGGCGCTATTTCCATATTGGTTGCGGCAAGCTCTGTTCGCGGGTAATTACACATTTTACTGACGTAAACTGCACAATACTCGACATTTATAAACAGTCCCAAATAGAAGTATCAGTGTGGGTAAAACTGGGGTAAATATTTAGATTGGCAACTTTAATCGATACAACTAACAGGCAAATTCCATATAAATGGTTCTAGCACTCATAACACCAATATTTTCAGCACATGAATAAATAAATTCTTCAAAAGGTTTACTGTTGTTTAAATCAGCTTAAAATCTTATCCTTTTTAACCTCGATAAAGACAGGGTAAATCAGCCACGAGCAAATAATTAAAACACAACGTAGGTCCGACACCGATCATCGCAAATAAATAAGTAATCAAGCGTAAATACTTGATAAATTTTAAATAATACAATTAAAATTTGTAAATAAAAATATCAGCGAAACTGCACGATCACAGTATAATTGAGGTAGAAAAAAAGTAGCAAAAATAACAGTTGATATTTATTGTAATTTATTTTCATGAATGGATCTAGTTTTTTTGTTAATCTGTGAAATTCTACCAAATTTGCTTACAGCTAGACGAAATATACAAAGTGCCCATTTTAAAACTCCGAGCCTAAATTTTATTAAATAGGCAACACACAATGCAACCCCCAGATCACTATGCATTTCTACCATTTTTTTTAAATTGAAATCAGAGTTGTTTTACAGTACATGTATCTACTAATGATTAAGTACAAATTTAAGGTTACTTTAATAACTCAAATTTAATATTTGACAACCATAACTACAATAACTTAATAGGAACATAGTACAAAAACTAACGAAGCAGGTGTTCAAATTGCCTTCCCCCTTCGTTTTCGCAGAGTATAATTCTTCTACGCATCGAACCTCTAACACGAGCTAACATTTCCGGTGTGATAGAGCGACAACATTGAATTATCCTTTCGCGTAGATGTTCTTCATTTCGAATGGGCACTTCATAGACATCATTTTTTACTTTGCCCCACAAAAAGAAGTCTAGCGGAGTCAAGTCGGGACTACGGGCAGGCCAAAGATGCAATGCACCTCGTCCAATTACGCGTCCCTCAAAACGTTGGTTAAGATAATTTATCACATCCCTATGAAAATGCGGAGGTGCACCATCATTTAAAAACCACATGCTATTTCGTACGTTTTGAGGAACTGTTTGGAGGAGAGCCGGTAGTTCATTAATTAAGGAATTTAAATACATTTCACCATCTAAATTTCCATTAAAGAAATGTGGACCTATTACAAAATCGCCAATAATATCGCACCACACATTAAGAGAAAAAATTCTCTGAAAATGAGTTATCCTGATCCAGCGGGGATTGTCTTGGGCGTAATAGTGGCAGTTATGTCGATTAACCATGCCGTTGTTTGAAAACCTCGCTTCATCACAGAATAATACCATACTTAAAAATTCTGCATTGCCGTTTAATTGCCGTCTAAGGTATTGACAATACTGAACACGATGCTCATAATCCCTATCTTGAAGATGGTGTATGGTATAAATATGGTAGGAGTGAAATTTGTTCGCCTTAAGAATATTAAAAACAGAACCTTTGCTAATGTTTACGGCATTTGCAATCGCTCTTTGACTTGTATGGGGATTATCCGTAACCATTTCAATTACAGCTACTTCGTTATGTTCAATCGTAACTTGCCGTGCCTTTACTTTTGTTTTAAAAATTGCCCATACTCTTGTAAATTCAGAAGAAGCATTCTAAATGTTTTGTCTGTTGGAATTCGTCTACCTGGAAAGCGTTGCGCATACAAAGTACTGGCAGCACTCGCATTTTTCAACATTCAGCAAGAATTAGAAGCATGTCCACTTTGTCAGCGTTGGAATACATTTTGCACCAAAGATTAGTGATCGATAATCTTTGTTTTGCACCGTTCAAGTAATGTGGCTTGACGAATTTGATTAGTAACCTGTCAAGTTAATGCAAACATGATTGCCCTGATCCTAATTATAGAAATATTTTGTTTTAAAATAATAGTCGGCAGTGACTTGTATTGTGTGTTGCCTATTTAAAAAAATTTAGGCTCGGAGTTTTAAAATGGGCACTCTGTATACAGTGCTTGTATTTCAAAACTAGCTAGCCTCGATAACTATCGATTTTAAGTAAATTTGATTTAAACAAAAAACACGTCGATTTAGATATGAAGGGGGAAGTTTCAAACCAATATTAATTGAATTTTAGGTTTCTCCCCTCACCCCCAGCTACCCTGATTTTGAAATTTCAAATAGCACCCCTAACATCATTTTAAAGGTAGAAAAAATACTCATCCACCCACGTTAAAAAAATGGATTCAGTCGATCCGTTTAGTAGATAAAGTTAAATATATTTTATTTTCCAAAATACCTTGTGGTACATCATTTTTAAGGTGGATAACATCATCATCTACTCACCTTAAAAAATGTGGATGCAGTCGATCGGTTTATGAGTTACCGTCAAAAATTGTAAAATGAAGCCACAAATAATTTATTTTCAGCAACATTACAATTTTTGAAAATTCACTCATAAACGGATCGACTGAATCCAAATGTTTAAAAGTAGGTATATAAAGATTTTTCTCACCTTAAAAATTATGTATCGCAAGGTAGGAGGGTGCTATGGAATATTTTTCGAAATAAAATATTTTTAACTATCTATAAACGGACTCACTGAATCCTCTTTTTTAAATGTGGGTAGATGAGGATTTTTCTACTTTTAAAATGATGTATCACAAGAGTGATGTAATGAAGAGTGGTGTTTGCACTGTATTCAATTGTTTTCATCTCCAAACTTTGACAATCTCAGGGCTCCTTGTAAATTTTATCAACAGATGGCGCAACTGTAAATGTCAATTTTATTTTAAAATAAAATTGAAAAGTAAAAAGTGTTTTTATTTATTTATTACGACGAGAATTATTCTAGGCAAAAATGCCAAAATACTGTTGTTTGCAGGGCTTACCAAAAGACGAAAACAAAGATTTATCATTATTCGCTATTCCCAAGCTGAATTTACCTATTTTGCTTTACTATAATTGCTAATTATATAATCAGTAAATAAAAGGTTTGTATTAAAATTAAAATGATTTGTACCAAGTTAAGTTTATGCAGTGTCTGGAAAAACGCTGACATTTCGTAGTAGTAAGTAAGGAGTTCTATTATTCTACTGACTACTTCTGTTATGAATACAGTTTGCTTTTGCACTATAAAACCAGCTTATTGTGACGACCTGTTTGTCCAATGTTGTTGGTTGTTGGTATTATTTGGATTTTAGTATCATTACACCTTTTTTCCAACCAATAACCACATAAACATTATGTAAGAATGCAGAATAAATGTTTCACTTACTTGCATATTTCATTAATAAAAGTAAAAACAAAAGTAACTTATTAACTTAACCTTAGCAAATAAGTGTTGTATACAGGATAGGTGTCAAAAATGGTCAAGTAGTGATATAAATAATTATCAAACCGCGCCAAATTTGAAATATACCTTAAATTTGAAATTAAAGAGCTCCGTCTCTGCGCAAATCCTATAAAAAGTCCCGAGATTGTCAAACTTTTAGGATGAATTTTTTATATAGACAAATGGTAGGAGTTGCAACACCATACTCTTCGTTACATCATTATCACAAGGAAGGGGGTGCTATTTGAAATTTCAGAGTCGGGGTAGCTGGGGGTGAGAGGGTGAAACCTAAAATTTAGCCAATAACCAATGGGTTTTAAACTTCCTCCTCCATAACTAAATCGACGTGTTTTGTGTTTAAATCAAATTTATTTAAAATCTATAGTTACTGAGGCTGGCTAGTTTTGAAATGAAGCACTGTGTATATTTTCACTAGTACCTACGCCCATGGAGGAGACCTACTGTTACCAACTGTGAAATTAATTAAAATTTGTTTTGCTGATTCTGTAACAGAGCCAGACAACAAAATAAAATTTGACCAAGGAAAATAATCTTGGGCGAGGTGGTTAAAGCAAGGGGTCTCTACTAGCACTACCATAGAAATACTAGTGAAATTATTCACTTATTTGTGAAAATATTACTTTTAAAAATTCAAATCAATGTTACTTACAGCAATAATGTGTAGATCAGTTCCACATATTCCCGAGTATGCTACTTTAACCAAAATTTGATGCGGATTTTCTATTTTCGGTATTGGTTTTTGTACCAACTCCACTTTCTTTTGCTTCAATGTAAACTGGATGGCCTCCATCGTATATCACAGAAAATGTACAAGTGAACAACTTCTAACAGATATTAATAAAAATTGATTTTGTTTACTCTACTTAAAATGCGTAAACACCGATAACAGTGTGATAAGGTTGTATTCAGTAATACTAATGAACTAGTACTTGTTTGCAATAGACTGTCATTCAAAAAAGAGATACAGATGTTTTATGTTTAACTTTAGTTAATCTGATGGTGGCAAATTAAATAAAAGAATAAGCAAGGACACATTAATAATAATTACATAAAAGGCTGGTACAACGTTGCAAATAATTTTTGTAGATTAACAAAAAATATTATGTAATGTAAGTAAACATATTAATCGACAGAATTACAGTACATAATTTTGAACGAATTCCAGTTTTCATTGATTTTTGAGGATGGTAAAATGGTATTGAAGTTTTTTAAAATGAATTGGCCTCGTATGTAAAGATAAACCACTTACGTAGTTGTTTGTAATAAACTAATAAACTACAACATTTGTAAACAGAACTAATAATGTGGAGATAACTGTCCCTTAAGCACAATGTCACGTGTTATTATCTAGTAGGTTTTGAATGTCATGTCATATTACAAGGTCATTTTAAGATGTGTTACACAATATATAATCACAATCACACAATAAAGTGATTATGGCTGGGTAGGTTTTTATAATAGGTAAATATAGAAAAGAAAAAGGCAGCAAAAAATTTTATATTCCTAAACTTTCAGTGGATAGAAGGAAGTATTGGTTTAATAAATATATTCGATTTCGAGTTTTTGACGGAAACACATGTTGTGGACTTCTAAAGGAAACAGTTGTTTTTAAAAATGTCTGTAAGTGGGTATGTGTGTGCGCACAGTGGCGTAACTTCAGATTTTGCCCGGGGCAAGATACCCGAAGGGCCCTCGCCCCATCCTAAAAGAAACTTCATTAATAAAGTAATTGATAA
Source organism: Ctenicera cuprea (assembly GCA_958336395.1). Taxonomy (NCBI): domain Eukaryota; kingdom Metazoa; phylum Arthropoda; class Insecta; order Coleoptera; family Elateridae; genus Ctenicera; species Ctenicera cuprea. Next base: position 13,363,472 of record OY284493.1, read on the forward strand.
TAAGAACAATTTCTTCAATAGGAAAAAAATTATTTGGAGTCTAGTAAATAAAAATATAATAAAATATATACACTGTATCCATAAAGTAACCCCCCCCCCCCCTAACTAACTTTTGAACGACTTGATATTTTTCTACAAAATTTGGTGTGCTGTAATGGAAAATTAAATACTATTTTTCAGACCATATTAAAATTCTGTATCATCTAAAATGGCGACTGGGCGCTATTTTGAAATTTTTTTTTAAATAAAAAAAAGGGGCAAGTGACACCTCATTTGAAAGGTCATTTAATTCTGCGTCTGATCCTAGAGTTTGAGAGAAAAATATTTAGCCATAACAAAATGGCGGATTTTAAACAAATGGACTCACTCAATTCATAATTGTTTTGAGTTTTTTATCCAGGGTCGAGTGACACCTCATTTGAAAGGTTTTTTAGTTCTGCGTTTGATCCTAGAATTTCAAAGAAAAATATTGAGGAATAACAAAATGGCGGATTGTAAACCAATGGACTCACTCAGTTCAAAATTGTTTTGATTTGCTTATCCAGTAGTCCACTTTTTCATTTGCAGGACTAAATTTTCCCAGAAATATCTCAGGAGGCTTGAAATAATATTGAAAACGTTATGTTCCAACAAGACGGTGCGCCGCCTCATTATTATAGGCCTGTTTCTGACTTTCTCAACTGACATTTTTTTTTGGCAGATCGATTGGTAGGCGGGGGCCTGTAGAATAGCCGGCTCACTCCCCAGATTTAACTTTCTTAGATTTTTTTTCTATGGGAATATCTGAAATCGAAAGTGTACAGAACCCGTCCAGAAACAATTGAAGAACTGGAGCAACGCATTACAGAAGTTTGCAGAATTATCAGTCCAGAAACTTATGAAAATGTAAGGCAGGAATTTCATAACCGACTTATTATGTGCCAAGAAGTGAATGGTAAACATTTCGAACAATTAATTTAATTAATTTAAGCTTTAATTCTTAGTTTTTTTAATAAATAAACTTCTTTGTCTTCAAACATTGTCATTTTGTCATGGCTGAATATTTTTTTTTGAAACTTTAGGATCAGACGCAGAACTAAAAGACCTTTCCAATGAGGTGTCACTCGATCCCCCTTTCCGTTAAAAAAAATTTAAAATGGCGCCCAGTCGCAATTTTGGATGATACAAAATTTTAATATGGTCTGAATAATAGTATTTAATTTCCCACAACAGCACACCAAATTTTGTAGAAAAATATCAAGTCGTTCAAAAGTTAGTTGGGGGGGGGGGGGGTTACTTTATGGACACAGTGTATATTAAAGGCCGTGTCTAATTAAGATTAGCAAATCTTAAATTTTCTGGGTCGGTATCAAAAAGTGTGGGTGTTGTGTTATTACTAAATATAATTTCATTTTTTACATGGAATTTTAAATGTTTTTTGTTAAATATAAAAATGGAGACTGTCAAAAATCAAAATTTTTGATTGAAAAAACTTCGTAATAGAGAAATACAAAAAAATAAAAATCGTGGATTGTGGCAGGGCCCCCTAAAACCTCGGGCCCGTAGGCCATTGCTCCCTCTGCCTCATGGTAGTTACGCCACTGTGTGCGCGCCTCGTAACTCTCGAACCTAACGCTGTGGAAGGGGGATATATCAAAAATTCATAGACAAGCTTTTAAAAAGAATGCAACACCGAAAGCGGAAAGTAGACATGGTAGTGGTTTAAATTTTTTATATTAGAAAACGAGTTGAGATCACTGTAGTATCTCTAAAAGGAGACAATACTACTCGTACAATGTACTAGAATTTTTAAAGGTACCTATATTTGATAACTGTGAAGTAAAAATATTTTTAAACGGAAGATGATCACAGATTTTTGTTCAAGCTGAATTGCTGGTATGTGCGTTTCATAACTCCCAAACGGATGGTCCGATTTTGATGAGCTTCGGAATGCGGGGGCATATAAAAAATTCATCTGAGAAATAAGTTTATAAAAAATTCAGATACTGGCAGCGGATGCTAGACATGTTTTTTAGTAGCATTTTTTCATTTTGGAAAAATTTTTATAAGCAAGAATTATTTCAACGATATATAAAATTGTTAATTACTTCAGCAATATTTATTTATTTTAACCTGATTATTGCAATGGCCATCTCTAATAACGCCAAGCAACTATGAACAAATATAATCATAAATAATTCAACGTTGCGATTTTTTGATAAAAATGGGATGTACGTGTACCTATGCTAGCTAAGATAGTGATTCACAAGCGCGTAGCCCTTTCATATCAACATTATGTTTTCTTAGAACTATTATAAGGCCAAATTTCATTCTGACCTGTCAATTCGTTTTTGAGTAATAAGGTGTTAAAACAAAAACTTTCAGAAAATTGTAGTTTCCGCCATTTTTTAAGTTATGAAGTTGGGAAAAAAGATGTTGTATTTGCCTTAAGGTCTTCTGTCAGATTTATTATATTATATACTTGTATATGAGATTTTGAAAATTCGATTTCTAAAAAACTGTTATCAAAGAAACATATCTAACTTCTGCTTCCGGTTTCGGATTGTTTCTAAAAATTAATTTTGCCAGTGAGTTTTTGGTGTAAAAACCTCTGCATTCCAAAACTCATTAAAAACTGACCATCCATCCGTTTGGGAGTTACGCTTCTTAATACACCCACCCGCCTACAACTCACATACAGACATTGTTTGTTAACTTTTTTAAGTATCTGGAGAACCAAAACATGTATTTCCGTCGAATTCTTGAATTCGCTAATTTTCCTGAAATTAATACTTTCCTATACTAGAAGTAAAAGGAATCAATTAATTGGTAACCGATTCATCGATAACTGTATCTGTCATTTATCGAATAATAAATTATTTATTGAATCATATAGAATGGATAATCTGGTGATAAATTAGTCGATTCACTAATTGTTAATCGGTTATTAGATTATTCCCTACAATCTTTATATGTAACTAGTTGAACCGGTGACCTTTGCCTTACGCTATCTTCACAATGTTGAGATGTAAAATATAAACCTGCTACATAAACATTCGCTCTTAATAATAAATACGTTATTTCGAGATGTAAGAATCCGTCCTCGTGTTATGGTGAGACAGTTAGCGATTTACTACAGAGTGGCTAAGAAAACCGCGTCCACTTTTCTTGGGGTGGTCAAGAGATGGCGCTTTAGTAAAGAAAAATTAAATTAAAATACTGGCAACAACGCAGAATCCAAGACGTTTAAGTTGTTTTGATTTAATATGGGGCGTATTTAATAACTAAAGCGTCTTGGATTCTGCGTTGTTGCTAGTATTTTAATTTAACTTTTCTTTACTAAAGCGCCATCTCTTGGCCGCCGCAAGAAAAGTAGCCGGGGTTTTCCTAGCCACTCTGTATATAAAAGAATGAGAAAATTATGTTTTGTCTAGCCAAATAGTATAAAGTATATTCTTTGAGGCTTCCACGGTTTCTCGAACTGTCAGTATTACAATTTACTTTCGGCTTAGTCCGCGTCGTCATTTGGGAACTACACCCAGCATAATCAGGTAAGGACCGACCTGTTTATTTAAATTTAAACCTTGGTCGGACAAGGATTTGATCTTAATGTATTTGGTTTGCCAGGACAATAATATTTAATCGGCTTCCCGGATTTGAATTTAGTGTTCTATGCACTCTGAAGATGCAAGCTGCAATGTCTTGCAAAACGTTAGTTTGTATGCGTTCACAAACAGCTAACAGGCATAAACCGATTAAGTATTATTGTCCTGGCAAAGAAAATACATTAAAATCAAATCCTTGTCCGCCCCAAGGTTTATATAAACTAAGCACACGGCCCTGTTTAGGCAGGCAAGAGCTACGAACAAATATTGCTCAAACTTTTAGAGCAAATGCTTGTAAAGGTAGACAAGCTACAGGTCGGTATTTACCTGATTATGCTGAGTGTAGTTTCCAAATGACGACGCGGTCTAAGCCGAAAGTAAATTGTAGTATAAAGTGTTACAGTATTGAAGTGGGAAAGTAGAGGAGGGGAACTTAACTTAAATTAGAACTTATTACTGGTGAGCGATATTAAGCGGGAAGAAGGAAAACGTAAAAGGGGCAGAAGAAGGACCTCTTGGATGAGTACCTAATATAAGAAACTGGCTAGGCCTCAATAGGAAACATCTAATCCACACAGCCAGAGATAGCCAACCTCAGAAGATGAGACGGCACCATGGAGAGAGAGAGATATTAAGCAACATTTTCATTCACCTAGAACATTCTGTTAATAAGAAATTTAATTCTTAAAAACGTTTATTAATTAAGAATAAATTGTTGTACATATAAAAGATTATTATATGTTAGTATTTTACATATTTTTCTTAGCTGGTGTAGGTATTAATAAATAGCACCATTTCTATTATTTTTTTATAACTTGTGGAACAAAATCTGGTTTAATAGCATTGGTGAGTGAATTTGCATACAATTCCAGCCGTTGGGTCATCTAAAAGTAAAATACAAAGCAATTAATTCCTGCAGTTAGTTCCATTTATTTTATATTAACCGGCATTTTCCATTGATCTTGTATTAATAAGATTGGCATTGATCTTGTATTAGGCAGATTTTCAAAACCCATATATTAAGCTGTCGTTTTTTATAAAACTTTAATATTCGCCAAAAAATTGCAATTTTAGCCTACTAAACTTTAAACTTTTAATTTTTACGTCTAAATTTACAGCTTCATGTATTTTATCCTTTGATTGCAATATGGCAGTCTGTTTAATGAATGAGTTTTGTCAGTCTGTTTAATACAAAATTAAAATTCAAGACTAGCAAGTGTATTTGGATATATTAATTCTCTGTTATGAAAAAGATTTTGAAAAAATCTTCATAAAAGAAAAAGAATTTTGTGTAGTTTTCTTATCATAATTTACTCTTTTTATTAATGATTATAGATGGTTGTAGTTCGCATTTCACTTACTTGGAATCCCCAATAGTCCCGCACTTGCCTACAGAGATTTAGATCAACTTCAGCAACCAGAAGACCATTTCTTACCCTCGAAAGACCCTACAACAAAAACAGAAAACCGTCAACTAAATATTAACGTTAATAATTATCATTTAATTATTTGATAATTTAAATTGTCAACTCACAGGTGTCCTAGAACCATTAGGACCAGTAACATAATTGCCTCCGTAAAAGTGTCCAAAGTCTTTGTGTACAGGTTTTCCATTGACAGAACTAAACTCGTGCGGAAACAGTTCCGTTCCTACACGGTTAATAGCAACAGTGAAGTACCCATTAGCGATAGCTGCATTTCGTGCTTCTATACCCCATAATGGTTCACTCATTTCTCCAATCTAAAAATATTATACCGGGTGATTCATAAAGATTTCGGCCAACTTTGGGTGGTAGTGTAGTAACTTTCGACAGGCAACATACGAGGATACATTAATTTCTGCCTTATGCCGGCTAATCACGAAGAAGGGGCGGAGTCTACAGATTGCGCCAAATTATAAAATTTCAAATTTCAAAAATACGCCTACTGGCTAGGCAACCTAAGATTCACTTATGTGTGGCAACAAGCATCTAAAGCCAGCATATTTACTTTTATTATGCGCGCATTATCAGTGGGTTAATGCAACTTCATTCTCTTATTTTTTTTAAATATAACTGCTCTTAACCATAATTTCTCAAAAAAAAAAGAAATTTGCCAAAAAATACCACGGCGGTGCCGGAAATGAACCCCGGACGCCCTGCCTTGCTAGACGGCGTTTCACGCCTCTGCACTACCAAGAATCGTTGCTAAAGCAGCCTTGAAATCAGCAAACAAACTAGAAAACTGTATGACGTCATGCACGTGTCTGCTAAAGCAAAAGTAGAAAATTCCGCCCGTTCTTCGTGATTGGTCGGCGTAAGGCAGAAATTAATGTATACTCAACATACGTCCGTCGACGCCTCGTTTCGGCAAAAACAGGTTTCAGCAGCGTGACTGCGCCGCTGTTTACAAAAGTCTTGTTGTTTTTTTTATTGTTCAGGTCGATACGCAGCTGGTTACGAAAGTCTCGTCGTCCTTCCTCCTCCTTTGTTCAGTGCGACATTGTCCGCTAGTTACAAAAGTTTCGTCGTTCTTGGTCTTTCTTTCTCCTATGTTCAGTGCGCTATGCTCCGCTGGTTACTAAAGTCTTGTCGGCCTTCCCTCCTCCTTGGTCCAGTGCGACTGCGCCTGGTTACAGAGGTTTTGTCGTTTGGGTATTTCCTTTGCCCAATGCGAAAGCCTTTTTGTTCTTTTTCCTCCTATGGTTACGAAGATCTCGTCGTCCTTCCTCTTCCTTTGTCCAGTGCGACATAGTCCGCTAGTTACAAAAGTTTCGTCGTTCTTGGTCTTTCTTTCTCCTATGTTCAGTGCGCTACGCTCCGCTGGTTACTAAAGTCTTGTCGGCCTTCCCTCCTCCTTGGTCCAGTGCGACTGCGCCTGGTTACAGAGGTTTTGTCGTTTGGGTATTTCCTTTGCCCAATCCGAATGCGTCCCTGAACACGAAAGCCTCTTTGTTCTTTTTCCTCCTATGGTTACGAAGGTCTCGTCGTCCTTCCTCCTCCTTTGTCCAGTGCGACATTCTCCGCTAGTTACAAAAGTTTCGTCGTTCTTGGTCTTTCTTTCTCTTATGTTCAGTGCGCTATGCTCTGCTGGTTACTAAAGTCTTGTCGGCCTTCCCTCCTCCTTGGTCCAGTGCGACTGCGCCTGGTTACAGAGGTTTTGTCGTTTGGGTATTTCCTTTGCCCAATGCGAATGCGTCGCTGAACACGAAAGCCTCTTTGTTCTTTTTCCTCCTATGGTTACGAAGGTCTCGTCGTCCTTCCTCCTCCTTTGTCCAGTGCGACATTCTCCGCTAGTTACAAAAGTTTCGTCGTTCTTGGTCTTTCTTTCTCTTATGTTCAGTGCGCTATGCTCCGCTGGTTACTAAAGTCTTGTCTGCCTTCCCTCCTCCTTGGTCCAGTGCGACTGCGCCTGGTTACAGAGGTTTTGTCGTTTGGGCATTTCCTTTGCCCAATGCGAATGCGTCGCTAAACACGAAAGCCTCTTTGTTCTTTTTCCTCCTATGGTTACGAAGGTCTCGTCGTCCTTCCTCCTCCTTTGTCCAGTGCGACATTCTCCGCTAGTTACAAAAATTTCGTCGTTCTTGGTTTTTCTTTCTCCTATGTTCAGTGCGCTATGCTCCGCTGGTTACTAAAGTCTTGTCGGCCTTCCCTCCTCCTTGGTCCAGTGCGACTGCGCCTGGTTACAGAGGTTTTGTCGTTTGGGTATTTCCTTTGCCCAATGCGAATGCGTTGCTAAACACGAAAGCCTCTTTGTTCTTTTTCCTCCTATGGTTACGAAGGTCTCGTCGTCCTTCCTCCTCCTTTGTCCAGTGCGACATTCTCCGCTAGTTACAAAAGTTTCGTCGTTCTTGATCTTTCTTTCTCTTATGTTCAGTGCGCTATGCTCCGCTGGTTACTAAAGTCTCGTCGGTTTTCCCTCCTCCTTGGTCCAGTGCGACTGTGCCTGGTTACAGAGGTTTTGTCGTTTTGGTATTTCCTTTGTCCAGTGCGAATGCTTCGCTAAACACGAAAACCTCTTCGTTTTTTCTCCTCCTCTGGTTACGAAAATCTTGTCGTCCTTTCTCCTCGTTTCTTCACAGAGAGCGCGCCGTACGTTATAAAAGGCTTGTTGTTTTTTCCCGTTTTTTGAGTAGTGCAACTGCGCTGCTGGTTACGGATATCTTGCTGCGCTTCCCTCTCCTTCGTTCAGTGCGACGACGCCGCTGGTTATGGAAGTCTGCTTGGAAGGAGGACGAAATTTTCGTAACCCGTCGTAGTGGCATTGTTAACTTAGCGTTTTCGGCCGCTTTTTACTGTTTTCGTAGAAACGAGGCGTCAGCGTCGTTGCTTTTCTTTAGTTACTACTATTAGATCTACAACCGCCCAAAATTTGTCAAAATTGTTAGGAATCCCTCTGTTTTATACCAAAACAATAACTTATAAACGATTAAGAGTAATAAATATATGCAAAATGTATGTGAATATTTACTGTAGCAGATGGATTGAATACAATCTCAGCTCCATTGACACCAAACATTAGCCAGTTCAAAGGATGATGTCTTCCATAGCAAATATTAATGGCAATTTTTCCAAACTCCGTCTAAAAGTATAGAATACAGTAGTAACAATTTTTTTAATAGACCAAAATTGTTGATACCTGGAAAACCGGATGTCCTGTATTACCTTCCATGTAATAAGTTGATTCGTTGAAATCACCAACTCTGGGAATGTGATTCTTCCTGTGTTTTCCTAGAACATCCCCATGGTTATCAATAACCACGGCTGTATTCCACAATACATCGCCGTGAATTTCATCGCGTTCGAGAATGGGCGAAATGATGACCATATTATGCTGTCGTGCTAGCTATAATTAATCAAAACATTAAAAGAATGAGAAGGATTAAGTTTGTCAGATGTAAACAATGAAATATGATAGTTTGCTAGGTAAGAGATGAGACTTTTTGCTTTAGCAAGACGCTTCACCTCTGGGGAGCCTGTAACCCTTAGAAGATGCGTCCCCAGGTGGCGAATCGAGAAAAACCTTTCAAATATAAGAACCAGGAGGTCAATAAAAGACCTCGCACGGACCAACAAGCAAACTGGTGGCAGGCAGCAGTGTGACAAGGATCGGAATATAGTTACTACAGAACAACTTCCGTAAAGACATATTACTGAGCGTCTATGGGCAAAAGTGAAACAGCTTAACCGGCTATAATATTGCTACACAGAAAGCAAGAAGAAACTACTGTGCCATTACCTCAACCCATAACAATTATGGCAATGTACGAAACAGAACCGGCTCCTAGTCCGTGGCGGACCTTAAGTGGAATCACTCATATGTGAATATGAGAAAGAAGGAGATCATTTAGGTAAACACTTGGAATGTAAGAAGCCTATATATGGCGGGCAAGGCTCATAACGTAACACACAAAATAAAAAAAATAGGAATAGATATAATGGGTCTGAGTGAAGTACAGGTGGTACTGAGTTGCATTTTTCAGGAACAGGTATAACCTGTGTTGGGTACCATACCTGTTCCAATTTTGGTCCGTTCCGGAGCCGGCATTCGTAGGAGAACTAAATTCCGGTAGCATGCATTACGCAATTTAGCATTTGACTACGTGTCAGGATCATCTGTTCGTCAGCGTGACCGCTCACTGCATTTATTAAAATAGAGACCTTTTCCCATTTAAAATTTTATTTTGCCCATTTCTGATCCTGACTGATCTTGGACTCTCGAGTCTCGACTGCAACTCGACTCAAGTCGAAAAACCACCTGGAACGTCGCGTCGTATCGGAACGGCCAGAACAGAAAATAAGCCGATGCAGTTGATCTATTAAAAACATTCCAGAAAGCATAAGTAGCATTCCACCATGTACACAATAGCAAAAATATATAAAAATCCATTTTGCAATTTAGGTGCTTTGGTGTAACATAAACAAGAGACGCATAAGAGCGGAAGAACAGTCGTACAGGGTTTGTTCCCGGTAACTTTAAAAATTGCTATGCTTTCATGTATAAATGGAATGAATAATTGGCTTGAATGAATGTGGAAAAAAGGGTTAGCATAAGCTGTAGGGGCGTAGTGGTTGAAAGCCATCAGGCCCCACTACCCGCAGAAACACAGCGAAAAAGCCTAACCCGGAGTGAAAGAGACCAAACTGGCAATGGGCTTAAATGGCCTGGAAAATCCGTTGTATATATGCTTTGTTGTAAATCGTAGGACAACCGGTTAACGGACTTTAGTTTCGCTTCTCACATCGAAGAATGTAGGTACTAGTAAAAAACTTCTTTGGGGATGAATTGCATGCACTTCCGTGGTTCGGAGTCTACGTGAAGCTGTAGTTTTCTACTGTCCTATGCCACTTGAAGCACCACACAAGAAATAAGGTAAGAAATTATGCTTCGCTTCGCAAGAACTCTAAGAAGAAGATTACCTGATAGCTTCTTAACAACCATACAACTAATTCAAGAGTGTAGCTTTACCCTTAGCAACTGACTGTTATTTATAACGACACAAGACTCTGTAATCCAAAAGTTCAGAAAAAAATCATCAGCTTCGATGGTTAGGCCATATTCAACAAATAGGAGAAAACAAAAACACCGAAAGAGTATTCGAAGCAATATAAATTGAGACCAGAACCAGGACTATATGGAAATGGGAGTAAGAGATCAGGAAAATTAACATCCAATCTAACTTACAATAAAATATTGTTTATAAAACAACAAACCTCTTGCAGAAATTTGGTGGTTGGGCCATGTTCTGCTGATTCTGCATATTCACACCATGGTTCCTTTTCTCTTGTACAGAAGGCAAATGGCATGTCTGCAAATATATTATTAATGATGCAGTAGTAAATCAATTTAGGTTTTTGGCATTAAAAACTGCCAAAGTGATTATCTGTAGACCCTTTAAATTATAAAATCCGAAATATAATTCAGTTTGCAAACAAGCAGTAGTTCAGTATTAATTTATTAAAAAGTATTCGTTGTATGTCATATAAGCATTGTAGGTTCAAAATATTGTTTTATTATTACTTACCAATTGTGAGAAACAATTGTTTAAATATTTCCAATCTTTTAGAAATTCTTAATTTTGGCAGTGTCATAGTTTCCAAAATACGGTTGCATAATAAAATTGAGTTCTCCTAGGACTACTACTATACTAAATTTTACGCCAATTTGCCAACTCATTGTAACGAACCGTTACTTTATTTTAATTTATGTGTTGGTTAAAATATACCGGTATTCTGCTTAACATGCACTGTTAAAGTTTTACATTTATTTTGTATTTAATTCTGCCGTTTGAAACATCATGTTATCGTTATGGGTTTATTTTTATGATTAAAATAAGTAGGATTCTGTTTGTGTATGCCTTGTAATAATGTTTTACAAGTTTAGTTCATTTAGCTTCCGTTTTAGTATTTTTAAATCTAATTTAAAAATAATATTTGAAGTCATGCATGGCATTGGCGGCCGAAAATCAGATAATCGAGTCTCCGCGGACCGAGCGGTAGGGACGCGACGAGTTTCCACTCTCGGAGTATGGGGCTACGCTTTCATATCGGGCGCAAACAGTAATTTACTATTTACTACCGTTTTGATACCGTATTTGCCTGTTATTTGCTACTGTACTGCTACCGTATTTGCTACCTAATTTGCTACCGCATTTGCTACCGTATTTGCTACTGTATTGCTACCGAACTGCTACCGATTGTAAATAATTATTTTGCATGTTCATTTTGCTTTTGCTATACTACCGTCTGTGCTTGTCATCCGCTTTACCTTTATACCATTCATTTGTGTGGGTTATTGTTTGATAAACGTATTATAAACATATTACGTTGTTGCTTTATTTGTTGAGTAAACCTGAGTTAAGTAAAGCTGCTTCAAGAACCTGCAGGCTGTCTTTCCTTCAAACAGACCTCTGGAGACCGACGTGTTTAACTGCAGTTACCCAGGTCTTTGCTAAGCTTTTCCGTTACAGCGAAGGCGTTCTGGAGAGTAAACTCCATATAAAATTTGGCGCCCGAGAATGTTCCAGTGATTTTACGAATAAGCAGCCGTATAATCCCGCCCGCACCAAAAACATAAGTTACACACCGGACTACAGAGAACAGGGAAAAGAGCGTCGCATCATTTTTGAGCAAACGGGCGTTAAATTCAAAGATTGTATAAAACGTTGATTTTGCAACTTTTGAGCTAAAGAGTTCGTAGAAAAATCATTGAATTTGTCTCCATATGCTCTACAACCCAAAGAAAATCAGACATGGGTTTCTTGGACTTCAAAATACAGAAGAAGAAAGCCAAGTTTGTCTGACTCTGGTTTCTTGAGACTCAAAACTTTCATTTTTGATAAAATTCTGAATTCTAAGCTTTTATGGTATTAATATTTTCTTATAAGTATTGAAATATAAAAGTACACTTACTCCAAGCCTCTTGGAAACAAAAAATATTAACATTAGCTTGTGCTGCAACTGTAATTGCACCTTCTGCCAATTTGTACAAAGCATTTCTTTGTTCCAGTATTGGTGTAACAGTAGGTAGAGGTAGTTTATTCTGAAATGCACCAATTTTGACAACTCGAGGAGTTCTTAATTGTTCAGGATTGGATTCAAACTCATAGGCTGCTATTTCTAAATCTGCCAAACCGGCTAGCTTTTTCGTTTCTTCGGAAATTTCGGTAGATCTAAAAATAATAAAAAAAAAACAGTGTAAAAAGTGTAAAAGAATTTAATCTATTAAATGCTTTAATAAAATGATTTACGTTTCACTCCAACAATTGTAGTGAATTTTCTTGTTCAATTTTTGTAACAGGTGTTAAATAATTCATTAAATAAACACAATTTTTTATCAGGAACACTTCGATAAATTGATTATAGTAAGTAGTGCATGAAGTACTCTTGAAGTAAGTAAAGTACCTGAAGTAGTAAATAACTTTAAATATTTACAGATATATCTATAAATTATCGATGAACTCTTGAAGTGGCGAATATTTTCACTTCGCAATTTTTATTCTTTTAACAGCGTAGTGGCAGTCATTTAAAGCTAAAGTGCCCGGTAAAACTTTTGGTTTGTCTTAACGCCCTCTATCATACTCTCTACTTACATTTATGAAATTTGTAGAGAAATGCTACCAAAAAACAAGTCTAGCTTCCGTTTTTTAGTTCGGTTCCTAGCGTAGCGTGTATTTATTTATTTTGTAAAATGTCTGTGTTGTGACGGTTTCCCAGCAGCTTTTTAATAATAAAAGTGGCAAAAAGTAGCAGCTTTAACAATAAAAGTTGTTGTCTGATATTGAAAAAATTTATAAAAAATGTGCTGTGCGAAATGATCATTTCGGCGCGATAAACACAAATTTCCGACCCGCTAGAATCATAAATAACCAAATTATAGCAACAAAAGTGATAGCACAACGAAAACAGAAAACAACAATAAGCTGATTGTAATGCAAACGGCCGTCTTTGTGTTATAGTGATAAGTCTTTCGGCGCGATAAATACAAATTTCCGACGCGCTAGAATTATAAATAACCAAATTATACCAACAGAAGTGATAGCACAACAAAAACTAAAAACAACAATAAGCTGATTGTAATGCAAACGGCCGTCTTTGTGTTATAGTAATAAGTCTTTCGGCGCGATAAATACAATCTTCTGACCCGCTAGAATCATAAATAACCAAATTATACCAACAGAAGTGATAGCACAACAAAAACTAAAAACAACAATAAGCTGATTGTAATGCAAACGGCCGTCTTTGTGTTATAGTGATAAGTATTTCGGCGCGATAAATACAAATTTCCGATCCGCTAGAATCATAAATAACCAAATTATACCAACAGAAGTGATAGCGCAACGAAAACTGAAAACAATAATAAGCTGATTGTAATGCAAACGGCCGCCTTTGTGTTATAGTAATAAGTCTTTCCGAGATGTAAAATTTAGTCGTCTTGTTATGGTGCGACAGTTACAGATTTAATATATAGATTTGTGTTATAGTCATAAATCTTTTCGAGGTGTAAGATCTAGTCGTCTTGTTGTGGTGAGACAATTACAGAATTAATATATAGAAACATATCAAAGAGTGCAGTGTTTTTGTTTTTTGTTTATAAAGTTGTTCTCTTGTAACTAGGCCTTAAAGTCTGTACGAGAAACTACATAAATTAATAACTAAATAACTATCCCAATTCCGACTATGTTTGAAAATATCGTTTATCTGTTAGTAAGTGCTCTAAAAATCTGACAGCTAATTGACCTCTTACTTATTCAAATTTAAAATGTAATACTAAACAATATAGACTTAATGGGTATCTGTATATAAAATACTTAATCACTTTAACAATATCTATTTATTTTAACCTTATACGTATTTCGGCATGTTTAAATGCCATTGTCAAAGGTTATATGAAAGTAAACAGTTACTGTTGTTATAGCAATAGAACTTTTTTACTTATCTTGGTAATCGTCTGCAGATGACTTGATTTCTCATTCCAAAACGTCCAGTAGAGGAGAATTTAAGAGATCAATTTGCTCATTCATTAACGGTACAGTTTTTAAATGTTTGTGAATTTCAAATGCTTCTAGTATATCTAATTTACGTTTATCATCAAAAGTGTAAACATTTTATGGTGTTATTAGATGTCATTGAATGATTTTGTTCTAGTAAGTGTTTAGCGTAATTGGATTTATGTGGGTGTTTGTATTTGTAACAACGTACGTGTTCTTTATACCTAATATCAAAATTTCTAATTGTCTGGCCTATATAAACCGAATTACAATGCGAACAATTTAATTTGTAAATGCCTGATTTTAACAAATCGTCTGTTTTTGATTTTGCATTAAACAAAGTGTTTAAGATGTTCCTAGTTGTTTTAAAACAACTAGGAACATCTTAAACATCTTAAACACTTTGTTTAATGCAAAATCAAAAACAGACGATTTGCTAAAATCAGGCATTTACAAATTAAATTGTTCGCATTGTAATTCGGTTTATATAGGCCAGACAATTAGAAATTTTGATATTAGGTATAAAGAACACGTTCGTTGCTACAAATACAAACACCCACATAAATCCAATTACGCTAAACACTTACTAGAACAAAATCATTCAATGACATCTAATAACACCATAAAATGTTTACACTTTTGTGATGATAAACGTAAATTAGATATACTAGAAGCATTTGAAATTCACAAACATTTAAAAACTGTACCGTTAATGAATGAGCAAATTGATCTCTTAAATTCTCCTCTATTGGACATTTTGGAATAAGAAATCAAGTCATCTGCAGACGATTACCAAGATAAGTAAAAAAGTTCTATTGCTATAACAACACTAACTGTTTACTTTCATATAACCTTTGACAATGGCATGTAAACATGCCGAAATACGTATAAGGTTAAAATAAATAGATATTGTTAAAGTGATTAAGTATTTTATATACAGATACTCATTAAATATGGACTTTAACGAAGCAAAGCTGGAATTAATAAATAAATATAGACTTACCTCACGTTACTGCCATATAAAATTTTATTAACTTGTTGTTGATCTTCGACAGACAATTTCTTAAAAATGTTGTCGATGCTTTCTAGTTCACTAGTTCCAGACATTTTTCAGTACGATATGTTCTGTCGGCTTGGAAATAATTAAATACAGACTTATAATGTTATATTTATTTTGAGTTTCACTTTATCACTTTTACGTTAATTAAATTATTTACCGAGTTTTATGTGCAATAAAATGGCAGAAAGCGACGATAGCAACTAAGTATGTGGACTGTGAGATTTCATGTGACGTAAAAACAAGATTTCACTATCATCTGAAACCTTAATAAAAATGAACATGAGAACATAGCAACGTGTACGATATAAATAGATAAATGAAACTAATTCGTTAAAAAGCCAGCGCCGTCTTCAGTGCATTTTTACTACCATGCTTCCACTACAAAAGCAGAACAGTAAGTGCATGAAAATTTTTGAGGAAAAAAAACACTGAAAATTATTTTGAAGTTAAACTGTTATGGCTAGGCGGCACCTACATATTTCGTAGCACTAAAATTCGTTCGTGGAGACGGGAGACGAAGACAAAGACGGAAATGCGCCATCATGCTCTTATCAACATCTGAGCATCTAAGTCTTAAATAAAAAAAATATCTATTATGCAGTTGTTGCCTTAGTATTTGTGATTGTTACACTATCATTTTTATATTTTTATTGTTAACGATGAACTTAAAAACAAAATTAATGTAAAATGTTGGAAAAATCACCAAACTCCAGAGCCTCGATCAGACTGACATAGGTGCGCATTCACTTTGTGAGATCACAAAATACAAATGTAATCCAAAGATTGGGGAAAGGTAGGAAGAGCAGCTCTACTAAATGACAACGACATCTGAAAATTAACTTTAGAACCTTAATATAGTGTTTATTATACCGCCTGTCTATAAAGAACCCCCCCGCCCCCCAACTAACTTTTGAACGACTTGATATTTTACCACAACATTTGGTGTGCTTTAATGGGAAATTAAATAATATTTTTTAGCCAAAAATTAAATTTTGCATCATTCAAAATGGCGACTAGGCTCCATTTAAAAAAAATTTTTTAGATAAAAAGGGGGGTCAGTGACACGTCATTTGGAATGTCTTTTAGTTCTTCGTCTGATCCTCGAGTTTCAAAGAAAAATATTGAGTCATAACAAAATGGCGGACTTTAAACAAATAGACTCACTCAATTCAAAATTGTTTTGATTTTTTTATCCAGGGTCGAGTGACACCTTATTTAAAAGGTCTTTTAGTTCTGCGTCTGATCCTAGAGTTTCAAAGAAAAATATTAAGCCATAACAAAATGGCGGATTTTAAACAAATGGACTCACTCAATTCAAAATTGTTTCGATTTTTTTATTCAATAGTCCACTTTTTTATTTGCAGAACAAAATTTTACCAGACATATCTCAGGTAGCTGGAAATAATATTGAAAACGTTATGTTCCAAAAAGACGGTGCGCCGTCTCATTATTATAGGCCTGTTTCTGACTTTCTCAACGAACATTGTCCTGGAAGATGGATTGGTAGGCGGGAGCCTATAGAATAGCCGGCTCGCTCCCCAGATTTAACTTTCTTAGATTTTTTTCTATGGGAATATCTGAAATCGAAAGTGTACAGAACCCGTCCAGAAACAATTGAAGAACTGGAGCAACGCATTACAGAAGTTTGCAGAAATATCACTCCAGAAACTTATGAAAATGTAAGGCAGGAATTTCATAACCGACTTTTTATGTGCCAAGAAGTGAATGGTAAACATTTCGAACACTTAATTTAATTTCTTTTTGCTTTAATTCTTAGTTTTTTTAAATGGACTTCTTCATCTTCAAACATTGTCATTTTGTTATGGCTGAATATTTTTCTTTGAAACTCTAGGATCAGGCGCAGAACTAAAAGACCTTTTCAATGAGGTGTCACTCGACCCCTCTTTCTATTAAAAAACATTAAAATGGCGCCCAGTCGCCATTTTGAATGATACAAAATTTTAATATAGGCTGAAAAATAGTATTTAATTTCCCATTACAGCACATCAAATTTTGTGGTAAAATATCAAGTCGTTCAAAAGTTAGTTGTAAGGGGGGAGGTTACTTTATAGACACAGTAGTGTATAAGGAGACATTTATTTCTAAATTGAAAAAATTCATAGAAGGCGTCGCAGAGAAATTAACTCGTTGAGAAAAAAACAAATTGTAGCTCATTTCTAGCCTTATGAGCCTATAATACATCGACGCTGCGGCCGACTGACCGCGGCTTACTCGCCGCAGTCGAGTCGCGGCAGACTCAGCTCGCCGCAGTCCCACTGGCCGCGGACCGTCTCGCCGCCAAGGTTAATAAAATTTGTAGTTTAAAATACGTTAATGGCTACTGACCATTTTCTAATTATGAGCTATACCTCTTAACATCCCTCACTACCAGTAAGATTCTGTTCAAAAATCTATTAAAAAAATTCTTTGGTTTACTCTACTTAATAATAAAAGTTGAATGGTAAAGCAAACAAATTAATGTAACAAAATCGAATTAATTTAGTACAAGAAAGTAGAAGTGCGCCAAGCCGCCATTTTTGTCTTAACATTTTGGTTTGAAGTGTAGGTATACAGGTGCTTGTTTCAAACAAATACAAAACGAAGCGACCTGTACAGAAATTCAATAATTGTCATCAGTGAAGTAACGTGAAAACGTCTTTTGCATTTGGCTGGGCTACCTTTTGTTTTGAGTTTTAAAACTGTTTTTACGTTTGTTTAATTTTTTAATAAATTTTGGAAACTATTTAGGTATAACCATCAGGAAAACAAATGTAAGTAATACATGTTAAAATAATTTTATATTATGTATTGCCAGAGGCGAATATCAAAAGTTTCTATGCGATCCAATCATCATTTAAAAACACTTAAAAAATATAGCGAGTTTGTAGAATTACAATATCTCGCAGCTGGCTGGTCCGCGGCAAGTCGAACCGCGGCAAGCCGGGCTTCGCGGCGAATTGGCCGCGGCGAGTCGGTCGCGACAAGTCGGCCTCGGCGAATCGGCCGCGGTGAATCGGCTGCGGCGAGTCGGCTGCGGTGAGTTGTACCGGATCCAAAAATCAAATAGCCACGTTTTGAGCAATTTTTATTTAAACTATTATTAACCGTTAATTCTGTAAATTCAAAACTTTTCTTTTGTCATATTTCGCCTTTCTAATGGTGTTACATTAAACTACGTTATATTAATTTGCTTACTTATTTTTAGTGATAAACCAGCTTTAAAGTGAAAATATCCAAATAACCACAGCGGTGATACCTTAAAACCAGAAAGTTCGAAAAAGAGCAGTCTTTAAATATTTTTTATCTACGACCGCTTGGATAAGGACTTATTATGTCATCCATTGGCGTTAGGTAATGCAGTTCATTATCTCACTTGATATCGGATTCATTAAATCACTACCTAACTTTTTTTATTTACACAAACAAAACTGAAGCTTTGTTTATAAGAAAACTGGCTGGTTGCTATAGTATTAAACAATTCGAATCTATCTCGTTCCTTTGATTTTAAAACAAAAGTATTTTAAAAGTGACTTGACATTTGCAAACAAATTTATGCGAAATGTCAAATATCATTTCAAGCAAAAAAATTCGATTTTAAGGAATTTTGAGCAGTCGTAGATGAAATTTTGTATGTCACACGTGGGATAATGCATTATTATGGCACTTGTTTGATTACACGACTCGGTCTACGACCTCGTCATGCAAATTTCAAACTCGTGTTATAATAACGCCCTTATCCCACTAGTAGGTAACATAAATAACTATTGCACACTTCTGTTTAGGGATTTGTAAACTTCGTCTTTAAAAATGATATCGGGCCGGCGGGTGGTCCCACTGAACTATACTTATACTGGAATGCGCGCTCGGCCCGCCAGCCCGATCCGAGAGAGAGGGCCGCAAGGATCATCTCTGTCCTACTCTCGAGAGTATGCGCATGCGTAGAGCAGTCGATTGTCATGTCGCAACGTTTGACAGCTGTCTTCTCCCTCGCGCAGTGCATGCGCGAAGCGGTACGAAAAGGACAGGAATGCTCCTTGCGCGCTATCTCTCTCGGCTCGCTTCTTTTCTATGGCAGAGACCGCAAGTGCGCGTTCCAGTATAAGTATAGTTCAGTGGGTGGTCTAGTGGTTAAAGTCCCAGGCTTTGAAACTAGACTCCCAATGGCAGTTGGTTCGAGTCCACTGCTCGGCGGTAATTTTTCTGAACAAGTTAAATCCGACGGGTCATGGATGGTGTATGTAGGTGTGTATGTTGGGTTGCATGTCTTTCAGGGGTGGGGCATGTTAGACCGGTGAAGAGCACTTAGTGTGCTGAGCCCGGGTAAGGGGGTGGAATGGGAATCATGGGGTCGTGCTCACGCACGGCTTCAAGACTAGATATTCTGCTTCCGGTTACGGTTTTGTAAAAGCTGATTATTTTCAGTAATTACCAGATTATCCTTTCAGGTGATAGGTTTATAATAGTTTAATCAGTAGCAGGAAACTAAAATAAAAAAAGATTTTGTATTACTTATTTTTGAATTATTAAAAATAGCGTTTGCTTGTATTTTGTACCAATTATGATTGTTTTTTAATCTAGTTAAGCTAATTAGCACAAAATATTATTACATTGCTTGTTGACTACATATGTATGTCTGATTGCACTTAAATGATAATATCCTAAATGCTAAAACTACAGTAGTTCTAAATTTAAAGGTAACAGAAGTTAACCTTGTATATTAAGTAGATTAACCAATACATGTTTGTGCAACATAAAAAATATAATTCTGTCGTAATGTGTAATGCAAATTTATTATTTGGATTTTAATATACCTACATATATTGCACAGTTATTACGTTTATAATATTAATATAGGTGTGATAACGATAAGTGCAAATTGAAACGCAATTATAAGAGTAAAGATGTACGTAAAATTGTTATTAAATAAATTTGGTGTGTGTATCTGATATACTTGCATACAAATTAAAAGGCATTCTTTAATTTATCGGTGAGTATACCATAATTTTTCCTGTCGCAGTAAAATTGCTGCTAGTCAAACGTAGTGCGTAGTATTATGCAACCCAAATAACAGTATTATTTTATACTTTGTACGCGTCGGCAAAGCGATACTACTTGATTATGGAGCCCCAAGTGTAAAATGAAAATTTGCTGTGCATTTCACGGTATTTAAAGCAAATTTTTGCAATATTTTGTTATAAATACACCCATTTAGCTATATCCTTTTTGTTTTAGTAAATCATTGTAGATTTAAATAAACCATTAAACATTTGGTTTAAATATTCCAACATTTAATAAAGCATTAGAGATTTAAATGAATTTTAAAACATTTATTTTAAATTTTTAAATAATTAGTGAATTTTTTGTGTTTAGATAAGTCTGCACGTACTGAATTTATTGTACATAAACCAATTCTTAACTTCAACAAGTTTTGTATTTTAGCTTTATACGTATTTCAACGTGTTTACACGTCAATATCAAAAGCAAGATTAAAAGTAAACAGTTGGTATGGTTACAGGAACAATAAATCTTCATAACTTGATCTTGGTTTTTTATATCTGCGTCCAGATGACTTGATACTGCACGTATTTGTTTTAAATTTTTTTAATATTGATATACTGATAATTTAATATACCCTTACAGATGAGAATAAATCTTGACAGATTTAAGTAAATGTTGCAACATTTAATTCTAAGCTTCCACATTTAATATTAACCGGTCACATTTATTTGACCTTGGTAAGCTCAGCCGACCAAGGCCGTTTACACCGGTAGTAAGGCGCAAGGCTGGACATGGTGGGAGCGTCGGACGCTTCAATCAAACCGACTGAAAATTACATTCTCAAGGGAATGTTGAGGAAACGTTTATTATATAAATAATAAATTATGCAATGTTTATGTTGTTATTTATGATTAAATTAATATTTATTGTAGAAATTATTGAAAGACGGGAAACGTTCTCATACTTGTTGAGCGTTACCACCGCAGTGTAAACGGTCTTGGTCTTCTATGTTGGCTTTGTCTACCAACGTCAAATAAACAAGACAGGTTAACATTGAATGTGACAGCTTAAAATTAAATGTCAAAACATTGATTTAAATCTATGAAGATGTATTTAAATCGGCAAAGGTTTACTTAAATCTGTAAAGATTTAATTAAATGTGTTAAGATTTATTTAAATCGGCAAAGATTTATTTAAATCTGTGAGAATTTATTAAATATTGAAATATTTAAAACAAATATGTGCAGATTTATCAAAATACATAAAGATCGACTAAATATTTCATTCACTTTTTGTGTGGGTATTTTACTAGTGATGATTTACAGCCCTTTGTTCAAATTCATCGACGAGATGAGTAGATGTAGCGAGGATGCTCGACGTATCTCTTAACGTATTTGCTATACACTTAAGATTTTTTAACTTTTGACTAAAAAATCTTATCTTTACACAAAAGTCTACATAAAAGATATTGTTGTTAAGAGTTTAACTAAATTTAACGGTTTTCAACATGATTATTTTTTGTGAATTTTTGTGAAGCTTCCATGTATGTCTGAGTGTATTCTCATAAAGGGGAAATAATTTGACAAAACTTTGACAGAAAATTCTACAAAAAGTTGGAATAAACATGAAACCGGCGATGATCCTTAGGGAGTTACAGCTCTTGGGAAGAGCTCACATTTTCAACAGTCCAGGGTGTTTCCTTTTTCAGCTATAACTTTGTAAGCATTTCTTTCTAGGGCTTTGCTTATAGGAACAGGCTTCACAGACCGTTTAATCAAAATGAGTATCTTTTTTGAATAAATAATAAGAATTTAAAGTCAAAAGTAGGAAGAGATACGTCGAGCATCTTCCACATCTACTACGCCTCTGGTCGATAAATTTGAACGTATACAAGTAAAATCATAAATTGTAAATAGTAAAATAGCGACAGAAAATCAAATATCGTAATTTAAGGTAGAGATATTTACTAAAACATGGTTAAACCGTTTCAACTTTCGGAGGTTGCGTGTATCGGAACTTTGAAATAGGGAATATCCTCCCGAAGTTTGTCGGTGTAATTTTGCAAAACACTGTATTTTAAAAGTTAAGTAAAAGTAAAAAACATTGAAAATTACGAATTTAATGAAACGTATAGAAAGAAATTAAAATATTTTGTATTGTGGAATTATAAATAAAATTAACTTTTTCATTATTTATCTTGGGAACGGTAACCGTATTGTTACGCCACTGACTCCACGCCTCTATTTCCTAGTTCAAGTGTCTGCCGATAGAGAGCTCAGCGGCGCATCTGTCAAAGAGTGGACAAACATGGTGGAACAATTGTGAGTCTGTGTGTTGTGCGCGGGGTATTTTTGTTAATTTGGCCAACTTTGTGTGTGAACATGTGCAATTAGTGTTAAGGGACGGTTATTTGAGAACTCCGAGATGGGTATGTAAATAAATTTTGATTTATTTGACCCTTACATCGTACTAATTGTTATAGAAACGTATGTCCTGAATTTAGAACACTTCATTCAACATAATTAATTCCTGTTTTATTTTTTCTTATGCTCATTAAAACAATTAATAAATTGCAATTTTAAATTTCTTTTAGTTATAAATTGTTATTTTAACGGTTGGTAAGTTTGTGCATGGGTGAGTGCGTTTTTTAACTGTAAACGAGCAGTTGCTACAGTTGTCATTTGTATGCAACGCACATGTTGCTAGCATTTCTTCTAACTTTCCTCTTAAACTCGTTTTATTTTGCATACATTAATTTATTTTCTCCTCGTTTTTTGTTCAGAACCGCCTTATAAACTTTTAGTTTTAAAATTCAAATTCATTTGTTTCTGAAATGGTGAAACAAAACCTAGGCATCATCCAATCGATGTTTTGTGTTTTTGAAAGTGGTGCATACACATTTGACGGCCCAGTTAGTCACTCACATCCGCTTCGTCCGTAAATTGATGTATTACAATAATTGGAACTGATAACATCCAGACAAGCCTGGCTGTATGATGTTTTTGAAGTTTTATTTGTTACACTTTTGGAATTTAGTTGTAGGTGTCGCGGTTGCTAATTTTTTTCGTAAGTACTACTTGCCAGGAGATTGTTACTTTTTGCTCGTGTTATTTAATGTTGGGTTACTTTAAAAATAGGTGCAGTAGCTGTCCGAATTTTTGATTTTGAATACCGCTAGAAGGACGTGTTTTAACTTAACCTTTGATATAATAAAGAATTCGTAGCTGTTTTGTACTGAATATTGGCCCACATTCTTGTCATTATGCCAAAAATTCGCTTTTGTTTTGCCTATTTTTTTTAGACCTTAACCAAGGATATTTTATTTAGGTGCTTGAAATGTTGCATTTTTTTTAATTTGGGAAAAATTAAGCGAGACTGAAAAATAATATTTACGTAGACTTTCTATATACAGGGTGAGTCATTTAAGTGTCACCCCACTTTTAATTCATAAACTATTGCAAATATTATATATTTTTTTTAATGCATAACCTAAAATTATCACCAGTTATACTGGGTATTTAATAATAGGCCTGTACAGCACATTACTTTGTTATTTTAAATGGAGCACCCTGTTTTATTTAAATTTTTGGATTTTACGTTGAATTAAAATTAGTAGGTTTCGAGTTATTTAACTTTTCTCAAAAATTTTGACTTCTGTGGGTATTACAAAATTAATGTATTTTAGATACCAAAAACGTTCACCCATCGCTATTTTGCACAAACTATTAACACAAAGTATTTAGCGGTATGTTAAAAACGGCAGATTATTACATAGGGTTTATTAATAAGTTCCAGCTTTACTTCGTTGAAATTCATATTGATAGTAAATAAAATACTTTATTACTTCAACAATATTTATTTATTTTAACCTTATACGTATTTCGACATGTTTATATGTCATTATCAAAGATAATATTAAAAAGTAATCAGGTGATTTTGCTATAGGAACAATAGAACGCGGGCTTGGTTATCAGTGTTTGCAGATTATTTGATTTCGCATCCCAAAACGTCCAATAAGGGTGAATTTAAGCGATGAATTTGCTTATTCACTTAAGGTACAGTTTTAAATGTTTGTGAATTTCAAATGCCTTCAGTATACATATCTAATTTACGTTGATCACTACAAAAGTGTAAACATTTTAGAGTGTTATTAGATGTTATTAAATTATTGTGTTTTAATACGTATTTAGCGTAATTGGATTTATGTGAGTGTTCGTATCTGGAACAACGTAGTGCTTTGTTTTGTACCTAATACCAAAATTTGTAATTGTCTGGCCGATATAATCCTAATTACAATGGGAGCAATTTAATTTATAAATGCCTGATTTCAGCAAAGCATCTGTTTTTTTCATTTGCATTAAACAAAGTGTTTAAATTTTTTTATTAGTTTTAAAAGTTACTTACATTTTATTGGTTTTATTTAAAATTTTAGCAAATGTTTTCGATTGGATTGGAAGCTAAAATAGGGAGTCGAAGCGTATTTATTTAATATTGTATCGAATGTTAAATCGCTGTGTATCATGGACCTGTACGCTGCTAATTTATGTGTTTTATGATGACAATAATCATATGGTATTGTAATGTAGGTTTTGTTTAGGTTTACTATTTCATACAATTCAATTAAATATACGTTTCGATTCCATATTATGGCGTCAAATCGAAAAAAAAATGCAAAATTTCTAAACAAAACAAAAAAATGTAAAGTAATTTTTAAACCTATTTAATAAACATTTTAAACACTTTGTTTAATGCAAAAGAAAAAACAGATAATATGCTAAGATCGGCACTTATAAATTAAATTGCTTCGATTGTAATTCGATTTATATAGGGCAGACCGAGGGCCAGGCACGAGGGGTAAACCGCGTTTAAAAATGTAGTACACCTACTTTCATTTGTAGTTCAGCGTACCTTCACGTACTTTCACGTACTTCCACATACTTCCATCCTACTTCTACTACCTTGTACACCTACTTCCACTCGCGGTTTACTCCTCGACCAGACAATTAGAAACTTTGATATTAGGTACAAGGAACACGTACGCTGTTACAAATACAAACACCCACAAATTCAATTATCCTGAACTCTTATTACAACACCTGCCTTTTAACCTACGGTCATCAGATTCTGTTTTCATATTTAAAAAAATTGTTTTCTGGAAAAAATGCTTCCAAAAAAAAATACCTAACTTCTTTGTCCGGTTCCGGATCGTAAAAAAAACTCTTTGGCTCGACAAATTATCGTTATACCTAGGTATACCAAATTGCATTAAAATAGGTCCAGTAGTTCCTGAGATTTTGTCTCACACACACACACACATACAGCCAGTTTTTTAAAAACAATTTTTTGGGTTTTTGGAGGCCGAAAATATGTATTTACGTCAAAATCTCAGAATTGAAAAATTTCGCGACCAAAACACATTTTCATACTGAAAGTATGGGAAAGTAAAAATCTAAAAAACGAACAAGCGGGGATGAGGAAAAGAGGGAAAGATTTAAAGTTGAACATTTTCTTTTTTATTGCATAAAAAGTCATTAAAGTACAAATTTCAAAATTTCTTGGCGGCAGTCGCAGGGATCTGAAAGTAAACTTAATAATCACCAACCTTTTTTTTTTAAAATAGATATTAAAGTCAATAGTAAAACATAATTATGGGAATAATTCTTTATATGTAAAAGTTATTTTGTTAGCTATACCTAAAAATTTCTGATGAATGGCTTTAAATATACTGGGTCTAATGTCTTCGTATAAAGCTTCAGAATTATTGTTGATGGCATTTATGGAAAATCTAACCTCTTTTTTCCGAAATATTCGTAGCTTCAAAATAGCGATCGTTGACCTTAGCGAGCTCATTTAGTTACTTATTATTTATTTGGTAAGCTGCAATTGATGCGTTTATATTTTCAAGGAAAATGATAACAGGGTTTATAGGCGTAGAGTATGAATAGTCACGGGTTTTAAAAATACTACACGAAACAATTTTATGAACATGTCATTTTAATCTATCTACTTTCTTCATCTAATACCATTTCTTCCTCCATTCCACGATGCTTTACTTTTTCCTTCATTTCAAGATACGGAGTGCGGAACCTCTCTGGCCTAGCTCAATAATAAAGTAACACTGAACGAAACGATGTAGCTCAAATATTGCAGTTGTAGTTGCAAAATCGTACAACGTATTTCACGTATAACTTATTATTAATGGATTTGAGTACGACCTTTGTTTATGTTTTGCTTATTGAATTTTAACGAAATTTTTCGCTGTTTTGGGACTAAAAGTCTAGACTTTGCTCATTAGGTCCCAAACAACTTTTATTAAGAGAAAATGTTATATTTGCACGAGTTTAGGAAATAGAAAAAGCGACGCTGAATTTAAATAGCTCAGTCTGTATATTTTCTTCGTGTAATAAAGAAATTATAACACCTACATATAAAAAACATACACCTTTTCCCAAAAAAGGTGATTAATACGCAAAATTATATTTTTACAGATTCCATGCCGCCTGGATACGTTGGTTAAGAATTTAAACTGTATTATTGTTATTAGATGTTATTAGTGTCGTTTAGTCAAAAATTAATAATTATTACATTTAAAATTAAGCAAAAATCTTGACGAGTTCTTTTAATCACAGAGAGTAAAAACAACATACTCTAATGTCTTCGTAGCCGTACGATTGTCTTCTAAGCAGAAGTCCCGGGGCTTCAATCCTGGGTGGGACACTATTTTGAAAATTTTTTTTTGTTATTTATTTAATATATTCGGTGAAATGGGCGGATAGGCCGGATACCGGATGAAAACCGAATATCCGTTGCATCCCTAACACGTACGCTGTTACAAATACTAAAACCCACATAAATCCAATTACCCCAAACTCTTATTACAACACCTACCGTTTAACCTACGGTCATCAGATTCTGTTTTCATATTTAAAAAAATCGTTTTCTGGAAAAAATTCTACCAAAAAAACCGACCTAACTTCTGTTTCCGGTTCCGGATCGTAAAAGAAACCTCTTTGCCTCGACAAATTTTTGTTATACCTAGGTATGCCAAATTGCATTAAAATAGGTTCAGTAGTACCTGATATTTTGCGTCACACACACATACAGACAGACTTTTTAAAAACAACTTTTTTGGGTTCCTGGAGGCCGAAAATATGTATTTACGTCAAAATCTCAGAATTGAAAAATTTGCGATCACAATACATTCCCATACTGGAAGTACAGGAAAGAAAAACTGTAACAGAAAGAACGAGAGGGGATGAGAAAAAGAGGGAAAGATTTAAAGGCGAATGTTTTATATTTTATTGCATAAAAAGTCTTAAATTACAAATTTCAAAATTTCTTGTCGGAAGCCGCAGCGATCTGAAAGTAAACTTAATAATCACCAACCTTTTTTTTTAAATATACATTAAAGTCGATAGTAAAACATATTTATGGGAATAATTCTTCATATGTAAAAGATAGAGTTATTTTATTAGCTATATCTAAAAATTTCTGATGAATGGCTTTCAATATACTTGGTCTAATGTCTTCGTATAAAGCTTCAGAATTATTGTTGATGGCATCATTTGTAGCTTTTCCAAGTACAGAATCACTATCGAAAAGATTGTCTAATTTTACGATAATTTTATCAAGAACGGCGTCACAATTGATTTTATCAAATTCTAAGTGATTTTCGTCGTTTTTTGCAACTTTATGCCCTTGCATGATGCAATCAAAATGGTAATCAGCTGAAAAAAATAAAAAAAAATAATATTTTAAATATCATCGCTCGTACTTGAAAATATTTACTTATATATGCATGGAATGGTCCCTTGCCTGTAACTTGAACTACTAATATTTTTTCATCTACAGCATAATTGCCCTCGATGCGCAGTTGAGGTATCGTCACTTCAAATTGAAATGTGACTCCATTCTTAGTAATTGTAGGCCTAGAAAAATGTATGTAAATTAGTTAAACTTAAATTAATTAAACAAATATTTCTTACTTAATTTTTAAAATTTTAAAATTCGAAATTCCCCATATTTGGACTTCCGTTATAGTTCGTCCCCCCGATGACGCGGAAAAGCTTATAAAATCAAGGTTGAAAGGATCTAGCGATGGAACATTTAATTCTGGTATACCGGCGATTAGACGAGGTCGGAGTGCATCTATTGACTTATTTACACAACCACCTAAATCAGGATCATCGTGATGACAAACGTGAATGTAGTCGGCTGAAAATGAAAAATATTGATTTAAAAAACGTGTAAAATTATTGAAAAATGCACAAATATTTAATGGTTTTTTTTGTGATATAAAAGGGCTACGGATAGGTACCACAACGAGGTAGTACTCAAGCTATTTAGATTTTTATTCGTTTCCCAGAAAAGTTGAACTATATGCAAAATGCATGGTAAATTATTTTTTTACCAGATTTTATGTCGCCGGGATACTTTGCCTAAGAATTTAAACTGTATTGTTGTTATTTGCTAGGATCACACGCAGAACTAAAAGACCTTTCGAATGAGGTGTCACTCGACCCCTCTTTCCATTAAAAAAATTAAAATGGCGCCCAGCCGCCATTTTGAATGATACAATCTTTAATTATTGGCTAAAAAATGGTATTTAATTTCCCATTAAAGCATATCAAATATTGTGGTAAAATATCAAGTCGTTCAAAAGTTAGTTCGGGGGGCGGGGGGCGGTTACTTTATAGACAAACGGCACATATAGAAATAGATATCGTATTCTTTTATTCTTTTTACTATTTGATTGTAGAACTGTTGTAAAAATTAAATAAATAACAGCAAAAATTTTAAAAATAGTGTCCCACCCAGGGTTGTAGCCCCGGGACTTCTGCTTATAAGACAGCACTTCAATCGCATCGCTACGAAGACATTAGAGTATGTTGTTGTTACTCTGTGATGAAAAGGACTCGTCAAGATTTTTGCTTAATTTTAAATGTAATAATAATTATTTTTTGACTAAACGGCAATAATAACATCTAATAACAATAATACAGCTTAAATTCTTAACCAACGTATCCTGGCGACATGGAATCTGCAAAAATATAATTTTGCGTATTAATCACCTTTTCTGGGAAACGGTGTATGTTTTGTATATGTAGGTGTTATAATTTCTTTATTACACGTAGAAAATATACAGAGTGAGCTATTTAAATTGAGCGTCGCTTTTTCTGTTTCATAAACTCGTGCAAATATAACATTTTCTCTTAATAAAAGTTGTTTGGGGCCTAATGAGCAAAGTCTAGACTTTTAGTCCCAAAACAGCGAAAAATTTCGTTAAAATTCAATAAGCAAACATAAACAAAGGTCGTACTCAAATCCATTAATAATAAGTTATACGTGAAACATGTTGCCCGATTTTGCAACTACAACTGCAGTATTTGAGCTACATCGTTTCGTTCAGTGTTACTTTATTATTGAGCTAGGCCAGAGAGGTTCTCCACTCCGTATCTTGAGATGAAGGAAAAAGTAAAGCATCGTGGAATGGAGGAAGAAATGGTATTAGATAAAGAAAGTAGACAGATTAAAATGACATGTTCATAAAATTGTTTCGTGTAGTATTTTTAAAACCCGTGACTATTCATACTCTACGCCTATAAACCCTGTTATCATTTTCATTGAAAATATAAACGCATCAATTACAGCTGACCAAATAAATAATAAGTAACTAAACGAGCTCGCTAAGATCAACGATCGCTATTTTGAAGCTACTGATATTTCGGAAAAAATATGTTAGATTTTCTATAAAGTCTTTAATCTGAACCCGCTTTTATATTTGCAAAATATTCTCAAAAATGTTCTTGAAAACAAAAATACATAATATATCTAGTACGTATATTTACTTTACTTCCGGCTTAATTTTTTATGCAATCCCCCCCCCTCATTTCAAATACTATCAAAATCGATCTTTTAGGAACGTAATTAAAAAAAAAGGTTTTGTGGGTTGCTTTAGCTACGATTATTTTCTTCTTTAATGTTGAGTTCCCTTCTCATTTTCTTAATAGAGTATAGTTACTTGCGTAGGAAATTGTTTTTACAAATTCTTAATTTTTCTACATTTTGCGCATTTATTTACATTTTAATTTCAAAAACGAGCGAGTCACTTCACCTGGACTTTCCTATATTTTAGGTATTGTTACTTATCATATATTCAAAAGTAATATATTATTAACGTTTTACGCCCCAACATTGAC
This sequence comes from Ctenicera cuprea, assembly GCA_958336395.1. Taxonomy (NCBI): domain Eukaryota; kingdom Metazoa; phylum Arthropoda; class Insecta; order Coleoptera; family Elateridae; genus Ctenicera; species Ctenicera cuprea. The sequence goes on from OY284493.1 coordinate 13,393,781, forward strand.
TACAATAATATCTCACCACTGTACCGATAGCATAGCTGAATAACAGTAATACTATAAGAACATACTACATGACACTAAAGGTTTCTTATAAAAATAATAGTATAATCTTTTTGAGAATCTTTTCATTGATTCAACTACTGACTACAATGAGAGAGTAGTGACGCAAAGGTCGACTCGTTTTAACAGGTAGCTGTGTGTGTGAGTTCGGTCACGCGCCCAATGACTTCAACGCATGGGAGTCCCAGATATTGTAAAGTAAACGGATAGTACGCTGCAATTTTTCATTTTTTTTTTAATTTCCTTGTGATTAAAGAAAAGCAGAAACGGAAAGACATTCGTTCACCAAAAATTGAATGGGAGGGGGAAAATTAACCCACCCACATATTGTCGTACCTAAAAACTAAGTTGAGAACGTTATTCTACCATCACACATGAGCAATTTAACCTAAACAAGAACACTAGCAGCATAAAATTGGTGCTCGATTAAGTTTTATTTGTAAATTCGTGCAACAGTATGTCATTACGGTTTACAGAACAGCACCAAAATTTGATTAAGGTGAACATTCAGATTACAACTCTCGAAAATTGTTAAGAAACATTATTTATAATACTATTTTTGTGAGACATTTCAAGCAGGTTGATCATGGAAACCGGGTAACTATTGCAATTTGTAAAGATACTAAGCTGATTAAATCATAAAGGAGCATTTTCGAGTTATTTGTTAAAATACTTTTTTTTTCCAATGAATCGCCCTGTATATTTTTGTATATGCTGAAAGGAAATTTAATTCTGAATGAAAACTTATAATGCAATAGTAACCTCAAGTGGATAATGAGAATGTTATTGATGAAATACTTTGGCTAACATCAAATTCCTTCATGACTAGACATAATCTATATATTAAATCGGGATCCCTTCCACCTGTCTGGGTTTTTAGTGAGGCCGCGGCGGACCCTCTACGTTTTAACAGCTGTAGTGCAGACCACTGCAGCGGAGAAATTCGTGAGAGCGGCAACTGCTCCTTTATCCTGTAGATGCGAATGCCTGAATAATTGTTTATTTAAGACACGTTTGAAAATTGCACACAAATCTTAGAAGCTGAAGAACTAAACTAGAATAATTGAACAAATTTTTTTGATTTGAATAAGAAAATTTAAAACCAATAGAAATTAATGAATAATAATAGTTATTATAACAATAACTAGAGTGGCTAACAAATTAAAAATATAATAAATATTGCATAAAAAGTATAAAATGAAGAAACATACCGTGAAGCTTGACACATTTTTTAAAACAATAGTACGAATATATAAAAGCACATTAGAAAACATGAAATACAACATAAAACAGTTCTGCAGCAGCTGAATGGCTGAACGAAACGAACGCACCGAGTCGTCAATTGCTAGTGATGGGTTATTTCGAATGAAAATAATCGAACCATTCGATTATCGAAATATCTCTTAACAGGTTACAGGAAAATCATTCAAATCATTATACGATTTTAAAATTTAAATTTTTGATTTTGACCATTTCGGCAGCGGGCGTTGAAGCGATACTCCGTACAGTAGCCAACTGCAAATGCCCAATGCAAATACACGATACCATGACACCATCAGTAGTGGTATGATGCGAATACACTTAACGAGACAGAATTTCCGAAATGCGGTTGCATAAAGGCTGCCTCCGCGGCAGTTTTGCATAGCGGTCTGAGGAAAAACGATTAGAATAAGAATTCGTTCATAGGAGAATTGGAAAGCAAGCGGAAAGCGGTTTCAAATGATTTTATCCCAATGTATCATTCGACTATTAAATTCATTCGAATGACAATCATTCGGTTATGAAAATCATCCAATTATGCCCATCACTATCAATTGCCCGTTGTTTCGGGTCTCCGTCGAATGCGTATACAAGCAAGTAATGTTCGTTTTATTCGCAGTTCGCAGTAAGAGGAATTGGTGATCCAATAAAGAACGAATCACTTTAGTGAACTGATTCGAATGATTCGAAGCTGTCAAAAGATTCGAATATCTCATCTCTTTTCAGTTGAGTAGGCTGTAAAGTGAGCCTGACCTACGGGTGATGGTGTTATCGCTGGGTCGGAATTTTACGCAAAAAGAATAATCATAACGTGGTTAGTGAGTAAGGTACGCTTGAGTTTAGTATTTATTTTATAATCGCCGACTCCTTGAGTATACGAGAATATACAGTATTGCTGGACGCACTAAGTACATGTCCTACATCCCGACACAGCTTATTTTGTATTTTGATTTGTCACCAAAATAAGCGGCGGGCGAAGCCCACGGGTTCAGCTAGTTGTTGTTATACGACTTAACCAATCGTAAATATATTTTTTTTGTATTATCTACTTTCTGTATCGAAAGTAATATTCAGAATTTAATTTTCTTTCAAAATTTAAAAAATACACAGGGTGTTTCATTAAAAAAAACTCAAAACGCGATGGCCAATCGTTTTGTTTTGTTTTCACCATAATAATGAGATGAAAAAGTTACAATTCTTTGTAAATTCACCCGACTTTGTATCTTTAAAAATAATAAAGTTGAAAATAGTTGTCCGGTTCCTATGATCACCCTGTGTAAGTAACAAAACATTATTTTTGGAATTTTTGCCCTTCTGTATAACTAATTTTCTAAAACTAAGAAAAATATAACAAACTAAATAAGGATTAATTTAAATAAATGTACTTACGAAGGGTGCAAGTTCGAAGATCAATCAGAATAAATAATATTGCAACAACATAATTTATAACAGCACTGCTCATTATGAATACTATACTTAGCACCTCGCACAAAACTAGGAGTGTAAAGGAGTAACAAACAGAACATGCTTTCTAATTTAAGTTTTTTGTATATATACGACTGTCTTATAAATCGTCCTTGAGTTTATTGTTTATTGTAATGTAAATAAATTATAAACCAGTTTAGTATTTAACTCTTCTTGTAATAATCTATTTGTACTAGAACTTAACCTAGGTTATGCTTATGATAAACAAGAATAGTGAATCACTTCGCCTGAACTTTCTCGTACCAAAACATTTTATTTTTTGTATGTTCAATAATAATTTGTATCTTGGCAACTACATATAAAATGAAACCCCTAATGCGTTCAGCTCGGTAGTTAAGCAGGTTATGACTCATCGTCTACTTAAGACGCCTATAAGAATACAAGTGTTTATGGAAGCTCTCGGTCACAAAATAATTTCATATGAGCCGATAACATTAAGTTGAGATAAGAACAAGCTCTAAAATGATTTGTCATTATCACAAAATTTTTCTGTTGCATCAAAGGTTTTCTTTTATTTAAAGAAATAGTTGAACGAATATTCTGAAAAAAAATTCATTTTAAATGCTTAGTTTTTTCTTAATCAACTGGTGTTAAAATTCAATATGACGTCACTAAGAAATAAAAAAAATTGATTATCATATCTGAAAAACAAATAAACATTTAGCAATTCTGATTATGCCGTTGCATTCTGTTTAGTATTTTTATAAGTTTACAAGTTTGTATATTTTGGCAATAAAAGGGGAGACCGCGTTTAGTTTTCCCATTTAATATTTTTTTCAACTATAATAAGAATAACTAACATTAATTCCTTATTATCACGGTTTACCCAAGAAATCCGTTACAACTTGGCGCCCAACGTGGGGCCAAGTTGTAACGTATCAAATTTCGCAGAGAAACTAGCGAACCGGGACACAAACCAAATTGTAGCCTACTCTTATCTCAATAACCCTTCAAAATTAAAAAAAAAATTACCAGTCAGTTTTTAGGCAATATTTTATTTAAAGACAAACCAGGTTTAAGAGACTCACGTTAACCCGCCAACGCTTAGTTTTTCAAAAAGTTTTTTTAAAACTAAAATTTAAAAAGAAAACAAATTTGCGCCCATAGACGCTGAAAGCCTAAACGGCGATTCAGCTACAGACATCGATATTTCGGAGTTATTGCTCCACTTGAGTGTAGCGTAGCTGGAAGGAAAAGTTTCCAACTTGTCCTTCCAGCTACGCTGAGAAGAGAGAAAACAGCGCGGCAAAATATATGAAAATATGTATAAAAAAAACAAACTAGCGCCTCTAGACTGCTGAAAGCATAAATGACGACGCAGCTATAGAAATCGATGTTTCGGGGTTATTGTTCCTCTTCAGTGTAGCGTAGCTGAGGGGGGGGGGGGATTTTCCACCTAATCCTTCCAGCCAAGCTACACTGAAGAGGAGCAATAACTCCGAAACATCGATGTCGAATTTAAACTTATCACTATCAGAAACCTGGGCATAGATAAGAAAGGTTTAGTGGCGTTCGATCGACAGCTAGTTGAAAAGAAAAGTTTCCACCGCTTTAAAATTAAATGATGCACGCAGCCTTCTTCTGACGAGCCACCACTAATAATTCAAAACAATTTTTTACTTTGTTATGATTATTTAATTTACTTTGTAACTTTGCTCTCGTGTCACTTTTCAATTTTCCATTGCAGTTTCATCTTTACTAATTGCTTCATTCTGCAAAACAGTTTTACTACTGCTGGAAATTTTCCAATTGTTTTGTGGTATTACATATTATTACACTACATATTTTTGTGGTAGTTTTTTGGGAATAAATATTTTCGGCGGCTGTTTTTCTTGATTCTGCCAAACAAAATTAAGGATTAGAATTCTATAAATTAGCCGTATTATGCGGTATAAATTAAAAGTTTCAAAATACAGAATTTTCCGGAAACAATTGCACCAACATTTGAATTAGATGGAATTGGAAGCTTAAACAATAGCTAAATATACCAAATAATCGAGGAAGTGGTGACCGGGTAGTGGTGGAAAGGTCGCCCTTGCGCAGATCAGCTATTCGACATGCGTAGAATACAAATCTGAGCTCCTTTCCTTAGATCGCCTAGATTGGAGTAGAACACCCCTCTCCACCACTCTTATTTTTGCATATTTTGTAGTTGCAAACAAGGTTTAACCGCTGATAGCGGAAAATCGATTTTGCAAAAATGATAATCGTTTTTTTGTTGTTCCTATGGTTATTTAAACATGTCTATACCGATTTTGAAGTCTAAATAACCAAAGTTTTGAAAAAACAAAAAGTCGATAGATGGTGGGGGTGGCCGGGTGTGATGAAAAGTTTGCGCTTGCGCAGATCGACTATTCGACATGCGTAGAATACAAATCCGACCTCTTTTGTGATCGCGTCTGTATTGAAGTAGAGCGCTACTCCCCACCTCCCTTATTTTTTGCTGGAGTTATCTGGTTTTATGACTCCTTGGCATTTTGTAATTGCAAACAATGTTTATCCGCTCAAATCCGGAAATTATTTGGAAATTTAATTAAGCTGTTCAAGCGAACGACCAAAACGAAACACGTTATAGGCCTTTCCTAAGTAGGAGGTTGTTTCTATGGTCATTTAACATGTGTATACTGATTGTGAAGTCGAAGTTCCTAAAGTTTTGTAAAAACAAACAAGCGATGGGGTGGGAGGGGTGGCCAGGGGTGGTAGAAATGTCACGCTTGCGCAGATCGACTATTCGACATGCGTAGAATACAAATCCGAGCTCTTTTTTCGATCGCGTCTGTATTGAAGTAGAGCGCTACTCCCCACCTCCCTTATTTTTTGCTGGAGTTATCTGGTTTTATGACTCCTTGGCATTTTGTAATTGCAAACAATGTTTATCCGCTCAAATCCGGAAATTGTTTGGAAATTTAATTAAGCTGTTCAAGCGAACGACCAAAACGAAACACGTTATAGGCCTTTCCTAAGTAGGAGGTTGTTTCTATGGTCATTTAACATGTCTATACTGATTTTGAAGTCGAAGTTTTTAAATTTTTGTAAAAACAAACAAGCAAGGGGGGGGGGGTGACCAGGGGTGATAGAAATATCACGCTTGCGCAGATCGACTATTCGACATGCGTAGAATACAAATCCGAGCTCTTTTTCGATCGCGTCTGTATTGAAGTAGAGCGCTACTCCCCACCTCCCTTATTTTTTGCTGGAGTTATCTGGTTTAATGACTCCTGGTATTTTGTAATTGCAAACAATGTTTATCCGCTGAAATCCGAAAATTGTTTGGAAATTTAATTAAACTGTTCAAGCGAACGACCAAAACGAAACACGTTATAGGCCTTTCCTTAGTAGGAGTTTGTTTCTATGGTCATTTAACATGTCTATACTGATTTTGAAGTCGAAGTTTTTAAATTTTTGTAAAAACAAACAAGCAATGGGGGGGGGGGGGGGGGTGACCAGGGGTGATAGAAAGATCGCGCTTGCGCAGATCGACTATTCGACATGCGTAGAATACAAATCTAAACTCCTTTTTCAAGCGCGTTTTTATTAAAATATAACACTCCTCTCCACTGCCCTTTTTTTGTCGGATCAAACTCGTTTGTTGCGATTTTATCCCAGTGTGACTACCAATCTATTAAACCTACATTGGTTTTTTTGCGTTAAGTCGCCTGGGCCGTAAAGTGTATACAGACAGACACACACTATGGCGAGATCGGTTTATTCGGTATTCTCAGACCCATAAACGTGCATTTACGTCAAAATCTCAACTTTCGAAATGTTGACGATGACCTCGTATGGCGAGGAAGGCAAAAAGTTACCAATAGTGCCGAGATAATTTGATATGCCCTGTATGTTAAGAAATTAATGAACTGTTTGTTTTTTCTATGCATTTCAATAAAAATAAAAAGTATTTTTTCAAAATAGATATAAAATTTGAATTTTTTCCAAAAAATATTTTTGTTTGTTTGTTACGTGCGGTTTGCCATTGTACTAAGAAAAATTGTGGCTTTCTAAATACACATAAAACAAAAACACGTTTCTACTAAAGGAAGTAAATTAAGGGCAAGTCATTTCCGGCGAAAGGGGAAGTGCAGTAGATTATGTTTTATGCACGTTCCATGTGAAAGATCATATACAATATTATTGATATCAAAACAATCGAATAAATTCTGTAGACTTTTTTGGAGCACTATACGTTGAATCACCCTGTGTGTATGAAATTGTTTAAAAAAAATTTGTTTTTCATGATTTTTCAAGTTCGTGTTATCCATGAATTTTACTTCATTTGAAAAGCAAAAGTGTGTTTTACTACCCTTTGAACTAGAAGTGAAAGGTAATTAATGATTTTATAATCTTACGGTCTACTCATTTATTTTGTCTTAATTCATAACTGCCAAAACATCACGTATACGACTATAGCTTCATTAATCCATTCAATGCAATCAACCGTAAAGTTGATAATCCCAGTTGTACTATTCAGTGGCGGTTTCTCCATTGGGTCAAATTGTCATTGACCTCCCAATGAAATAAGAAAAAATAAATAATTACTTTTTGTTTGAGTACATAACATATTATACACTACAATATTTAAAAAATACTTTATAGTTAACTTATGTATTAGATTTCTATGCGAAAAAACGTTTATTAAAGAGCTGCCGGAGGATCCGCGAAGACGTTTGAATGTTTGAGTATTTCGCGCACATTAAACGAATCTATGCGAGGGTCATTTGGCTGTCAGTCCCCAATTCAGCTATACGCCACCGAATAAAGCCGCCGGCTTAAAAGGCCTTCAAATGAATAAGAGCGAAATAGAAAGCTCATTGAGGTAAAATTCATATTACACAAGCTAAAAGAGGATAGAAGTATCTGAGTATTAAAGACTTTAGGGTCACGAACCCACAACTTCCGAGAATTATGCTGTCAGCTGTCCGTGATAAGCGCATGCCAATAGCCGCCTAATTTGCGGGATTCGAACATACACGACGTAGTAGTGTGAAAACATTTGTTGGTTGTGTAATCATAATTTAGTGGTGTTGTACGATGCCCGTGCAAAATAATTTTGGATTGTGAATGCCATGTAAGAAAATGCTTTCACTTGTTTCCACTGTCTGCTATTTTGTGATAATTCATTGTGTGATATTGACTGCATACATTTAAAAACTAAAATTCAAACGTGCCTTTTGACACACTGGTAATGTGGGTATCAATTTTCCATAATTTTATTAGAGAGTGCTTGTCAAAAGTCTATTAAAGACTAAAGTCTAAAAATAAATCATTTTGCCAACATAATGGGTTTGAAATATAAGGCTATCTAAAAGTTATAGGTAAGAACAATTTTTTTCCAAAAAAATACTTTAAAATGCCCCCCAGTACATCACACCACGAGCCGCCACTGGTAGTATTACTAATTTTAATTCTAATCTAGTGTAGACCGGAATTTTGCATTTAACCGCAATCAGGTTCAACTTGGATTAAATCATTTGTGGTTTTTTCTACGCATTTTTTGCCTGAGTATAGTATTTTTACGTAACTAGACATAATAAGCTAAAAGAAGCGGTTTGACTAATTGTTTTATTTTTTCACTCTGGCGTTTTTATATGGTCTTAGCAATGTTTTCCTGCTTTCGGAATTGATTAGTTGTTTCAGCAAGGAAGCTTTTAGCGCTAACCTGTTTACCTATTTATTTCCTTCAAAATCAGATAATCGATTTCCCCAACCATCACGTTGCAAAATCAGGAAGTAAACTCAAGGCTTATTTGAGTTTTACCCTCGCAGTTGTCGATGTTGCTGACAGTTTCTTCCGCCCGCATAACCTTTTGTAAGTTTGTTCGTAATAGACAGCTATAGGATCTTTCTGTCATGAATTTCAAATCGTGTAGAGAAGAAGAGATGCAAAGATGTGTTTAGTTTAGTTCAGTAATTCATTTTAAATCAAGCTGCACAAGAACTGTATTTAGATGTCAATTCAGAAGAATTGAGAAAGAACGTTGTACGTAGTTTAGAAATATTTACGTGTTAGAAAAATATCTCGGCTATACTTGTACATAATTAAATATATTTGAAGTATTTTTTTTGTCTACTGTAGCTAAATATACACTGTGTCTATAAAGTAACCCCCCCCCCCCCCCCCCAACTAACTTTTGAACGACTTGATATTTTTCTACAAAATTTGGTGTGCTGTAATGGTAAATTAAATACTATTTTTCAGACCATATCAAAATTTTGTATCATCCAAAATGGCGACTGGGCGCCATTTTGAATTTTTTTTAATAGAAAGGGGGGTCGAGTGACACCTCATTGGAAAGGTCTTTTAGTTCTGCGTCTGATCCTAAAGTTTCAAAGAAAAATTCAGTCATAACAAAATGACAATGTTTTAAGATAAAGAAGTCTATTTAAAAAAACTAAGAATTAAAACTTAAATTAATTAAATTAAGTGTTCGAAATGTTTACCATTCACTTCTTGCCACATAAAAAGTCGGTTATGAAATTCCTGCCTTACATTTTCATAAGTTTCTGGAGTGATATTTCTGCAAACTTCTGTAATGCGTTGCTCCAGTTCTTCAATTGTTTCTGGACGGGTTCTGTACACTTTCGATTTCAGATATTCCCATAGAAAAAAATTTAAGGAAGTTTAATTTGGGAAGGGAGCCGGCTATTCTACAGGCCCCCGCCTAACAATCCATCTGCCAAAAAAATGTCCGTTGAGAAAGTCAGAAGCAGGCCTATAATAATGAGGCGGCACACCGTCTTGTTGGAACATAACGTTTTCAATATTATTTCAAGCCACCTGAGATATTTCTGGGAAAATTTAGTCCTGCAAATGAAAAAGTGGACTACTGGATAAGAAAATCAAAACAATTTTGAACTGAGTAAGTCCATTAGTTTACAATCCGCCATTTTGTTATGGCACAATATTTTTCTTTGAAATTCTAGGATCAAACGCAGAACTAAAAGACCTTTCAAATGAGGGGTCACTCGACCCACCTTTTCATTTAAAAAAAGAATTCAAAATGGCGCCCAGCCGCCATTTTGGATGATACAAAATTTTAATATTGTCTGAAAAATAGTATTTAATTTCCCATTACAGCATACCAAATTTTGTAAAAAAATATCAAGTCGTTCAAAAGTTAGTTGGGGGGGGGGGGTTACTTTATGGACACAGTGTATATCGGGTGGCCGCGAGAACACCATCTTCTCAATTTTTAAATTATTAATTTTTACTTTTTATTGGGTAATATACACATAAATATGCATATTACGACATAAAACGGTGTTTATTTTTTTTAATAGTAGTGGAACACCCTGTACATTTTTGCATATTTGGTTAGACCTTTTAATTTCCTTTACAGCTAGGTATGATACTTACCCATTAACTTTTAATTTTGGCCGCCAGAGGACGTTTTTAAGAAAACCGTAAATGCCTAATAATGATATTCATGATTAATTTTTTTTTAAGTTTGTATTGAAAACTAAAGAATAATGAACTTTAAGTGTGATTTTTATTAATTTGTATGAACATTTTATTGTGACAAGAAGATGAAGAAGATATTTTAAAAATTAAAGAAAAAAATCTATTTTTAAACGGTCATAACTTATTTTTTTAAATACATTTAGTTGAGTTTTATTGCACTTTTTAAATTGCCAAGTTATTAGTTTTAATTTAATACCAATGACGTATCTTATTGATATTTTGTTTTCAAAGTCTACTTAGTTGCATAAACGTAGCTATTTTTAATATCCGTTAATAAAACAATTTTATTGTGTCTTGCTATTTTAAAAATAATGAGGTATGTTATTGGTATTATACTAAAGAAAACAAAATGACAATTTAACAAGTACAATACAACTCAAGCAGGGGTATTTAAAAAAAATAAGTTATTACCGTTTAAAAATTGAGAATTTTTTCTTCTTTAATTTTTTTAATGTATTCTTACCGCGATAAAATGTTTAAACAAATTAATAAAAAAAAACACTTTAAGTTCATTATTCTTTTGTTTTCAAAGCTAACTTATAAAAGAAATAAATAATAATTATGACTATCATTATTAGGCCTTTAAGGTTTTTTTAAAAACGCCCTCTGGCGGCCAAAATTACAAGTAAATGGGTAAGTATTATACATAGCTGTAAAGGAAATTTTAAGAAATATCCAAATATGCAAAAATAAACAGGGTGTCCCATTAAAAATAAAAAAATTGCTATCATTTCCGGTTAAACCAGAAGTCATAACACCGTTTTATGTCGTAGTATGCATTTTTATGTGTATATTACCCAGAAAAATTTTAAATTATTAATTTAATAATCGACAAATAGACCGGTTGTTACCTGTTCTCGCGGCCACTCGGTATATGAATATATGATTATCTAAGTTATTTTTTTTTAATTTAAAATTATCTGAGATATTTCTTATTTATTTATTCGGAAATATTTCAGATATTTTCAATAATATAAAAATATCTTTAAAAAATAAACCTAAATATTTAAAAAATACCGCCATTTATAAGTTTTTCATACCTTATAATATCGGTAATTTCTAAATTTCTTAGGTACCTATTTGAATATTTCTTATATTTAAAATATCCTACATATAGCAATTGTTTATGTTTTGACTTATTAAAGATATTTTAAATTTACATTATTTTAAAATATCTAAAGATTTTAAATACAAAACTAATTAGAAATATTGAAGAGATGTTATTAATTATTTATTAATATCTCAGAGATATTTTAAATATGGGGATATAGATTATTTACAAATAATTAAATTATTTTTAATTAAATTAATAATTTTACAGAGACATCGGAGAATTTTTATAATATACTATACATATCTAAGCAATTATTAAAAAACAAAACATTTCTTAGACAACAACCGCTCCGTGCATCCTCCTTATGTTATACATTATCTTCGTGGATATTATCAATTTATTTATTTACGAGTAGCTAAGAGATAATTTCAAATAATAAGCAATTACAAAGATATTTCAAATTCAAGTACCATGTTTAATATAGGTTCGCTAATAAAACAGCGTAGTCATATTTTAAAATAATTAAAAACACCTGTGATATTCTAAAATAGCCGAATTAACATATTTTAATTTAAGAGATATTTTTAAATATTAAAAAATTATCTGAGGTATTTCTGGTTTCGTACTATATATGAATTAAATATTATCTAATATTTTTTTATTTAAAAATATTAGATATTTTTATTTATCTATACGGAAATATCTCAAAAGATTTTTCTATAAATTAATATCTTAGATTTTAACAAATTTAATTTCTCAGTGTTTTAGATATTTGAATATAATTCTATTTTAAAATATGTTAGATATTTCAAAAATATCTTAGATATTTTAAAATAAAGAATTGATTGAATATCTAAGAATTTTGCTCATCATTGCCATTTGTAAGGCTTGTGCTATTAGACACATTTTAATCTGATTTAAATATAAAATTCGTCTATGTTTATTGCTTTAATTTAATATAGTTCGCATATTTTAAAATAGAATAATTTCCAAATATGTAAAATATTGAACAATTTTATTGATTTTGAAGCAACTTAGATATTTTTAATTACGGGAATTGAAGGTATTTTAAATTAAACTATTTAAGATATTTTGAATTATAAAATTATGTTTAATATCTAAGATAATAGTATTAATTAAAAATATTTTAGAGATATTTTTAGTTATTTAATAATACACCGGAGATATTTATAAAAAATAAAAACTTCACTGATATTCTTTCAAGGGGAATAATAATTAGATAAATATAAATATTCAATCATCTTAAGATATTACTTATTTTAAATGAAAAGTAATGTCTTGGAGATTTTAAATTCAAATACCATGCTTAACGTATGTCACTAGTAAAGTATCTCCGAGATATTGTAAAATAGTCGATTTAAAAATACATATGTCTTATGTATTGAGAAATCACGTCAATTTATAATTTTATGTATTCGAAAAATCGTTGCTACTAAAAATTAAAATACAGCAATTTTACCTAAAAAAATGTTTAAATTTTGACTTCGTTTCTATCCTCTCTCAATTGAAGATATTCTTTGGAGATTAGTCACTTGTTAAATATTACAACGATGAATGATAGAATTAGTAATTAACAGTGGGCGAGTATAGTTATTATTATCAAGTTATTTGTTATTGTGCTATTTATATTTCTTATCAGTTGATATTTGATCATATGATTGTAAGACGCCCACTGCTTTTAAACACTGCCTGGAAGGTTTGTGTAGGTTTTTGAAATTGCAGTTACACTATTTATAACTTAACAGCAGCGGCGCGTCGCATATTTTAAATTTGGTTTAGGTCAAGGATGAATTTTTGAAATATGAACAGAACTGCGACAAAAATATATTTCGTTTTCTTCTATTAACTTATTACAAATCTAAGATGTGTGGAATATTATCTGTCTACGATGGAAGTTATCAAAATTTCCAACAAAAACATATTTTGCAGGCCCTTGGAGCTCTACCTATTGATCCGCAATTTTCTTTATTGCAATCTATTCGCAGTAAATTTCATAATACATGTTACATATAGTAAAGTTTGCTATGAAAATGATAAGAGAAATTCTAGAGAAGTACACGAAAATGATAAGAGAAATTCTAGAGAAGTACACATACAGAATGTTCAATGTTCTTATTTTACACGTAGGTTCAACAGGACAAATCGCAGTCGAATACCTTAAATAAGTGTTCTTCATTTGTTGCAATGTAGAACTAAGGACTATTTTTGACGGTTATTGCTGGGTTAGCAATAGCATGAACTGATTTTAAGTGTCTTCGTAACAAACGGGTGTAAGGGGTTAAAGTCCGGCGATTGAGGTGGCCAGCCAAATGTGCATCCCGGCCAATCTAATGATGGGGGGGGGGGGTAGTAATAGCTTGAGTTTGTTGCTCCTGTGCGAAGCACGCCATCAGCCTGTATTATATGTAGCAAAGTTGTTGCAAATCAGCAAGTGGGGCAGCTGTGTTTGGAGAAACTGCAAAGAGTCGTGGTAATAAAAATTCTTGTTCAAAAATGTATCTCGATTCTTGTTGACGCTGTGTGAAAAAGATTGTGTATACGAGTGTTAAAAATCATATTTGCCTTAAAACATCCATTAGCTGTAAATATTAAGGTATGGTATACGAACTGAGGAACGTCTATGCTGATTCATACACCATTAGAATGTCATTAGCAATGATTTTGTGTTCTCAACAGATCATTGGGTGATAAAACTTGTACTTTTTCAATGTGCTAGGGATACAACTGATAGTCTTTTAATATCTCCAATACTGTGCTGATTCCGTCAACAGATGTTTCAGATTCAGTTTTGATTATTTCTAGATGTAGCTGCTCTTCTCTTTAATATTACTGTTCGTACCGCTCTAGACCTATGTTTTTCGCATAGAAGTTTTATTATTTGCAATTTTTGTAATTATATGACCAAAAATCGGTTTAAAATTCTTCTAATTTATTTTAAAATAAAATTGACATTTATAGTTGCGCCATCTGTTGATAAAATTTATAAGGAATTCCGAGATTCGTACAATTTGAAGGTGAAAACAATTGAATCGAGTGCAGACTGACATCTTTACATCACTGACGTAACCACCCTGACCAATCTCGTTTTAATTGATTTTTTGTTTTCACATTATATCAATGCCTGTCAATATTATTGATAATTGACATTATTTCCTGGGGAGGGGGAAATTAACTCCTCTAAATATTGTTGCACCCAAATATTAGTTGTGAATCTTATTCGGTCATAATCAATTTAGCTTAATTAAAAATAGTTTGTCGCCCCCTGTTTATTAAATAAATGGATGGAATTGTCGATTTAAAAAATCAAAGAAGGTGTCACAGACTCAGTAGCAGTTTGGGACTTCAACCCCATTGTAGCCCACCCCTAGCTGTATGACTACGAAATATGAACAAAACTGGCAGCCATTGAAAACAGTCAACCTTTCGTATTTTTGCAAACATGGAAAAAAGTGAATCTCGTAGGTTAATTAAACATTATTTTTTTCGTGGAAAAACCATTAAGCAAACCAAAACAAAGCTTGATAAATAAGTATTACGGAGACTCTTCACCATCGATTAAAATGATTCACAAGTGGTTTTCGTTGTGGTCGTAAAAGCATAACTGATGCCGAACGTTCAGGACGCCCAAATGAGGTTACCACACCATATTGTATTGCAAGACCGCAGGATGAAAGTGCGCGAGATAGTTGAGATAGTACGCATCTCAGATGAACGTGTGGGTAATATTTTACACGCACATTTGGATAAGAAAACGCCATCCACGCGACGGGTGCCGCGTTTGCTTACTATCGACCAAAAACGCACACGGGTGACAACTTCAGAGGCAGGTTTGGCGATGTTCAAGCGCAATAAAAAGGAGTTTTAGCGTCGTTTCATAACTATGGACGAAACATGGATCCATCACTATACACCAAAGACCAAGGAACAGTCTAAATAATGGATTTCTACTGGCGAATCTGCACCGAAAAAGGCTAAGGCGGTTTTATCGGCCAGCAAGGTCAGGGCCACAGTTTTTTGGGATGCACCCGGCATAATCCACATCGATTACCTTGAAAAGGGTAAAACAAACAACGGCGAATATTATTGCAACTTATTGGACCGTTTCAACGACGTTTTGGAAAAAAAACGACCGCGTTTGGCCAAGAAAAAAGTTCTCTTTCATCAAGATAATGCACGGGTGTACACATGTGTAGTTGCCATGGCCAAAATCCATGAATTACGCTTCGAATTGCTTCCACATCCACCATATTCTCCAGACGTAGCCCCCTGCGACTATTTCCTGTTTCCGAACTTAAAGAAATGGCTCGGCGGAAAGAGATTCGGCTCTAATGAGGAGATCGTTGATGTAACAAACGCCTATTTTGAAGGGTTGGAGAAATCGTATTATTCGGAAGGGATCGAAAAATTGGAAAAACGTTGGACTAAGTGTATCGACCTAAAAGGCGACTACGTTGAAAAATAAATTGTTTTTCGGCCAAAACAATTATTCCTTGTTTCATTTTTACCAGACTTCTCACTCCGCCCTCGTAATACGGCATCGAGTTTTAAAAGGTTTGCCTACTTGTGAATAAACTGGCATTAAAGCTAAGATTTCAAATTTCCAGACATCCGCTTAGATAATAAATTGACTTCGGTTTCTGATATCAGAAGTTTTTGAATGTCATAAATCACCAAGTATATACAAAATTGCAGAATTTTACCTTAAACCGTTTCAGAGAAATTTCCGAAAAAGATACCTGCTTTGACCCTTTGCATTTCCGTATCATGCTTAGGACTATGTTCGTAGGCACCTTCTGAGGGCTTGCAAAACATAACAAAGCAAACAACTTATGTTAATAAATGTGTGGTCAAAAGTGTTTCCTTTCAGGGATAGAGCTTCTCAAAGATTCTTTAAGAAGAACCTGAAAATAGGCAACCCAAATTGCATTTTCAATTATTTTGCACAAGTCACACGGAAGTTTGAAAAATAAAACGATGTAGACATACATGCATTCAAATAAGGTCAATTTTGACACAATTCGATATTTTTGTGATATTTTATGACTTTTCTTGCATTCGTTTCTTGCTGTACCTTTTATAATTCGTTTTTTTTTCTTTCTGTGACTTTTTTGATAATTATTTTCTTCGTTATTTTCGTTCTGTGTTTCGTATTTTTGTATTATGGCGAATTATACTTTTGCCGAACAGCGTGACATGATGTTCATGTATAGAGCTGCTTGGGGTAACGCACGCGAAGCTGCTCGCCTGTACCAAGAACATTTTCCGAATAGGAATCATCCATCGCACAAGGCCTTTAGTGTATTTTCACGTCGGCTGCGGGAGGAAGGTACATTCGTTGTCAACAGACACAACCGTGGAGCTACCAGAACAAGGCGAACGGTGGATTTTGAGGAAGAAGTTTTGGAGAGAGTGGCTTAAAATCCTTCTACTAGTTCAAGAGCCATCGCTCATGAAATGGGAGTGAACCATGTTTCAGTATGGGAGGTACTACATGAGCAGCAGCTACATCTGTACCATCCACAGAAGGTACAAGCCATGGTTCAGGCAGATTTTCCCAGAAGGGTAGAATTTTGCCAGGAATTTCTGTGGCGGTATAATGAGGATCCAGATTTAATTAAATTTCTTGCGCCATGTCCGGTCTGAACTTTTGGAAGATGTTCCACCTCAAATGTGGCTGCAGCACGGTGGTGCACCTGCTCATTTTTTCGGCGGAAGTCAGGGAATGTTTATATAACACTTTTCCCAATAGATGGATAGGTTGAGGAGGGCATGTGGCGTGGCCTCCACGTTCTCCTGATTTGACCCCACTTGATTTCTTTTTGTAGGGTCATGTTAAAACGTGTGTATGTTACCCCAGCTGAAACTGCAGAAGAGCTTACGGCGCGTATTCTTGCTGCATGTGAAGAAGTTCAACAGACTCCTGGTATATTTGGAGCGGTGCGCAGGAATTTACTTCGTAGATGTGCTTCGTGTGTAGAAGCTGGGGGCGACATTTTGAATATTTATTATAATTTGGTTAATTTTTGAATTAGTTATTGTAAATTTTTCAAATAGTTGATTTTTGCTTTGTAATTTTGTTTTTTTCTATTGCTTAGTTTTGAAACATTTTGTTAATTTATTTATTTTAAATTTAATTTGAATTTGAAAAGTGGGAAAGAGGGCTTTATTTATCCTGTATTAATTTCCGTCGTTATGGAAACAAATAGTAGGTAGTAAATTGAGTTGCCTACATTTAGGCGCTTCTTAAAGAATCTTTGAGAAGCTCTATTTTCTAAAGGAAACACTTTTGACCACACATTTATTAACAAAAGTTGTTTGCTTTGTTGCGTTTTGCAAGCCCCAGAAGTCTGTCCCTACAATTCATTAACAGCTTGTATACATATTTTTCAATCCAAAACTAAAAGAACGCTGTTTTAAATTATGTTTTCATAACACCGCAGTGCATACTAGATAAGTTTACAAAAAGTGCAAATGGATGTTTTAAAGTACAAACCCACATCACAATATATAGGTCAGAGTTCGAACTAGAAAGGGGAGTTAACTTTAACCTACTTACAAAAGAGCTTTTAGTCATCACAATTTTGGCATATTCCCAAATGTCTGTTTTATTTGAAATGTCAGCAGACTAGTAACTCTTAAATACGATTCAAAATAAGAACACGCAGATATGTTGCAAATTGCAGAGCTGCAGCAAGCAAGCTGTTCCATCTGATAAATCGCCAACACAACTGCAGCCTTGTAACGGAAATAGCTAGGTAAATATTTCTCATTAAACACATACTGAATCCATAGTAATCTTCTTTGCATGAAGACCAAAGGGAGATAAGCCAAACAATGATGCACTTATACATGAAAGACTACAATAGCGTGCTTCACCCTGTTATAATAAACAACAGATTACATTGGCTTGCCGGTGCAAATTGAAGCGTTCGTCGGAGGAAGCCACTAAACTTCGCTGGAAATTTAATTATGAATCATACAATGACATATTGTTTCCACCCCCTTCAGGGAAATGCGGACTTGCTTAAGTAACAAAGGCACGTTTATAAAATGCCAATTGTGCAATTCAGCAATAATTTATTGTTGGGTATAATGTAATTGTGATTTTGTAATTAACTTTTTATTAATTTGCTCGCATGCAGCGTAGAAAACGGGACTTTGTGAATAATAGAGTAATTACGTTGCGAGAGGATCGATGTGCGACATGTGGTGTCCGCTAATTTGTTGTGCCAACGCCGCATGGGCGTCATAACGCCAACATGTGTTGCCTTCTTCTGCATTCTTGTATGTACACAAACAGAAGAAACAAAACTAAAATGTTTCCGGGAGCTTCGGCGTCTTCGAGGCTGGAGCTTCTCCAACTTTTTGTATGGTTTTTTAGAGACTTGCTCGTTTATTTATTGCCTCTTCATTAGCGTCTTCTTCGCCGCTCTATTTAGATTATGTTGTTATCGTTATGAACAACTCTTGAACTTGGTTTACTGTGTTGTACATTTTCAAATAAAATCCGAACTTGCATACTTTTGATAAATGTTGAGTTAGTTTTGAACAAGGTCAACTTTTTTGCTCGTTTTTGTTGAACTTCAAAAGTATGATAACTTTTTTGTCACGTAAGAAAAACGTTTAGTATTATTTTATTTATAAGTTATAGCTTTACTTCGTTGAAGTTCATTTTAATTTGCTGTAAATAAAACAATTCTTGACTTCAACATGTTTTTTATTTTACGTATTTCGACATGTTTACACGTCATTAGCAAGATTAAAAGTAACCAGTTGGTGTTGCTATAGGCATAATAAATCTTCATAACTTGATCTTGGTTTTCTATATCTAAGTCCAGATGACTTGATTTCTCATTCCAAAACGACCAATAACGGTGAGTTTGTAAGATCAATTTGTATATTCATTGGCAATTTTTTTTTATTTATTGCCAAAATATGGAATAGAGGCGTATTTCATTTTATCTATTGCATATTTTGGCTATAAATCAGAAAAAATTGCCAAAATTATAAACAAAACAAATAAATGTAAAATAACTTTTAAAACAACAAAAAACATTTTAAACACTTTGTTTAATGCTAAAGAAAAAACAGACAATTTACTAAAATCAGGCATCTACAAATTAAATTGCTCGCACTGTAATTCGGTTTATATAGGACAAACTAGGGTGCAAAAAAATCACGGTTTTTATAAAAAAAATTAAAATAATCGATTTTTTTTGATTTAAATCATTTTTTCTAGTGTCTGGAAACCTAAGATTATCTTTACAAAACAGTACATGATTTTAAGGTTTTCGTCCACATCTGTGCATTTGTAATACGCGTAAGACTAATATGTTTAAATATACCCAAATAAAGAAAAAGTGAAACAAAACGGGAATTTATTTTGCACACCTGTACATTACAGAAAGAGCGGCCGTAGCTCAGTGGTAAGAGCGCGGGCTACCAATGCAGCGGATCCGGGTTCTATCCCCGGCCCGGTCGTTCTTCCTCTCAAGGCAACGGAAAACCAGCGAGGTGGATTTTTCCCCAGGAAAACCTCTCTGGAGAAGAAGTGCATGCACTTCCTGGTGGTTCGGAGCCCACGTTAAACTGTAGGTCCCCTATGTCTGTCTGTGCAAATTATCTATCGCCGCGCACCAAACACAGACATAGGAGAGAGGTAGCCAACGCCCTGAATAGGGTATGCACTGTAAGAGGAAGACGTTACAGAAATTAGTTTTAGACTGAAGACTTCTGCCTGGTGTTTTTGTTTTGTTATTTTAACAATAAGTGTAATGTTGTATTTGACGACTAATTTTATGCTATGAGTATGAGCAATGTAATCCTTTGAATTGACCATTTATTTTATGTTCAATTTGTTTTATTTTTAATAAAAAATCATACATCTGCGTCGGATACTAAACTTGTAATTGCTTTTCCACTTTTTTTTGTTTTTCTACAATAAACATTCAATAAATTGACGTTTTTGATTTAAATCATTGATTAAAATAAAAAAATTGCATCGATTTAAATCGCGATTTAAATCGAGTTGATTTAAATCTTCGCACCCTGTGAGAAACAATTAGAAATTTTGATATTTGGTACAAGGAACACGTACGTTGTTACAAGTATAAACGCCCACATAAATCCAATTACGCTAAACACTTATTAGAACACAATCATTCAATGACATCTAATAACACTATAAAATGTTTACACTTTTGTGATGATAAACGTAAATTAGATATACTAGAAGCATTTTAAATTCACAAAATTTTATAATCCGTACCTTTAATGAATGATCAAATTGATCTCTTAAATTCACCGTTATTGGACTATTTGGAATGAGAAATCATGTCACCTGGGCGCAGATATAGAAAACCAAGATCAAGTTATGAAGATTTATTGTTCCTATAGCAACACCAACTGTTTACTTTTTATCTTGCCTTTGATAATGACGTGTAAACACGTTGAAATACGTATAAAGCTAAAATACAAAACCGGTTGAAGTTACGAATTCTTTTATTTAGAATAAATTTCGTATTATTGGTTAAGTTATATAATACTTTATCTAAAGTAGAGCATTCGTGAAATCTAGGGTGCTCCATTTGGTTAGATCCTGATTAGAACAGATGTATTTGTCAATAAAGGTGATCTGCTCAGCACTGAGGTTGGATATTTGTGCTGACAGCAGGAAACCGCACAAATCAATTAGTTAATCAAATGAACTTTACTGACTCCTTAAGTCTAATCATTATATTGGATTCGTCCTACCCAAATGTCTATCTATAGCTTTTATAGATCGGTCGATAGGGGTCAAAAATGTCACATTCGCTCACTTTTGGAAGTTTTGATTTGGTTAGTAGGTATACCGAGGCTGAGTGCTTGTGCTGGAGAGGATATCCTACGTACAAACAAATTAGTTGATCATATTAATAATAATTATATCATTTGTCCCCCTTTGAGTATTTGTTGTTGCTATGGGCTGGTCGAAATGGAACAAAAATACTATAATCTTAAGATAATACACGTAAAATGTTATTGCAAAACTTAATTTTGCTGCTTATCTTCTTATTTACCAACCTTATTTGAACAACCTCACAAAGAAGTAAAAATGAGGGAAACACTGATTCTGGACTTACTTTGGGCATTGTTGCTTATCATATTTTCAAAAGTATTTTTTTTCAACGTTTTTCGTGCCGACAGTGATGAATGTACATCGCACTATTCCTAGCACTCTAGCGGGAGCGAATCAAAAAACGAACACATCGGGGACATACATCGCAGCTACGGGCATAATCAGCTGCATACCCTACTGTATCAACCGTTTGTTTCTCAGGAAAATTGTTTTTGATTTGTTGAACCATAGATCTAACAGGAACATTCTAAGCCAAAAATTTGATAAGAGAGGGACAATCAATGAATCTCCTCAAATATCGCAGCATCTAAAAATTAAGCTGTGAATCTTGAGCAATTTAGCTTAATCAGAAATGCATTATTGTCTCCCGTTTATTAAACAAACGGATGTGTATTTTCCATAATTCAAAAATTCATAGCTGTTAGGTACGCGGGTTGGAATTCCGACTTAATGGTATTATTAATCATTGTTTTAGCTCTATGAGCACAATATCTAAAAAAACACGTGACCAGTTGTTGAGCAATATTTTTTGAAATATTTTTCACTTCACATTGTCTGTCCTCTCCAATGCTATTACGATCCCAAATTTGAATCCGATCTATCAACTCGTTTTTGAGTAATAAATAGTTAAAATTAAAAAAAAAAGGGAAATCGCAGCAGCTGACATTTTGAAGCAAGAATGTTTGGGAAAAAAGCGTTAGATTTAGAAATCGACTCATTCTTGCGGGAGTTACAGAATGCCCACACACCCACCTACCGACAGACAGACAATTTTTAAAACCATTTGTTTGATTTCTTGGAAGTTCAAAACGTGTATTTCCGCCAAGCTCTGTTTCATGGATTACTACAAAATTTACTTGTAGAACCAATGAACACCTTCAATCTCTTCCTTCTAATATTTCTCTTCCGTTTTTCCTCTTTTAACTGACCTCTTACCGTTTCCCTCACGGACCCCCCCCCCCCCATTTGATGTTATGTGCATTTCGTTCGCCTCCTATGTTTACTCTTTATTTTATATCTAACTGTTTTTCTTTCGCGATCTCATTTTCTTTTCCTTCTATTTCGCGTTGTCTCTTCTTTCTCTTTTCTAACACATTGCTTCTCTGCTTACTCATTCTCTATCCCCATTTTTTCTTTTTTATCTAGTCTACTTCCTCTTGCGAGAGTGGAAAGAGGAAGAAGAGATTATTCGAATGAGAAGGGGAAAACAAAGGTGATTTTTGAATGAATAAGTGCTTGCTGTTTAGAGGGTTATGTAGGGTTACTACGTCGTATGAACTATATACACATACACCTCAGGGCTGTTAGGCGCCGCCCGCGGCGGAGAACTTTCTTACCACGCGACAGTCAATTGACATTAAAAATGCAGAGTCGTGCATTTATATTTCGTACGTCGTAGGTATTATTACAAGTATTAAAGCGCATTACATACATCGCGCGTTTTTCCTATACGCACATTAAATTTGTTTCCGCCCCTAAAGTATTGCCGCTTTAGGCATGTGCCTATGGCGTCTAATAGGTAATATGGCTCTGCGTATCGCTTCTTGTTCTTTTCCTTTTTTTCCTCTATCTAGCTTTTCTAGTTTGAGACTGATGAAAGGAATATTCAAGACGGTTAAAATTGAAATCTATTATGACCTCAACTAGGAAGATTTAAAGTGTTTGTTTAAAATTACTTTAGATTAGTGAAGGTTTTACCCTCAGTAAAAGATCTCCGAGATTACCGCATAGAGTTGCTTTGATTACCGCTAATGTACCTTAAGTTGTATAAGTATTTTTCTGTGCACCATCTCATCGATGTTACATTGCTATGGAACGCATTTGTACTTTATTTATTAAACATCTGTATTATATTTTTTGAAGTCAAAAAATAAATTTTTTATGCCATGCTAATAAATGATTTCGTGTCATAAAATGATTTTTTGATGTTAAAAAATCATTTATGGACGTAAAATTTTTTTTTGGTTTCAGAAACTATTTTTTTGCGGTTATCAAGTGATCTTTTAACGTCAACAAAATATTTTCGGACTTCTAGAATTTTTAGATGTCTAAATAGAATTTTTTTAATGCACGTATTTAAAGAAAAACTGTTTGATTGACAATAAATTAAACTGTTTTTTGACGTTAAAAATCAATTGTTGACGTCAAAATCTTTTATTGCTATCTGGAAATTGCTTAATAATTTATAATAAATACGCGAATGCCATTAGTTTAACCATAGTTGATTATTTTCAGGCGGAAATAAATGATTTTTTGACATCGAACCTGCATGGTTGTCAAAAATGATGTCATTTGACGTTAAAAAGTCATTTTTTGACGTCGGAAAATGTTCTATCATTAGTTCCATTACATAGCGCGGATGGCGTAGTAGCGAGTCTTGTTTGCTCGTAGTGCGCATTATAATTGGTTTGTAAACGGTTCATGTTAAAGAATTTTTAGACGTTCCAGTGCACATGCCATATGATTATTATTTATTGTGTAGTGTGCTTTGACAGGCCGGAGGGGATGTACGTGCGCCCTCTTTTAGCAGATAGCTCTCCTATCAGTCAATATTACAGTACGGTTATAGTCCACACTACTACCAAGGGTATGTCGCTAGGTAGCAGCATTGTTCGACGTCAAAGATTCATTTTTAATTATTATTTTATAAATGGTTTTCAGACGTCAAAAAATCCATTAGTGACAAATGGATTTTTGACATCAGACATTTTTTAGCGACTTTTTTTCCATAATTCAGGTTAAAAATAAACGGTTTACTGAAATATATGTCATTGTCGCAAAAATATGGCACGATTCTGCGGAGCGAACTCAGCACCGGACACTGTTACGCACTTACTTCATTATGGAGAAGCAGCCATCTAGAATAGTAGCTAGGAAAATGATTTATATTTAATGGTGTGAATCCGCAAGAAATCGTTTAAGAGGAAATGGTCAAATTATCAGAGGTGAAAATTCCGCGGTAACGCTAAATCTATCACTTCGTTTCACGTATTAGTGGCTTTGCAGTAAATCTGAACACGTTGTCTGTAATCGTTGGACAGGCATTGAAGGAAACTTTGAACGTCTCCTATAATAAAGATGGTTTTATGTTTATGCAACTAGTTTAATCAATTTACATTGTTCATACTGTATACAGGGTTGGGCAAAAGTACGGAACAATGCAAACATCTTTAATACGGCAACCGCGATTTTGACAAAATTTTCTATATGAAGGTTCCGATATACGGCGGATATAATGAAGGTATTGGCGGTTTAAAAAGACTTTCGGTTTAGCCGGAAATGATGTCTACTTTTTTATTTTAAATGTAACACCCTATATATTTTTTGATATATCGATAGAACTCTTTTTTGCGAGTTCAGTGATATAAGGTTGCATGCCTTTATTTTACATAATTCTAGAGATATTAAACAATAATGTTTCGTAATTGTTGTCTAGCAGCTCATGAAAACAAAAGAATGTGAGGAGCTTAAACAGTTAGGTAATGTTGTCAAATATGCTTGGTTCGGGTTGGGTTGTTTTGATGTTCGATAGATTGAGCAGTGTGGTTGCAGTAGTCAATTAATTAACTAAATTAATTAAAACTGCTGAATTTAACATCGGAAATGGTTCAATTAACAGAAAGATTGCAAATTGTTAAATAAAGTACAAACTTCTTGCTGAGTTCTACTACTGGTTAAGCTTCTCACATTCTTCTTCTTTCATGAGCTGCTAGATAACAATTGCGAAACATTGTTGTTCAATATCTCTAGAGTTATTGAAAATAAAGGCATGAAACCTTATATCACTGAACTCGCAAAAAAGAGTTCTATCGATATATCAAAAAATATACAGGGTGTTCCATTTAAAATAAAAAATTTGACTAAATTTCCGGCTAAACCGGAAGTCTTTTTAAACCGCCAATACTTTCATTGTATCCGCCGTATATCGGAACCTTCATTTAAAAAATTTTGTCAAAATCGCGGTTGCCGTATTAAAGATATTGTTCCGTACTTTTGCCCAACCCGCATTTCTGAAATACAAAATAATCAAATCTTTTGCTTGTGGATTATTGCCCCCACTCCCCGTAAAAAATCTGTCAATTTTCGAAAATAATGCCAGTAAAGGCACATAGTAGCAAGCCCAGCACAAATTATTATTAAATGGTTATAACGTGACAGTCAAGTTTAATAGTTTGAATGCCTATTTAAAACAGAAAGGGTTATTTAATTTTTTTTTATTCTGTTGTTTCAGTGCTGAGAGATCTGTAACATCCAAAGACGGCGTAGCTTTACTAACTCTGTTGCTAAAAGTGTGACGAAGATGATTGACAGTGTAGGTAAGCATAATCTATTTTTAACGAAAAACGGGTCACAATCGCGCACTTCCGTACTGTAAGTGTTACCAATTATTGGAGAGAAACAAAAAAATTCCAAAGAAATTGAGAGAACAGACGAACGTTTTCACATCAAAAAAACTTTTAGTCCAGATGAAATCTTTCTCCGCCTCCTTTAGTTGTGGTCTAGATCGGCGATACAGCTACAAGTATTGTTTCTTTTTTTAGCGGTTTCTTTTCAGCATGAGATGGATGTGGTGTAGTGTTAGTATTAATTAACCTTCTATAGAAACGAGAGTGAGCGAAATGGAGTAGAATGCTTTCTAAAAGCAAGCACTTTTCGACCTATTTTAAAATACTTCACTGGTACAATTTACATATTTTATAAGGGTGGCAAATTGGGGATGTTTGGTGCACTATGATATAATTAAATCTGTTTTAAAGTGTTTTCTAGGATTTGTAAGTATTAATTATTCAGATTATTGCACTCGTGTACGCCATAAGCTTAATCACAACAACTCGGAGCTGTCCACCAATCAAATCAGAATTACAGCGATAATTTACATTACTGCAAATTATCTGTAGTAATTTCACCAAAAGGTTTTATTTTATCGAATAAAATTTAATTTTTTACGTAAGCTTGGTTGTTCTTAGAAAAGTGTCTTTGTGCTTTACACCCGGGCACTTTTCATCGCAACTAGCGCATGCGCGCTAAACGTAGTCAAATTATCGATAGATTTGCTAAGCGCTTGGGTATTACTCCAGATGATGCAACAACTTTTCTATTTGCTCTTTTGAGTTATCTGTCTTATTTCCGAACTTGAAGTATAAGAGACATTTGGGCATACGTGTGTTTTTTTTTAAATATAGGTATTTAAGACAGAAAATTAGACCGCAAGTACAAGGACAGATCCGCTTGTGAGTTATAAGGTCATCTATATTTTTTTTATTAAATAAATTAAGCAATTTAAACATCTGTTATTATTTCTGAAGGTAATTTAGTAAGGTTACAGGTAGCTTTTATTGATAAGGACAAGCAACTTGATCATAATGATAAACTAGCGGAACCCGTGACACGCTTTTTTGGTATTTTTTTTTTATTTTAAGAATAAGCTGTGCCGAGTTGCACGGCATGTACCGAATGCCTCTCGCAGTATTTTATACTCTCAAATACGGAATGTCGGCGACTTAATTGAACATACGTAACTACTAAGTAATCATACGAATGTTAATTATTTTGTATTTATATCCCTATATGGCGTAATCGACATCAAATCATCTTTTAAAATAGAAATTACCCACCTTTCCTTTAAATTGGCGCCGTTTATTAGTGTTTTCAATTTGAACTGTAAATGGTAATCCAATACACAAGGGTGATAAAATAATTGTAGGTAATATAACAGCATTTTCAGATATCTGCTGATATTTCTCGAAATCTCAGCTGCAATGCAATTTTTAAATGTGATTTGAGTCAACTAGTCAATAACGTCATAACTAGAAGTTCTAGTTGTGGGGGATCCTCGCCACTTAACGTTGGGTCAGGTGGAAGGGTTCCCGATAAACAAAAATTCCCCTGGGCTATGCTCTCTGTAGGTTTTTGTAATATTAAATAATCGAATAAATTATGTATGTTTATTGAAAACTGTAGCGGTCCGCTGTACCAACGGTATATGCACCTTATATAATGAACGCGTAAATATGTGACTTCTGGTAGTGGAGGCTCCTCGTCACTAAACGTTGAGTCAGGTGGAAGAAATCCCGATTAGCATTTAAAGCCGCGGGCTATTGTTTTTTTAATTAAGGCTAAATAAGCCAGTAAAGTAGGTAGCGTAGCGGGCTTATTGTAAATCTGAATCCTTTTCCTCTGTCTTAATGTTTAGTGACGACTTATTCAGTAACATTCTCAACTCACTTTATTTAATATGTTTACCGGTTTCAACGTTTATGTAACAGTAGAGCAGTGTAATCGGTGCCAGGAAGCTGCGATACCGCAGGAATGAATTATTTATAAAGAAAAGCTTGTGACGTAGTTCACGGGTTTTGCTTTTTATTGTAAAAGCTATGACGCGCTTAACAAAGAAATATCATACGCAGTCAGCAATTATTTGTAAAGAAAAGTGTGTGGAATAGTCTACAGGTTCTGCTATTTTATTGTGAAGTTAAAGACGCGCTTAACAAAGACATGTAATATTAGCAATAAAATCAGCTGTAGTTAGTAATTGTTAGTAAAGAAAAGCGGGTGGCGTAGTTCACGGGTTCTGCTATTTAATTGTGAAGTTAAAGACGCGCTTAACAAAGAAATGTTATATTAGCAATGAAATCAGCTGCAGTTAGCAATCCTTTGTAAAGAAAAGCTTGTGGCGTAGTTTATGGGTTTTGCCTTTTTATTGTAAAGGTGAACCCGCGCTGAACCAAAAAATACCATACTAGCCATTAAATAATCCGCAGTCAGCAACTGTTTGTAAATAAAAGAGTGTGGCGTTGTCTACGACTTCTGCTATTTTATTGTAAATTTTAAGACGCGCTTAACAAAGAAATGTAATATTAGCAATAAAATCAGCTGTAGTTAGTAATTGTTTGTAAAGAAAAACGAGTGGCGTAGTTCACGCGTTTTGCTATTTTATTGTGAAGTTAAAGACGCGCTTAACAAAGAAATGTTATATTAGCAATGAAATCAGCTGCAGTTAGCAATCCTTTCTTTGTAAAGAAAAGCTTGTGGCGTAGTTTATGGATTTTGCCTTTTTATTGTAAAGGTGAACCCGCGCTGAACAAAAAATATCATACTAGCCATTAAATAATCCGCAGTCAGCAATTGTTTGTAAATAAAAGAGTGTGGCGTGGTCTACGGCTTCTGCTATTTTATTGTTAAGTTTAAGACGCTCTTAACAAAGAAATGTAATATTAGCAATAAAATCAGCTGTAGTTAGTAATTGTTTGTAATAAAAAACGGGTGGCGTAGTTCACGCGTTCTGCTGTTTTATTGTGAAGTTAAAGACGCGCTTAACAAAAAAATGTTATATTAGCAATGAAATCAGCTGCAATTAGCAATCCTTTGTAAAGAAAAGCTTGTGCCGTAGTTTGCGGGTCTTGTTTTTTATTGTAAAGGTGAAGACGCGCTTAACAAAGAAATATCATACTAGCCATTAAATGATCCGCAGTCAACAATTGTTTGTAAATAAAAGAGTGTGGCGTGGTCTACGGCTTCTGTTATTTAATTGTAAAGTTTACGACGCGCTTAACAAAGAACTATCATATTAGCAATAAAATCAGCTGCAGTTAGCAGTTGCTTTTAAAAAAAAATTTAAAAAAATAATTTTCGATTGCAAGTGTGTAGAGAAACGTTGCATGGTGGGTTTGTTCAGTAAACAAAATGCGTTGGCATTCTGGTAATTACAAGTAGACTAAGTGTTAGTCTAGCACAGTCGCATTTTTTTTTTCAATTGTTTTTGATTTTTAAGAGCACTGCTGCGATTGTGGTAGGCTGTTTGAATTCAGGTGCTGTTAATGTGAAGAAGTTTTTCGCGTTTTTCTCGTTAATTTTATTGTGGGGTTATACCATTCATTGAATAGAGAAGATAATTTTCTATCGGATAAAAACCTTCCATTAATATTCTTTTTCTGTATCTTGATTCGTTTTAGAATTAAATAGGGGCGTAATAAGTGTTGGATCACCCTGTATAATCTCCCATGCGTTTTGCATATAGTTTAACTTTTCTGGGAGACGGTGTATGTAAATACATATGTACAATTGTACATATACAGATGTAGAGGAGATGGTGTTTAAACGTGTTTGCGTCACAATTTCAATTTTTTTAACAATGAAACGTTAAGATATTTGAAAGTATAATAGTACAGCTCAGATAAACACTATTTTTTGGATAAAGAAACCATGGCGGAAATTTCAATGCAAATTTAATGAAAGCGAGTGGTTTATTTGATTTTACTGAAATTGTGAGTACTTACTGGGGTTCAGAATATAAATTGTTCAATCTTGCCGAATGGACGCGATTTAACCTTAGCTGTTGAGTCATTTATAAACCCCAACAATGTATTATTTAATGAAAGATTCATGAAGAATTTAAACAGAAGGATTCCCTAAATAAAATTTACAAGACGCAGTATCTTCGTTCCTGTAATAATCTGTATGTCATTATGATGCATTTAATATGCATAGTAGAAAGTCGATTAAAAGAAAGTCGTCTTTAATTGTGGGTAAAATTTCATAAACAAAACATTGTTTAAATTAACGACGCTTAAAATTTCGTAGTAGCGGTGACACGACACCATTGTCTATTTCGTAGTCTCTGAATGTTTGACCAGTGATACCATCATTACGAGAACAGTCTGTGCGAACGCGATGGTATTTACAATTTGGCCTACAACAATTATGCATGACATGTGTAATGTTACAATAATTACTCATACCCACTTCCTATAAATAAATAATAACTCGTTGGACGCCAGTGCTCCGCATTGGTTGCTAAATTTACCAATTTATATAAACATCGGCCCGATTGCTGTTCGTTCTGTTTTGGTTTCCCGTCAAGTGTTAATAATTTTTTCAAGTCTTTCGTCGTATTTTTAGAAATTTTTAAGTAACTTCTTTAAATTTTTCGGTGTTGATGAACTTGTAATGTTTTTAAACACTCGTGCGACTTTTTTAGTGGCCATCGGATTATTTTGTAGGTGTTTCAAGTGCTCGTGGAAAAGTTTTTCTAAATTCTTGTATCAACACCGAAAATAAAATGGATTGTGAAGTTAATACAAAATAAAAACGTTAATTATTATAGAACTTTTTAAGTTCGCCTGTTCTTAATTAAATACAGTGGCCAGTAATTTCATTTTTAAATGTAAGTTTAATTAGTAAATATCTCAAAGAAAAAAAATTGTGTTATTTAAAAATGTCTGATTCTGCACAGGAGTGAAATTGATGAAAGACAATGAACAACGTCGAATACTTCGCAAGCCTCTGTATATTTAGTAGATTTGTTGACAGACAGATTGGAAAGGTTTATTTACAAAGTTGTCGGTGAAATTTTAAGATTTTCCATATTGACGCACCTAACGTTTGCTAGATTAGATAAATTTAGAACGTGTATTTATTTCATGAATCATTCATTCGTCGAGACATCACATTCAAACTGAAAAATGTTGTAGTATCACGTTGTGGTATGCCCGCGTAGTTAAAGATGATTCACTAAACACGTTGCAACTGAGTGATGGGACATTTCGAATGAAAACAATCGAACCGTTCTATTATCGAAATATTTAGATATCGCAATAGGTTACGGGAATTCATTCGAATGATTTTACCATATTAAAATTTTCTGGTTTGTCTGCTTCGGAGTCGAGCGTTGAAGCGGTAGCTGAAAAAATCGCGAAATCCGGATGATTAATGACCGCGTTCTTTGCCGAGCAAACACGGGGCACAACGAGACAAGAATGATTTCATTTGACATCAAGATCTAAGAAATGGTGGCTCGCATCTACTATGGCTAACGGTGCATCATTGCTTCGAATTACTCAAATTTGAACATTACAAACCATTCGAAACCGAAGGTTTGACCTGTTATTGCCGAACGGTCCGAGAACAGACGCTGAGAACGAGAATTCATTCAGAGGCAGAACGATCGACACGCTTCGGAGAGAGTTTTCGAATGAATCTTCCTATTACTCAATTCATTTGAATAAAATTGTTCGGATGTAACTATACAGTAAAAAATAGTATATTTTGCAACAAGGGATGAAAATACCGTTTTTTTCGTGAGCGGAGAGTTGTTCACGAGCCGCGTTAGCGGCGAGTGGGGCAAGTCCACGAGCGAAAAAAAAACGTATTTCATCTCGAGTAGGAAACGCTATTTGTTCGACATTATTGCAGCTTATAAAATATTAGATTAGAAAGTACAAAAAAACGAACTGTCACAATATTACTGAAATTACTGTTTGTAAAATCGTTTCCATAGCAACAAATGAATTATTTCTATTAAATTTGTCATTCTTATTTTCATCTCTAGATGTGAAAATATTTTCATCTCTATAGTAAAAAAATATCACTTTCATGTAGAGTAAGCCGTGGAAAAATTGCTATTTTCACATATATGAGTAGAAAAATAGTAAAAGCTTTCTCCTCTAGCGTGTCGAATACTTTACCCCTGAATGAATTCTCGTTCTCAACGTCTGTCGATTGCTTTTCATGATCGAATGATTGCCATTTGAATAAATTTAATAATCGTATGATTCAGTCGAATGACAATCATTCTTAAACCGTATTAAGCTCAAATTTTAGTTTTCCTGTGAAAAAATAAGTTCGTGTAGTAAAAAACAAGAATGAATTGGTCTATTTAAGAAAGTGGCGAGTTTTTGGAACTTTTCAACAACCGAGACATAACAAAACTATCACGTAACCAAACCTTGATAATATTTTTCGGCATATAGAAATTGTTAACAGATTCTGTGACCAAAATAAGACTAACTTGGTCATAGCCAACAAGGCTTTTCAGGTCAGCTTGGTGCTAATGGGAAATTAGGGTTAGGGTATAGGTCAGTCCGCAAAACATAACTTGGTGTAAATTGTACACATTAAAGTTTCTCCCAGAGTAAGCTGGTGCTTGTCGAAAAAGCAACCCCTGTTTTTTTTTGATCTATAAATTCCCAGCCATAGTACCTCTGTTATAATTTCAGTAGCAGTTTGGATTCCAGTGAGGAAAACCATCCAATGAAAAGCTTCGTCTGTCTTAGTCATTTTTGCAAAGACCAGCTTGGTGAGAATTGGGTTAAAATCCATTTATTCGTTCCCAACTTTGCATTGCAGTGAGATATTCTGAGAATTGGTTCCGATCTGGACGAGTTGTTGCTGTATAATGACCATAAGTCTGCTTCTTCGTTTCCCTCAATATTACTATGGCCAGGGAGTTCTGCGTGCAAGGTATCGTCAGTACTAATAGGCATTCTAAGACCAGCTCTGAAGTTGAAGGAGCTGATGGGTTATCTAAGCAGATATTGTTTGAGAAAGCCCTGTTTAGGTTTTCAAATGCACTACCTCGGCTGGAAAGACGGTTGCGTACTGTTCAAGTGAAAAGAAACTCCTTTACTCTTGGCGTATTGCAATAAACATCCGCTCTTGTACCGTTGTACCGTCCTGAGCCCTTAAGCAATCCGTGAACCATAGAATACTCTTAACAACCAGCGGGTTGTGGTTATGGGTGTGCCAGTCTTGTCTAGTGGGAAAGACGAATGGGGGTTAGCCTACGGTCACTCCTCATGTCCGTTTTGACAGGACTTCTGTGTGACCTAACAGTTCGCCAGCATTTGTTCACTGCTCTACAGCTTCTGCTTTCTTCCTAGCCTCGGCCTCTACCATGAAGCGATGGGGCGCTAGTCCCAGAAGTACTTCTAGGGCCGCTGTGAATTGAATTGCTTCTGCCGCTTCCAGGCACGCCAATCGTTGGAATTGACTGCGTCGTTTTCTTGTGCTTATCAGGATATCAGGTCAGTTGATGGCCACTATACAAGCGCTACCTAGGTAAGGAGGGTTGTTATCACTGTAGTATGCATCCGAATGTTCTTTTTAAGCCCTTTTTTATGGCAGCCACAGTTGCACCTGCACATCCAGAAGTAGGCAGTCGCTCTTTCTGTTCTTATAAGTGTTCTTTCCAGGTTAGCTTTGTTCTAGGATTACTCCTGGATACGACTGAACTAAGCGAAGTTCCGAAGAACAGTAGTTCGTTAAAACTTGTCCTTTCTCGTAAAGAGGTCTAATTCGGTCTTTGTGGTATTAGCCGACAGTACGTGTGTGTGATGTACACCATCTTACCACGATTCTGAGAACACTTTGGGTAGGTAACCTCGCAGATTACCCGTGGAAATTTCTCTTTTGCCAGGCTATTCAAAACGAGGGTCTAGATTAAAGGTGTGAAACCCCACCCTGCGGGCAACCTCGACTAACGGCCACTCTTACGATATCTTCGTTGAGAGTGGCTATTTCACTACGGTTTTCTAGCATGTATCTCATCTACCGGATAACAGTAAACTCATTTCCAGCTTGTTGACGGCGGCGTGCAGGGGTTCAAAGGTTAGGTTCTGCTGTGTTATCAAAAGCGCCCTTGATGCCTAAAAGTGTACCCATGGCAAGCCCTTTGTAGCCTAGTGCCTTCTCGATCCTAATAACGACGCACCAGCCTACATGGCCAGGAATTTAAGGTTTTTGGGTAAGAGGTAAAGGGGGTAGAGCTGGAGATGAGAATGTGGTGGAACGAGAGGCGGAACGATAAATAAAAAGAGTGTAAGACATGGAGGGGAGACGAGAAAGGAAGAAAGTGGTAGAGAGAGTTGGGACAGAGATAGAGGAGCGTGATGTTAGGTCAGTGAGAGAATGAGTTTGTTCGTCATTCACTGTGTCTAGTACAATTAACAATGCTGAAGATATTACGGCCAGCGGGAGTTGTTATTACTATCACTTCGTGTTTTTCTATCCCCCGTATGTAAATTTGTTTTTATTTTCCAACCTTTTGCGTCTAAGCTTCGAATAGCGACGTCTTCTACTTTAATGACTTTTGATGTCTTCTGTGGTAGGGTTTAAACGAGGCATGGTTGCTGTTCATAGCATTTTCATTGTTTTTGTGTAGTCTTAAGATATAAGGTGGTTCAAAAAAGAAGCTACTCAGAAAACGAAAAACATAAAGCTTCACACACAATTACTTTTGTGGTATTCCTAACAACGTATTAAAAGTGCCCAAAAAGTAAAGCTGCATTTTAAATACTTTTTCCCGTATTTAGGGCTTTATTTACTACGTATGCGGAATTCTGCTGACGTAGAACACAATTTTGACGAGTTATAATATAACTTTCGTCAATGTATTGTGTTCAGAAAAGTGAATAAAATATACATACGGAAGAAGAAATGTAAGGCAATAATGTGTTAATTACTTCAGAGATAGGTGGTGCCAATATCGTTAGGTGTTGAGTGCGTTGCTGCAAGTAAAAGAAGCCATATGTTGCTAATCTTGTTTTAATCTCTCCATAGATTGAATAGAAACTTGTCGGTGGCTTATATTTTTGTATACAAATAACAACAGATAAATAAAATTACACATACGATTAGGTTTTATTAACCGACTTCAAAAAAAGGAGGAGGTTCTCAATTCGTCTGTATATATATATTTTTTTTATTTTTTTTTATTTTTTTTAATGTATGTTCGGGCATAACTTTTTTGTTTATCAACCGATTTTAATGATTTTTTTTGTGTTGGGTTCAGTATAGTTCCAAGGTGGTCCCATTATAATTTTATTGGTATTGGAGCTTGAACTTCGAAGATACACCTCAAAATCTATTTTTTTAACCGACTTTTTAGTGTTTCCGTATTTCATCTTCCGTTTCAACAAGCCGTCATTTCCTCATTCGAGAAGCATTCTTACTAGGTCTACCCATCACTTAAAATTGTAAAATAATTAACTTTTAAAAAAAAAGAAAACCGACTTCAAATAAAAACACAAAAGTGACATAAGTTAACTAAAAAGCAAAAAATAAATGTTTTTTATACAACAGTTTAATACTTATTTGTTGTTCCGTTTAATGTAATTAAGAAATTGTTGTTTATTATATAATTATTAATTGTTTTATAATTTTTAAGTCGGCGCCAAGTAAAACATAAAAATTCGAATCTAATTTGTTATTGCAGCAAGGTATATAATTTTTATGTTTTACTTGGCACCGACTTAAAAATTATAAATAATGAATAATTATATAATAAACAACAATTTCTTAATTACATTAAACGGAACAACAAATAAGTATTAAACTGTTGTATAAAAAACATTTATTTTTTGCTTTTTAGGTAACTTATGTCACTTTTGTGTTTTTATTTGAAGTCGGTTTTCTTTTTTTTTAAAGTTAATTATTGTTGATGTTCTTGCGTCACAATATTTCCTAATTGAATGTCGGTGTTATCTTGAAAATGAACACTACTTTAAAACGAGGTTGTATTTGTATGCAATTTAAATAGTATTTTCTATTTCAGAAATTCAGGGAACGAGGTGCTTACTAGAATTTGGTGATACAAACTATTGGTACAATTTGAAACTATGACAATTATTGTAAAATTGTTAAGATATTTAAAAAAATGTGGTAGACTATTATTCTGTTTTTGCAACAAAACTTCAAAAACTTTTCATTTTATGGCTCGCAGCTGATGTTTGTTTCTTGCGGTATTTTAGGCAATGCAAAGAGGCTATGGGAACTGTTTTCAAAACAGTGTAACATTATGCTATTTTCAACTGCACAGGGTGGTGGTATGTTCGTTATTCTGGGAAAGGCTAATCTGATAATGAAACTTCAACTGTGGCGATGTATCACAAATTACGTAACCAGAAGCGGAAGTTGGGATATGTTTTTTATTTTCGAATACTTACCATAAATACTTCGAATATAAGCAACTACTGCTACTTGGTTTTATTTATATTGGAAAATGTGTGTGTTTTGGTGGATGCGTTTATTCGTTCGTTCGGGTGTATATCAAAAATTTATTGGAAAAATAAGCTTAAAAATAAGAATCTGATAGGAAGTTACACAAGTGATTGGTAGAAAAATCCTTCAAATTTCTAAATGGGCACATTGGAAGTTGCGATTAATGTGGGTTTTTAATATATGCGACTGTTATGGTAAACAATTTGCAATAAAACAATCCGCATTTGTTGTAAACCGCACAATACACGACCGTTGTTGCAAATAATCGAACTGAAATCAAATTAGACTATTTCCGTGAACGATATAATTTAAAACAATATCAGAATGCTGTTTTAAATATGGATAATTGAAGCAACCAGCAAATTAAAACGAAATGCGACTAGCTATATTGCTGCAAATAAAGAATTATCTCAATTGGAGTATATTGTTGTAATTCGAGTTGATGCAACTGTTGTAAATAATGATTTGAAACAATACCAGAGCACTGAGACGAAAATCTAATTTAAAACAATACCCGAATATTGCTTTAAATAACAACTGCATTCACGCAATATGCGGGACTGTTTCTGAAAATGTAGAAATGAAGCAACTACAGAATTAAAACGATACGCGACTATTGCTGCAAATTATACATTATTGCAATAGACGTCTATTGTTTTAAATCGAAATAATGCAAACGGTTGTTAATAATGATATGAAACAATACCAAAGTATTGATGGAAAAGGCAAATTAAAACAATACCTGACTATTAATATCAAGTAAATATCAAGTGAATTTTCACAATATGCGGGTATTGTTGCAAATCGAATTAATACAATGTGCGACTATTGCTAAAAATAAAGATTTAAACCAACACCATACTATTGCTTTAAATGCAAAACAACTACTAAATTGTTACAATACTCGAATTATTACGATAGTCGATTGTCGTTGGAAATAAAGTTAGCAGTTGGCCAACCTGTATTGCATTAAATAACGTTAGCGAATTTACTTCAAAACTCGGGGGGTTGGCTAAACTACTAGGATCGCATAAGGCAGTAGAGTCGGTGCCGGTGACGTTAGTATCTTTCGATTAAATTAAATTAGAATATCGCAACTACCGGTATATAAAAGGGTGCCGGTAGTACAAATAAAATAACAATATTCAAGAAAACTACCGGTATTTAAATCGATTGCCGGTAGTTCATAATGAGAGGAGAATACACTGTAGTTGATAACTTTATTTTTAGAAAATGTAATTTACGCATTATATTTATTTTGCCAAGCGTTGAGACTTCGACAAAATTATTTAAATGTCTTTGACTTACTTTGTATCTTATTAGTTTTTCGCCAAGATGCTTAACGTCGGTAATCCCCCTTAAAATCCAGACAGGCTCACTTTCCGGAGCGTTTATTATGTAACAAACGAACAAACAAATGCGTTACGCATATTAAACTATATTAAAATTATTGTACCTTTAAATTGTTTAATGAACATTTGTACGTCGGTATAGAATCTCATTACAAACAACTTTTTCAAAATTTTAAGTAAAAAGTAAATTTTTTAGCAAATATTTAGGAAAATGCTCGTAAAAAAAATGATTCAGAGCAGGCCATGACCGAAGTGTTAAAGTTGGCAATACTTAATAATATAAGCCAATTGTCAAATGTTGACAGCTGTAAAAATTTTTGGTTAGATACATTTAACTTAATGTATCTAGCCAAAAATTTTTACAGCTGTCAACATTTGACAATTGGCTTATATTAAGTATTGTCAACTTTAACACTTCGGCCATGGCCTGCTATGAATCATTTTTTGGTTAGACACATTAAGTTAACTGTATCTAACCAAAAATTTTTACAGCTGTCAACATTTGACAATTGGCTTATATTAAGTATTGCCAACGTTAACATGGCCTGCTCTGAATCATTGTTTTTATGATCACCCGGTATTATTTGACATATACTGGAAGTAACGTGTCAACTTTTGTGTGTCGCGTTTCTAGTTTCTATACAAGCACAAACGATTGCCCTACCTAGATTTTTTCTAATTAAATTAATAAAAAAGAGTTTCTCATATCGTGCAGACTTTTTGGCGGTTACTGTATGATAACAAGAAGTAACAATTTCTAAAGTATACGAAAATCCAGGCCAGGGCGCGATTATTTAAATCAAGTTGATCTAAATCGTGTGATTTGAATCAGGATTTAAATCAAACGATTTATGTAAAAAGAATCGATTTAAATCAATTGATTTTTGAGTGAGGTGTTGTTTTCGTGTGAAATTTTCCAATTAGTATAATAACGTGCGTAATTTGGCAGTAGCTTACAATAGAATAGAATTACATAAAAATTTTAAACAATTACGTATTTTCGCCTTTTAATGTTTTACAAATTTTTCCGTTACCTTCTTTTTCAGCCGTTATTTTTTCAGTAAGATATCTGCATATTTCGTTTGTCTTATTACCGTACATTTCTTCTTCGAAACAACTAAATTATTTGTGCATTTTGCTTCCTCGTAACCAAACGTTAACTAAAGTTCTGAACTACACTACTTTATCTGTTATGTATAGATTGAACAATCACTGCGCATGCGTCTGGTCTAGATTAGCAAATTAAAACAAAACAACGGCCAGAAAATACCTATGGAGTTGAGAATTCCACAGAAATATATTATTAAACAAAACAACGCCTGTTTGAAAAATGTTTACACTGTGACTTGTTCAGACCAATACGTTTTTATACTTATTAGTGTGTGCAAATAAACAAGGGCATTAATAATACAAAAAAATTGAGCGCGATCATGTGTGCTCCCCGCGGAGTCTAATGTGGAAATGCCAGCTATCAACAGATTATGTTCCAATAATACAAAGAAAGTGTTCACATCCAATTTTGCTTATTTGCATTGAAAAATGCAGCGGTCTACTGTACAACGAAATTTGGGCCTTACATAATGGACGCGCAGAGATTAGCTTGTAGTGGTGGATTCCTCTCGCCTCTTAAAGTTAGACAAGTGAAAAGGATCTGGACAGAAGTTAGATAGATTCCTGTCTTTTCTGAGTTTGTGCGATGAATCATATCTTAACACAGCCAAGCAGGTTAGGAATATTATGATCTCTTCTGGTAACTGTTGAAGTTAGAACGTTAAAAAGGGATATCATATTGAAAAGTAAACTTAGGCATTTGATATTTACGTACCTTACTTTATACAGAGCCTACATTAATTACTGATACCCACGTGACCACAAAATATAGCAACCCAACTTACACTATTGGTAAGCCTTTTATCCAAAAATTCCCAAGCCGTTTGTTAACTTATCAAGGTTTGCTTGTTTACATACATAACCTCACTTTGAGTGTTGACAGTGACACTTACAGGGAATTTTTAGTTACCACGAGTACCAATCCTGAACTGACTTCAACATCTAAATCTAAAACTCCCTAAGTCACTGCGGACGAAAAGTCACGTGGGTAGCAGTAATTAACAAAGGCTCTGTACTACAATAAGTGCATGTAACATGAGATACTTTAAAATCGTATTTTTAGTAAATTACGAGTTGTTCTGTTTATAAATAAAATTCTTATCTTTCACGTGAATTCGAATGACTATGGACAGTTTTAATAACACTAGTTTACCCTCACAGTGGTGTTTCAAAAGCGCAATTTATAAACGCCATTGTTTTTTTTTGTGCATAAGTTAAATTTTTCTTGGTTGTAGCTAATAATTCAAATTTTTTGGAAACCGAAAAGTACCTTGAAAGTCGTACAATAATTATTTGCACAGAATGTAAAGAGAATTCCGTCTTATTATATTCAATTATAATAATCTTATCGTGGGAGCCTCGACCTTGGCACTTGACTTTGACCGTGACTTTATTATTATTGTAATTAACTTTGCTAATTATATTTTATACCCATTGTGAATATTACAAGCTCATGGGAGTAAAAATAATAATAAATTGCGCTGAAGCAACCCTTAAACAATTTACACCTTTCTGTTCATTTCGGAATTTAGCGCTTTCTAATCAATATTTAGGCGCCACCGGATGAGATGGAATATCCTCTTTAAGTCTTGCTCCTGCCCAGTTTTCGTCCTTGCCTTCGCCCTGCGCCATCCTTTTACCTAACCTATATTTTTGGGGTGTGTTCTGCTCTTCGGCTTAATAAAACTGCCCATTTTCATTACTTGGCCTCGCAGTGATACGTGATTTTTGCCGCAGCGTTGCTCTAGTTCGCACGTGGACTCACCCCGATTTTCAGTTGCCTCCTTTTAGCTGTTGCGTGCCGCTTTTCCGGGGCCTGTGCAGTACGAAATGCGATTTAGGGTTTTAGCGGGCAGAATTTGTGGTTAAATAGTTTTTAAATGTGCGTTACAGTTATGAGGAGGGTTTTGAGCGGCTTTGCTGGGTCTTTAGTTTGCACAGTAAGTTATTTTCGATGTAATGCTGCTTGATTTTTTTACCGCGCAAGTATATTGAGCTACTTGCGGGTGAATGCCCTTTAAACATGCGAAACGTATGGTAATTATTGTTGGACATTGTAGCTTTTTTTTGTTAATTCGTAGTGACAGCTTTGCGCTTTTACGAGAGGAAAATCCAGCGAAAAATAATGATGTTGCTGTTTTTCTTAATTGTTTACATTAAACCGTTTTGCTGTCGGCTTTAGCTTGTTGATTTTCGTTTTTGTAAAGTAGACAGGAAAAACATAGCTTATTATGTTTGAATTGTTGGTTTTATTTTATTGATTTTCCAACTGAATATTGGACGGAAAATTACAACCTTACCAATCGAAACGTGGCGTCATTCATGTTAATTTGAATTTTTCCAAAATAACTCTTGTTGTACTTGAATATTCATTGCTTGCTTAATTTGCTTGTTTTATAGCAATCAGTGATGAAATGTGCGCTGCTTATCAGGTAAAGAATCTGAGATTAATTAACAAATACAATGAACCTTCGCGGGTATTAGTAAGAATCTTACATAAGAGAAAACGTGTGGCCAAAAAAAGGTGATTATCTCTTTCACTTTTCCAATTTGCAATAATAAAATTGTGTAACACAAAAAATTCCTCTTCTTCTCTCATAGTCCGGTAAATGGAGAAAGTTTGTAAAAAAAGCAATGATCTAAAAAATGGTAGAGTATTTTTTGTAATTTTTCCAAAATAGTTATTTACGTCACTAGTCCGGGAAGTGACATATTAAAGTATGAGTTTAGATATTTGCGGACGAGGCGACGAAAGGAGCCGAGTCCGAAATTTCTAAACGAATGCTTTAATAATCACTTCACGGACGTGTATCGTACAAAATTTTATTTCATTACTGCCAAAACCATTTTTTATTTGAATATTTTCTTTTTATAAAAACGTCATTTTTAAAATTTATATTCTGTCAAATTAAACATTCGCTGTTGGTATTTCATTTTAAATCACTCGTTGCTTAGCTACAAATAGATGTGTTTGATGAATTTTTCTCCAAGCAGTCCGGGAAGGGCTGCTAAGCAACACTTCCCGACCTTGGCCTGTAATGTGCCATTTCCCGGACTCAAATCAATGACGTAAAGTGGTATATAGCGTACAGTATGAAATCAATTATATTTTTATTACTAAAAATAAAGTAACTATAGCTACCTAAGCAACGTCAACCGGACAATTAAGATCGCAATATACCGTCTGTCTATAAAGTAACTCCCCCTCCCCTTAACGACTTGATATTTTACCACAACATTTGGTGTGCTTTAATGGGAAATTAAATACTATTTTATAGCCAATAACTGAATTTTGTATCATTCAAAATGGCGACTGAACGCCATTTAAAAATCTTTTTTTTGATAGAAAGGTGGTCGAGTGACACCTCATTTGAAAGGTATTTTAGTTCTGCGTCTGATCCTAGAGTTTCAAAGAAAAATATTCAGTCATAACAAAATGGCGGATTTTAAACAAATGGACTCACTCAATTCAAAATTGTTTTGATTATTTTATCCAGTAGTCCACTTTTTCATTTGCAGCACAAAATTTTCCCAGAAATATCTCAGGTGGCTGGAATTAATATTCAAAACGTTATGTTCCAACAAGACGGTGCGCCGCCTCATTATTATAGGCATGTTTCTGACTTTCTCAATGGACATTTTAGTGGAAGATGGATTTGTAGGCGGGGGCCTGTACAATAGCCTGCCCGCTCCCCAGATTTAACTTCCTTAGATTTTTTTCTATGGGAATATCTGAAATCGAAAGTGTACAGAACCCGTCCAGAAACAAATAAAGAACTGGAGCAACGCATTACAGAAGTTTGCAGAAATATCACTCCAGAAACTTATGAAAATGTAAGGCAGGAATTTCATAACCGACTTTTTATGTGCCAAGAAGTGAATGGTAAACATTTCGAACACTTAATTTAATGTCTTTTTGCTTTAATTCTTAGTTTTTTTAACTAG
Source organism: Ctenicera cuprea (assembly GCA_958336395.1). Lineage (NCBI taxonomy): Eukaryota > Metazoa > Arthropoda > Insecta > Coleoptera > Elateridae > Ctenicera > Ctenicera cuprea. The sequence continues at coordinate 13,436,416 of OY284493.1, forward strand.
ACTTCTTTATCTTCAAACATTGTTATTTTGTCATGGCTCAATATTTTTCTTTGAAACTCTAGGATCAGACGCAGAACTAAAAGACCTTTCCAATGAGGTGTCACTCGACCCCCTTTTCCATTAAAAAAAAAATTAAAATGGCGTCTAGTCGCCATTTTGAATGATACAAAATTTTAATATGGACTGAAAAATAGTATTTAATTTCCCATTACAGCACACCAAATTTTGTGGTAAAATATCAAGTCGTTCAAAAGTTAGTTGGGGGAGGGGGAAGGCTTACTTTATAGACGCAGTGTATTTTGATCCTTAGGTTTGCGGGAAAGCCGTTGGTTTTCTGTTCAACACTAGCAATAGTCGTAACATTTTGTGTAAATTGCGAGTTTAAATTTGTGTGGTCCAGTTAATTAATTATTTAATTTTTATTTACAGTTTGACAATAATGGGTCAAAACCGTAACGTAGAAAGTGAAAGTTCTATCGAACGTTTTAGTTTAAATGTATTAGTTTTCGCCAAAGTGCAATTACTCTTCTACTCTGAAAAACCTTGTTTGTTTCCGCAAACCCTCTTCTTTTAAAAGCATTAAAATTTTCCCATACTTCCAGTATTGTGATCGTGAATGTTTTGAATTCTGAGATTTTGACGGAAATACATGCCTTGGATTCCCAGGAACCCAGATAAGTTATTTTACTACCCCTAAAATTATAAATTTTCGGAAGTTATACCTCAAACTTCTAAAATAACATACTTAAAATTTAGAAGAAAAAAACGCCTAGTTTCTTAAAATTTTATTAAACAATGTGTTTAGCGTTTTGGCCGGGCTTCTCTATACAGTAGAAATTTTTTTGTTATCGTTTTTTTATTATTTTTATATCAATGTTTTACCCGCCGACTGACCATAGATCACACCACTACTACCAATTTAGTGGGAGCGTACATTACATCGGGAACATCATAGCGACGGACCCGCTTAGCTTCATACTTGGGGTCACGCTCCACTTGCTGGCCGTTGGAAAATTAGGGGGGTCGGAGGAGAATATCTTTTAAAAGAACAAAAAACGTTTTAAACACTTTGTTTAATGCTAAAGAAAAAAAACAATTCACTAAAATCAGGCATCTACAAATTAAATTGCTTGCACTGTAATTCGGTTTATATAGGACAAACAATTAGAAATGTTGATATAAAGTACAAGGAACACATACGTTGTTACAATTATAAACACCCACATAAATCCAATTACGCTAAACACTTATTAGAACACAATCATTCAATTACATCTAATAACACTATAAAATGTTTACACTTTTGTAATGATAAACGTAAGTTGGATATACTAGAAGCATTTAAAATTCACAAACATTTAAAATCTGTACCTTTAATGAATGAACAAATTGATCTCTTAAATTCGCCTTTATTGGACGTTTTGGAATGAGAAATCGCCTCTACAGGCGAAAGTATTGGACCGATTTTGATGAAATTTTAAATCGAGGTATATCGAAAATTGTAGTTCTGATTAAGCATTTCAAAAAAATCCAAAACCGGTAACGGAAGTTAGACATGTTTTTTTTTGTAGCGTCTTTTTTCCAAAACAAAGTTAAGAAAATTTAAGCACGGAATCTGAGAGAAGAACTTATGGCAAATCGAAAACTTTTTTACCGATTTCTAGCTTCAAAATGGCGGCCGCTACAGCGTTTTGAAAATCTCGACTTTAACGCCCATATACTCAAACAGTACTCGTCTGATCGGGATCAGCTACCACTTGTTTGGGAGCTCTTCCTAGGTAGTATACCATGAAATAAAATTAATTCCGAAAATCTGAAAAATATCGCAATGGCGCTCCATCAAAATTTTGACAATTTTCAAAAAAAAATTACAAAAACTGTCTACACAAGTATTTTTAAATTTTCTTAGCCGACGGAGCTTGCATTGAACTACAAATTTGTTTTTAACTTATCTCCCAAATTTTACCCTGACGCTTTTCCAGGAATTTTTGAAAAATTTGAAATTGATTAATTATCTATTCATAATCGTTATAAACTTTTATCAGTTCGATAGACTATTTAAAGTACTTTATTAGGATTTGTTAAAATTTTCAACTATTTTAAAAATTAAGAAAAAGACGATACTTTTAAATATCAACAACGCGTTTTCTGGCATTTACGTGATTTTAACTAAGCCCATCAATTAGCTCTAGTTAAAAAATATATTTTTCATTCTTTGCACATTTTTGATAACTTCCCAAATAAAGCTATTATAGCCGTTTTTGCCCGACATCCGAAGCGGAATTTGTAATCTGCCGATATTCGCGGCGGCGGGCGATTACCTTGCTTTGGTACAGGTAGTCGCTGCTTCTATGAGTAGAGTTACGGTACGGAAACCAATTGAACAGGCTATCACAAATTCAAATTTCCGCTGCTTATTTTCTTAGAAATCTAATACATGCTGAACTGTACAACGTTATAATTATTAAATGTTACACTTTCGCAAATACGGCAACGGCAAGTATTAATAAGTAGTATTCACTACAATTTGTTTGTTTTTCTTTAAAGCTATAATTTTTCTGTGGCGCTTTCTATGAATTTTGATGGATGGAATGGAAGGTTATAATTATAAAATTTACACTTTTGCAAATACGATAAGTTTTAGTATGGGAAAGTCCACTTGTTTGAGAGCCCTTCCTAGGTAGTATACGATGAAACAAAATTAATTTTGAAAATCCGAAAAATATCGCAATGGCGCTGCTTCAAAATTTTGAAAATTAAAAAAAAAATTTCTCAAAAACTGTGTACACGATTTTTTTTAAACTGTCTGAGCCGATAGAGCTTGCATTAAACTACAAATTTGTTTTTTTACTTATCTCCCAAATTTTACTCTGACGCCTTCCAGGAATTTTTGAAAAATTTGAAATTGATTAATTATTTATTCAAAAACGCAAACGTCGATCGTTATAAACTTTCATCAGTTCGATAGACTATTCGAAGTACTTTATTAGGATTTGCTAAAATTGTAAACTATTTTAAAAATTAAGGAAACAAACGATACTTTTTAATAACAACAACGCGTTTTCTGTCATTTACGTGATTTTAACTACGCCTAAAAATATATTTTTCATTATTTGCATATTTTTGATAACTTCCTAAATAAAGCCAGTATAGCCCTTTTTTGTCCGACATCCGAAGCGCAATTTGTAATCCGCGATAGGCGCTGCGGCGGGCGCTTACCTCGCTTTAGTACAGGTGGTCGCTGCTTCTATGGGGAAAGTTACGGCACGGAAACCAATTGAACAGGCTATTGCAAATTGAAATTCCTGTTGCTTGTTTTCTTGGAAATCTAATACTCGCTGAACTGTACAACGTTATAATTACCTATTTAATGTTACACTTTTGCAAAAATGACAACGGCGAGTACTAATATCTAGTATTGGCTACAATGTGTTTGTTTTTTTAAAGCTATAATTTTGAAAATTTGAGCACGGAATCTGAGAGAAGAATTTAAGGAAAATCGAAAACTTTTTTACCGAACTCTCTAGCTTTAAAATGGCGGTCGCTACAGCTTGTTGAAAATCTCGACTTTAACGCCCATTTACTCAAAAAGTAGTCGTCTGATTGGGATCAGCTACCACTTGTTTGAGAGCCCTTCCTAGGTAGTATATGATGAAATAAAATTAATTTCGAAAATTCGAAAAATATCGCAATCAAAAATCAAAATTTTGAAAATTTTTGAAAATAATTTCTCATATACTGTCCACACGATTTTTTTTTTAACTTTCTGAGCCGATAGAGCTTGCATTGAACTACAAATTTGTTTTTTTTACGTATCTCCCAAATTTTACTCAGACGCCTTTCAGGAACTTTTGAAAAATTTGAAATTGATTATTTATTCAAAAACGCAAACGCCGATCGTTATAAACTTTTATCAGTTTGATAGACTATTTGAAGTACTTTATTAGAATTTGCAAGAATTTATGATTATTTTAAAAATTAAGAAAAATCGATACTTTTTACAACATATGCTGAGGAAGTATAATGGAATGTGGAGTCAGTTCTGGATTTTAAACTTTATATTTTTTTTTTCAAAAAATCTGAAAGAGCTCTTGCAGCTTCACTTTGACACAGTCCTCGTATTTTAACATAAATGTCTGAGATATGTCGTTAAATTTTGAAATGCGAATAATAATCCACATCTGCAGTAGTACACATACTATTTTATAGTGTCTGTTCTATATTGCTTTATGGAAAGCGTTTTTATGACTGTATTTAATTGCAGTTGAGTGCAACACGTGTAGATTTCATAACATAATGTAAACACGTCCGCGTTGGCGTTTGGAGATTCTGAAAACATATTTTCCTCGATACAAAAATGTTTAGTATTATCTGAACTGTGGTGGAATCGACGCGTATAAGACCATGACAGAAATAGCTTGCCAAATATTTTCTGTATTCGAGCAAGATTTTTGGGAGCTTGTCCAATAGTTGAACAATATTTTGTTTCTGTTTTCGCATTAAAAGATGGTGTACGCGTATGTGGTATAATCTGAAACATTAATGCAGAACAATGGTATAAAAATAATATCGTTGATGAATTGTTTCAAAATTGTGTTCTTCCGGTTTTCAAACGTGAGTTTTTGTTGTGACTGGATTGGTATAGCAATCTTATTTTTCTAGGGGATTATTAGAATTCCTGTACGGAAAAATTTGGGTTTTGACTTCGAACCAACACGCTCTGCCCAATTTTGTTGTTTTTTCTCAGATTAAATGTAACCTTGATAAAAATATTTAACCTTTATAAATTATCAACCTTATTTTCGTAACAAGCATTATCAGATAACAAAAAAAATTACATTTTTTTTTTGATTTGCGTAGAATTACGTTCTCCGGTCATTAATTATGAATTCCATACTGTCTTGTACAATATTTTAAGCGGTTTGTAATAATTTCCACCGAGGTAAAAATCATGTAGTGAAATTCAAATTTAAAACAATTTGAACATAAAAATGGGGTTGTTATTCGACGTTTTATCGTTTTGTAATTAAATGATTATTCTTGTTACAGGCGCTATGCACTGAGGTGTACGACATGCAGATATCGGAGGCTGCGGGCGGTGTCCCGGCAGCAGGGGCTGAACTGTGCAGATTTCCTAAACTCGAGGAGTGTGCACACTTTCACTATGAAAGGGTGCAATTGCCCCAGCTTACCTTTAGCTTGCAGACCAGCATGGACCAGTCTTTACATTCACAACACAGTGAGTATGATCTAGTTTTTATACAGTGTGTTCCACGAATAAATGGGCTAGTTTATTTAACTTTATAAGTAATGGAAATATGGAAAATGGGTATTTAATATTCAATCAGCGGTGTGTAGTAGTTTCCATAACTCTCATCAGTCACTTCTTATGTGATATTTAAAGACCGGACTTTTAGTCGCAGAAAAGCTAAAAATTTCGTTAAAATTCAATAAGTCAACAAAAACCATGGATGTACCCAAATCCATTAAGTTATACGTAAAGCATATTGGACAAGAGAACTAATCGGATGAAAATTAGAAAACGTTGTTGTTATGTACTGCAATTCTTAAGTTTTCTGTCCCTTATGAACGTTGATAATTCAAAATTTTCTTTTGTAGAACTTTTTCGTTGTATTAATGAATTTACACGTTCAATTTTTATTAATTCGTTGTTGCTATTTTACATTTCAATTAAAAATATATGCAGTTTCATAAAATTGTTTCGTGAAGTACTTTTAAAACTCATGACCATTCCTATTCTACGCTTATGAACCCTGTTTTATTTTATTCAACTATTATAGATGCATCAATTCCAGTTGACCAAATAAATTATAACTACCCGCACAAGCTAGATTAAGGTCAAATATATGGATGTGTTACTATTCTAAGCTCGTAAATAATTCGTTTAAAAGTTTTGATATGCACCAACTATACATTTAAAGAAATAATGCAAAATTGCTTAATGATTGATTGCCTCATAATAATTTAAATACTGGCAAAATACTAGAGTAGAAATCCGGACTCTAGCTGATATTGAATGTGCTATAATAACCAACAGAGGTTTTTATCCCTAATTTCGGTTATAAGTATTTTTGCTCTCATTATTTACTATGTACTTTTGAATATGTACGTTCGTAATGTAGTATATGCCAGTTACCGAATCATAGCTAGTGAGGTTGTTTTTATACAGCGTGTAGAATCGCTTTACGGAACAAAGAGAGTCTTTCGCGTTAGAGCACGAGATGGTAGAGATCGGGGGCGTGAACATTTTGACGAGTGAAGCCGATCGCACCCGTTACTGATGGTAGCTAACTGAAACAACACGCTGTTGTATCCCCTATCTCTTTTGCAATATAGAAGACTGTTGCATATGCTTTCTCTTTCTTTCACATGGCATTGTGTATGTTCCGCAAAACGATTTTACATGCTGTATGTAATGCAATAATCGAACAAATTCCATTTTCCACTAGACTGCAAAAACGTTCTTTAAAATTGTTATGTTTTAATTTTTTTGCTGGTTATTTCGGGCGTTTTACCAAGAAGAAATTATTTTTACTGAATTTTTTCACGAGGGGTAAAGCACGGGCTACAATTTGACTGTCTTTTAGTAAAGGACTTCCCCGGAACTTCCTTAGGACTTCCCCGACTTTCCCTTAGACTTCCCTTGGACTTCCCCAAGACTACCTTCGGATTATTAAAATCGGTGTTAACATATGAAATGACAATAGAAGCCACTTTTCATTCAGAAAACACCTCTGTGCGGTTTCCTTTTGGTCGCTTAAAACCTTGTTTGCAATAATAAATACTAAAAATGAGCGAAACACTTCGCCTGGACTTTCCTATACATTTAAATACATTGTTTTGTATTTTCCAACACTTTCGATATACACCTGTCTAGACACGACTAGTTAAAGTAAATAGTTCTTATAAGTTGTAACATCTTGAAGCGGTTGAAGAAAGACCGCCAGCTGCGCTGCAAGCATAAGGTTGGGTAAAATATTCGGACTGAATCAACGGAAGCGCGGAAATTGATATTTGAAAATATATTAATAACTCGAGAAGTATTATTTTTAGCAAGAAATTACTCTTATTAATGTGTATTTAGAATTTCAAAACCTTTCTGATTTTAAAGCCAAAATGCCACGTTTCCATTTAAAAAAAGTTATTTTTTACCGTGGCCGCCATATTAAAATTGAAAACTCAAGTTTTTTTCTTAAATACAATCGAGAAGAATTTGCCGCCCTACAACTTTGCTCTTGGGTTTGCGAGTCTATCTATTAAAATAAAAAAGTTAGCCTACTAACTATGCTACAAGAATAGTAAGTAGCTGAAATTCTTCCACGTACAAAAGGTCTATAATAAAAGAAAAATCGATTTTTTGATTTTTTGTAAAAAGATTCTCCTAGAGCAAACAAAACAAGAAACCAAATTTTTAATTTTTCATCGAAAAAATTTGGTGGGAGTAGCCCCCCTAAATATTAAATTATCAAAAAAATATTATGATATTCGGATTTTGCTGTCAATGATGAGCTATATTGCTTTAACAGAAATATTTTATTGCTCCCCGTTAAATAAATAAAAGGGTACCAATTTTCAATTTTCAAAAATTCATAGAGGGCGTCACAGTGAAATTATAACAATGAGCAAAAAACAAAATTGTAGCAGATGCCTATCTCTATCAGCTTAAAAAGTTTAAACAAAAACGTGTGGGCAGTTTTTGAGATTTTTTTTTGAAAATTTCAAAAATTTTGGAGTGGTGCCATTGAGATCGTTTTTCGATTTTCAAAATTAATGATATTTCATGGTATAGTACCCTTAAGGGGCTACCAAACAAGATGTAGTTGATCCCAATCAAACAACTGGTTTTTGAGTAAATGGGCGTTAAAGTCGAAATTTTCAAAAATTCGTAGCGGCCGCCATGTTGAAGCTAGAGAGTTCGGTGAATGATTTGTTCTAAGGCCTTCTGTAACTTCCACTATTCCAATTTCCAAAATTCAGTTTCTGAAAAAAATGCTACCAAAAAAACATGTCTAACTTCCGCTTCCGGTTTCGGATTCTTTTTAAAAGCTTATTTTGTCGATGAATTTTTGATATACCTCCTCATTCCAAAGCACATCGAAATCGGTCCAGCCGTTCCGGAGATATGAGCGTTACCCACACACCCACAGACAGACATTTTTTAAAAACCACTTTTTTAGGATCCTGGAAGCCCAAAACATGTATTTTCGTCAAAATCTCGATTTTGAAAATTTGCATGAAATCAGTACTTCCCTATACTGAAAGTATAGGAAAGTAAAAATTATAGAACCAGTGCTTCCAAAAGGGCGGTGGGCAAGATGGGGGGGGGTCTAAAAAATAAACTCTGATATGTGTTCTACGCGTATCAAGTAGCTGATTTGGATATGCACGATTTTCCTACCTACTCGAATAGCCCCCCCCCCCCCCCATTTGGCTCCTTTTATTATTTTTTCTTCTCTTCGAAACTGCCCGAATTTTCGCCCCAGACTCTGTATGACGAAGTTAAAAGACAATAGGAATAAAATTTGAGAGACGAAAACCTTGTCAGCTTCTTTGGTTGCTCGCCGGGACACTTTTTATTGCATAATCGCCAAAAAAACTAAATTGGAAAGTCGATTTTGAGATTTTAACGGATACATATTGTTTGCAATTAGAATAAAAAATAAAATCTTGAATTTTTGAAAATTTTGTTTTTTTAAATTTTCTTAGTTTTAAAAATATTTTTTTTTAAATATTCAAATTTAGAGATACCTAATTATCCAAAATTGTTCTAGTAAAATTTTAAAAACATTCAGTAGTTTCTAAATTTTCGATATTTTCGAAATATACGAAATGTTGCAGTTTCAATATTTTCAAATTTCATTAATTTCATGAATTTTTGAAAATCTTGAATTATTAAAAAAATTGAAATTTTCATTCATTCCTAATCCCAACAGCATCCGGAACATCGGCACATCTGATATGCAATTATAAAATTGTGCTTCAAAATGTCATACAATATTACCTTAAGATATGTACAGATAGAAGCAGCAGTCAATAAATAGGCTACAATATCACACTAAACTTCATTGGCGCAAGTATAGGGAGCTCAAGTTACAATCACAACGACTACCATAACAAAACTTAAGTCACAAATTAATTAATAAAACTAGAATTTCGATCTTAGGCCTGTTACGCTGCGTCATTCACTTATTTATTATTAAAAACTAACTTTTGGTGACGACAGGCTGTAATTAATCTCGACACAGCTTATTTATTATTTTGTTAGCAGTATTTTGAGTGAATATTTATGTTAACAGTCACGTAGGGCGACTGGCACTTGATTTTAAAAGCCTACGTATTTTAAAAGAAGTTATCATTAAAGCGTGCGCGTAAGCCACGGGTTTAGCTAGTTGTCATTATGCACTGCGTAATAATCTTCAATAAAAATTACAGTAGTCCCACTAGTCAAAAATTGTTCTGTCAGTTGCAGTGGCCAAAAGTTTCTATGTTGATTAGTTTACTACAAAAAAAATATTAGTTTAACACCACTTATATTTCTATGCAGTGAACTATTTCCGGTAGCCCGATCAGGATATTATGAAAACAAAAATAGGACAAATTTACATAATACTTCACATACATCAGATACATAAATTCAGTGAACTGGAACTGGATTCATGGGTACTTGTGATCGCCATACAATTTTGTGGGATTGCACAAACTTTAGAAGTACCCGGATACCCCCTATACTTCACTTGGACCTCCTCCGACTTCCCTTGAACTACCTGTGGCTTCTCTTGGACTTGCTCAAACTTCCCCGGACTTCCCCAGACTTCCCTCAGACTTCCTCGACTTCCCTTGGACTTCCCCGAGACTTCCTCTAACATGTACTCCAGACTTCCCCTGCGGTTTACCTATCAATTTTTTCTTATACTACATAATTGTCCATAATAAGCATAATTTTTCCTCGGCCATATTAAAAAAGACGACAAAGCCAGAAAATCTTTCCGCTCTCAACTAGAAAACTTGACGTTACCCTCGACCAAATTTTTTGGTCTGTTTATCCTTCGAGAATAAACCATTAATAAAAATGAAATTGCGTAGAAATGTGTACAAAAATGTGGTAATATTGCGATTTAGTACTACTTCCGGTTTTATCGGAGGTAACATCCTGTTTCGTTTTTTAAATGGAATGATACAATTTTTTTATACTATTTAACAGTAAATTTGCTTTTGATTTTACATAGAGTATGTTTGATTTAAATTACGATCTTATTCAACAACCTACAGAGTGGCAGGAAAACCCCGGCCACTTTTCTTGCGGCGGTAAAGAGATGGCACTTTAGTAAAGAAAAATTAAATTTAAATACTGGCAACAACGCAGAGTCCAAGACGTTTTAGCTATTAAATACGCCCCATATTAAATCAAAACAACCAAAACGTCTTGGATTCTGCGTTGTTGCCAGTATTTTAATTTAATTTTTCTTTACTAAAGCGCCATCTCTTGACCGCCGCAAGAAAAGTGGCCGGGGTTTTCCTAGCCACTCTGTATATAAGATTTATTTTTTTTTTAATTTACGAATGTTTCATTGTTCATTATTATGACTAATTTTTACTGTTACAGCCAATGAAGATGATGGTATTGACTGGCATATGGTACAAGTGACATCTGCAGGTGAATGTTGGTTAGTGCAAAGAAACTATGAGAACTTCAAAATGCTGGATGCCCAACTTCATCAGTGCATCTACGATAGGAAGATCTCACAGTTACCCGATCTCTCTAGTCATCCATCTTATGGGGAGGATGTTGAGGTAGACATTTTTCTATTTTAATAGCAGGTTACTTCGACACAAGGTCTGTAGAAATCAACTTTGCTTTATCTTTCACAGAAAAGTTGATTTCTACGGACCTTGACTTCTACACATTATGGTTTGGGAAGTTGGCGAGTGGTCTCATTACCGGTGTATAAATCAATGTTTTAAATCGTGGAAAGTATAAATTGCTAATGCTTGAATAAGAACCGAATTAAAACACGACGAATAGATGGCGCTTGTAAAAATACAATGTAAAGCGGATGTTTTACAAATTTGTAAGTAGATAATAATAATAACTTGCCATAAATATCACTAAAAAGTTTTATTGTACAACATATTTCGTCGTTTAAGAAATTTTCAAGTACACTGAAATACATGCAGCAAACGCTGCGAGTCAAAGTAACAGGGGCGGGAGGGGGGTAGTGGAAAAGAGTAACAATAAAATAAAATTAAAAAGTTCAAATTTTTTTAACAATACGGAGTGGCTAGGAAAACCCCGGCCACTTTTCTTGCGGCGATCAAGAGATGGCGCTCTAGTAAAGAAAAATTAAATTAAAATACTGGCAACAACACAGAATCCAAGACGTTTTAGTTGGTTTGATTTAATATGGGGCGTATTTAATAACTACAACGCCTTGGATTCTGCGTTGTTGCCAGTATTTTAATTTAATTTTTATTTACTAAAGCGCCATGTCTTGACCGCCGCAAGAAAAGTGGCCTGGTTTTCCTAGCCACTCTGTATATGCTAAAGAAAATATAACGATAATACAAAAAAGTTAACAAGAAAACTCCAAAAACAAAAACAGTAACGTTTACCAAGATTTTTAATTTTTATGCGCAGGAGGTCTTTTGAAACAACGATTCAGCAATGGTGAATTATTTAAACCAAGCTTGTCATTAAGAGTATTACCTTTTACATTTCTGCGTATTTTATTAATTTCCATAAATTCCAGAAGGTTAAGTGTTTTACCTTTATTACATATTTATGTAAGATTTTAGCGTGGGGCGTAGATCACGGGTTCCGATTGTTTTTTAAAATATGAAATATCTCAGGTCATCTGAACATGTCTTAAACACGTGTTAAACAAAGATGGTAGCATAAAATTGAATATTGTTCAAGATTATTATGTAGTTGCTGGTTATAGTATTTTTATATCACCTTTAAGTTGCATGGAATAATAAACAGAAACTAAGAGAGAGTTGGAAGAAAATCCATCAAGCTTACATTAATTTTATATTTTAATTACAGATGTTGCTAATTGAATATCTGGCACGATTCTCCAGCATAGCTGATAATTCAGTAAATTGTGGCCCAGTACTGAACTGGTTTCAGATGGACAATAAGGGCCATCGTCTACTTGTGCCAAGCGAAGAAAGTCGCTCTATTAATACTCCCGCTGTTGCTGCTGCTTATAGTGTTCGTCGTTATGTTTCGCAGGTAACGAGAGCAAATTTAAATTTTTATCATGATATAACATTTAATTATTTCAGGCCCGAGATGAGCTTAATTTGGAGGTGGGTGATATGATATCAGTGATTGATATGGCTAGTCCAGCTGAATCTATGTGGTGGAGGGGTAAGCGAGGATTTCAAGTCGGGTTCTTTCCTCAACACTGTGTACACATCATTGGAGATAAAGTGCCTCGTAATATGCCACTTCCTCCTCCTGTTGTTGGGTAGTTTTTTCTCATAATAAACGCTGTTATTTAATTTTAAGTTTTGTGTTTTTTAGGTCTTTGGCACTTACGCCTGTTAAACCAGTGCTAAGGAAACATGGAAAATTAATTGCATTCTTTAGAAGTTTTATTTTGAATCGACCTTCTAGACGGAGGTTGAAACAATCTGGCATTCTTAAAGAGAGGGTGTTTGGGTGCGACTTAGGGGAACATTTATTGAATTCTGGTCATGATATTCCAACAGTATTGAAATGTTGCACGGAATTTATTGAAAAACATGGAATTGTTGATGGTATTTATAGGTTCGTAGATGACATTATGATGTATTGCAATGAGTAATATTTAACGATATGTTTTTAGATTATCGGGAGTCACTTCTAATATACAAAAACTGAGAAATGCATTTGATGAGGACAGAGTTCCAGATTTGTATACGGATGAAATTTTGCAAGATATTCATTCAGTTGCATCCTTACTTAAAATGTATTTCAGGTAAGTTTTTTCTTTATTTTTTTAAAATGAAGTAGTGGAAGTATTAGAAGACCATTATTGTAGTACAAGTTTTTAACTGAAAGTACATATTATTCATTTAAAAGTGGCCGTAGCCCAATTTTGTTATTTGAACAGTTAGATATGTAGTTTACTAAACAATTGTGTAAAGCTCCTCCTACTTAAAAGAAATGATAAAATTTAATTTTTGTTTTCAAGATGGCTGCCACCGAAAAGAACAATATTTTCTTAAATGGCAACATGGCATCTTTCTTAAAGAATCGGATAGCTTTTTTGGCTTTGAGTATAAAAAGTGTAAGGTAGTGCGGGGAAAACATCGGAAAGCCCGGTTTTTTTTTCTTAAAAGAACGTTTGCCTACTTTTTCATGACAATTATAGTAATTAATTATTTTAAGAACATTTTACTGCGTTTTCATTTTTGTAAATTGTGAAAAATGCAAAGAGAAAAGAAAAATAAATGAAACCATACAGGGTGGGGAAAAAGAAACTCATAATGTCTGTTCTTAAACACAAAGTGACCACAACTAACCGCAAACTGTGGGTATGACGTCTGCACAATGCTGCCAACCCATGAGCTATAACTGTCAGCTGTAATCCTTGAAGAGAGATGTCGTATATCAACTTTAATAATATTTAATATTCATAATTGGTATATAAATAATACATACTTCCCTTTTTTTATTGCAATTTGAACTTCTATCTATTAATTTGCACCAAAAAATAATGACACTAATATTTTGAAAATTTCATTCCGTCAAGTTGAAGTTAGCGTATATTCATTCTCAAAAGTTTTGATATGGTAAATTAAAATATTCGCAAATTTAGCCAAAAGAATTGTTCTGTAACAAAAAATTCCTTCCTACATGCAAGTTTACGACTCTTGCTATCCTTTGTTTTTTTTTTTTGGTGGACGCCATTTTGAAAACGGAAGTTTAAGTTGTTTTCATTATTTTTCTTATTTAGTAGGAGCTTTTCAATTTTGCTTTGAGGACTAGGTATTATGTTTAACTCTTCAAATAAAATGGTTGGCTTCTGGCCACTTTTAAATGAATAACACCCTATAGTTTTACATACTGTATTTAAAATATATGTGGAAGTTACATAGTTAATGCTAAAAATTACACTTTAAGAATCTTCTGATAATTTAAATATATTTTTTAGAGGATAGTATTTTTCGTATAATAGGATCATCGAATATGCTGTGTTTGCCCCGCAAATTACCTGTATGATCTTCTGAGGAATGATCGTTGGCATGAACCTTGCTCTTGTTCTCCCTGGACTTATTTTTGCATTCTTTGGATTTAGATCGACTTTCTGATGATTTGTGTTTGTGATCCAGTTCTCCTTTTCGGCTTTCATTGGAACTGTCGGAACTGCTACTTTCAGAACTGCTATTACATTCATTACTTTCAGAACTCTCACTGCTGCTGCTACTACTGCTACTGCTACTGCTACTCTTGCTTTCTTCGCTTGACTCAGGTTTAGGTGGCTTTGTTGGTTTAGTTGGCTTGGGTGGTTTAGGTGTTTTAGTTGGTTTAGGTGGCTTGGGTGTTTTAGTTGGCTTGGGTGGTTTGGTTGGTTTAGTTGGCTTGGGTGGCTTGGTTGGTTTAGTTGGCTTGGGTGGCTTGGTTGGTTTAGTTGGCTTGGGTGGCTTGGTTGGTTTAGTTGGCTTGGGTGGTTTGGTTGGTTTTGTTGGCTTGGGTGGCTTAGTAGTTACGGAAGTCGATGCTTCTGTTTCATCAGTAATAGTGCCAGAGGTTGTTGCATTAGTTGCAGGTGATTCAGTTGTTGTTGGTGCTGATGTTGGCTGAACAGTAGTAGGTGCTTCACTTGTTGATTGAGATGTCGAAGGTTCTACAGTGGTGGGTTGAGCTGTGGTAGGTGCTGCAGTGGTTGGCTGAGCTGTAGTAGGTGCTTCACTTGTTGATTGAGATGTCGAAGGTTCTACAGTGGTGGTTTGAGCTGTGGTAGGTTCTGCAGTGGTTGGCTGAGCTGTAGTGGGTTGTGCAGTGGTTGATTGAGCTGTAGTGGGTGCTGCAGTGGTTGGTTGAGCTGTAGTAGGTGCTCCAGTTGTCGGTTGAGCTGTGGTAGGTGCTGCAGTTGTCGGTTGAGCTGTGGTAGGTGCTGCAGTAGTTGGTTCAGCTGTAGTGGGTTCTGCAGTAATAGTAGCAGCGGTACTCGGATCAGCTGTGGTAGGTGCTGCAGTTGGTTGAGCTGTAGTTGGCTCTGCAGTGGTTGGTTCAACTGTAGTAGGTGCTGCGGTAGTTGGTGCAGCTGTAGTAGGTGCTGCAGTTGTCGGTGGAGCTGTAGTAGGTGCAGCGGTAGTTGATTCAGCTGTAGTAGGTGCTGCAGTAGTTGGTTCAGCTGTAGTAGATGAAGCAGTTGTTGGCTGAGCTGTAGTAGGCGCTGCTGTGGTTGGTTCAGCTGTAGTAGGTTCTGCAGTAGTAGGTGCTGCAGTTGTCGGCTGAGCTGTAGTGGGTGCTGCAGTAGTTGGTTCAGCCGTAGTAGATGAAGCAGTTGTTGGCTGAGCTGTAGTAGGCGTTGCTGTGGTTGGTTCAGCTGTAGTAGGTGCTGCAGTAGTTGGTTCAGTTGTAGTAGGTGCTGCAGTTGATGGTTGAGCTGTAGTGGGTGCTGCAGTAGTTGGTTCAGCCGTAGTAGATGATGCAGTTGTTGGCTGAGCTGTAGTAGGCGCTGCTGTGGTTGGTTCAGCTGTAGTAGGTGCTGCAGTAGTTGGTTCAGCTGTAGTAGGTGCTGCAGTTGTCGGTTGAGCTGTAGTAGGTGCTGCAGTTGTCGGTTGAGCTGTAGTAGGTGAAGCAGTTGTTGGCTGAGCAGTAGTGGGCGCTGCTGTGGTTGGTTCAGCTGTAGTAGGTGCTGCAGTAGTTGGTTCAGCTGTAGTAGGTGCTGCAGTTGTCGGCTGAGCTGTAGTGGGTGCTGCAGTAGTTGGTTCAGCCGTAGTAGATGAAGCAGTTGTTGGCTGAGCTGTAGTAGGCGCTGCTGTGGTTGGTTCAGCTGTAGTTGGTGCTGCAGTAGTTGGTTCAGTTGTAGTAGGTGCTGCAGTTGATGGTTGAGCTGTAGTAGGTGCTGCAGTTGTCGGTTGAGCTGTAGTGGGTGCTGCAGTAGTTGGTTCAGCCGTAGTAGATGATGCAGTTGTTGGCTGAGCTGTAGTAGGCGCTGCTGTGGTTGGTTCAGCTGTAGTAGGTGCTGCAGTAGTTGGTTCAGCTGTAGTAGGTGCTGCAGTTGTCGGTTGAGCTGTAGTAGGTGCTGCAGTTGTCGGTTGAGCTGTAGTAGGTGAAGCAGTTGTTGGCTGAGCAGTAGTGGGCGCTGCTGTGGTTGGTTCAGCCGTAGTAGGGGCGGCAGTTGTTGGCTGAGCTGTAGTAGGTGCTGCGGTAGTTGGTTGAGCAGAAGTAGTTTCTATGGTAGTTGATTGAGGTGTTGTTGGTGCCGCAGTGGATGTGTAATTTCGGCATACATCCTTATCCCAATCACATACTTGTAAATAAGGATTAAAGTATGTTGGATGAGGACAATCAAACAGAACTTTTTCTCCGTTAAAGCATTTATAAAATTTGGTACAATCGGTTTCGTGAGGCAAATGTACTGTGTGATCCATTGGGTCTGGGATTGGACATTCCGTTGGAAGGTCATCTGTACATGATATAATGTTTGTATTATAATTTTGAACAATAAATGAAACATTTTACTTACTAAATGTGGAAGCACTAGCAGTTATGGCAACTGCCAAAAGCAGTAATGGTGTTACACCTGCAAAAATGTATTTTCATTAATATAGGAGAAAGTGAAGTATGTTTTTAGCGATAATGGCAGCATTGTAGGCACAGTGAAATATACGCTTTTCGACTATGATATCTTTAACAGATGGTTAGTACCCTGACTGTCGAAGTATTAACCACGGCCCTAAATTTAACATCTGAATTGATACAAAGTTACTCACTGCAAAAGTTACCTAATAAACTTAAAATTACAGTATATAATTGCTGTAGTACTAACTTAACTAATATAAAGTAACTTACAGGCATTTTGTTTACACATAATTTTTTATTAAATCAACTGCTGTTAACGGAAGAGCACAAATAAGGCTGAGTATAAGCGGCACCTTTTATATATTTGAGTAGAGCACTTCATAGATAACTTATCAATAATTGAAATTTTGAGATCTTTTTTATTTGTTCCTGAAACTGCAGCTTTATACTTTTGCGACAGATCAAAGTTTAATCAAAGTTTTCAGAAAGCTTTTTCACAATATCCTATAATTATTACAAAATGTTTCTAACACTTCCTACTTGA
Source organism: Ctenicera cuprea (assembly GCA_958336395.1). Classification (NCBI taxonomy): domain Eukaryota; kingdom Metazoa; phylum Arthropoda; class Insecta; order Coleoptera; family Elateridae; genus Ctenicera; species Ctenicera cuprea. The sequence continues at coordinate 13,453,722 of OY284493.1, forward strand.
TAGGGTTTTCAGTTTTATATTGTGCACCATTGGTTTGTTACTAAATATTATTGTTGTAATTTACAATCCAAAAATGACATTGATTTAAAATAGTAGAATAAATAATAGTAACTTACACCACATTACGATTTTGAAGTAATTCGCTGAAAACTTCTGTTGTTTAACTTCGAACTTTATAATAGTATAACGTAACTGATAATCGTGTTAGGACTGTATCACAGAATGAAGCAAATACAGTTCAATCGGCCTTTAAATACTGATCATTTACTTTATTATCTTTTGTGAATTGCTAATAAGTTAATACCTAATTGAGAGTGTGCTTGATTTGAGGTATTAATAGTTCAGACATACTTGATTAAGGATTATATGATAAAAATATTAAAAGATGAACCCTATGTCACAGGTTTTGAATATTTAATCCAGATTTTCTAATTATAAATTATCCAGATAATCAGTTGCCACTGAAACGTTTTTGATTTGCATTTATGTCAGCATATGTTTTTGAAGTTTGATCATTTCAAGTTTAATCTTGTAAAAAGAAAGAACTTTGTACACATTCATTTTTAGTGCAGTATCACATGCACACAACTTGTGCTAATTTTGTTTGCGCTTTTCCTTTGTAAAGAAACATATTTTAAGTTTCCTAGAAATTAGTTTTATTTTAGGGGATTTTTACGTGTATTTGCATATTTAATGCAATTCTTACGTTATTCTTGCTTTTCTGAATGGAAAATAGAACATCTTGTAGCCATTTTTGAAATCGGAATAAAAATGTACGTTCCGATCTGATTTCATTAACGTAAAAATTCTCTCATAAGTAGCAGCCTAACTATTAGACTACATCTTTAGTGTGGGAAAGGCGAAGCCTATTTTTCGCTGGAAACACCAGCAGTTTTTTTTTCGTATACAGGATGTATATCAAATTGCGTGTTAACTATGGGGATCTCGCTTATTTGAATAGATACGACGATGGTTAAATTAGAGAAAAGTAGTGGAATTTTATGCCCACAGTAATCTAAAAAGATATTAGACCTATCTTGCTTAGTTTCTGAAAAAACTGGAAAAAACTGAAATTTTGGATTTTCTGTTTTCAGCTATAACTCATGTATCATTTATGTTACATATATCTAGTTAACGCATTATTAGGACACTTTTTTATGCTAAATCTAAATTTTTAATCAGATTTGGCATAACTGTTACCATTGTTCATTTTCGACTGTCAACTTTTTTTTTCTTGTCAGCATTTTAAATTTATTCATATGTGAAGAGAGTTTTTAATTCTGATTTCAACGATGTGTCACACTTTGCACTTTGTATAAGTTTTTAGCATTTTATTACAGAAAATAAAAATTTCATAAGAGTGCCGTGGAAAGACCACGTTTTTAATTTTTTTAAGGAAATTCTAGTAGGCCATGAACTGATGGAAGTAAGACTACACTACTTTTATTTACTTTTACCTTTAGATACATTAGGTACGCGAAAATTTCAACAAACTTTGCTTTGAGCGTAGGCAGCAGGGTATTTTATTTTTTGTAAAAACAAATAAATGACAAATTTTCTAACATACACAATTTCTTGCAGTTTTTATGTTTGCAACTGACAACAAATTTGAATATCAGGCTAAATAAATACAACAGATAACACTAGAACTGCACTAATTTAAACAATTATTAAATAAATGTTCAAAATATTTGACACCTTTGTAAAACATGCTCAGAAGCTCCTTTAAAATAAACTCTCTAATCTGTGTGTTAGTAACTGTGTCATTCATTTGTTTTTGTAAAAAATAACTTAAATTGCTGCCTATGCCTATGCTCAAAACAAAATTTTCTGAAATTTTTGCGTACTTAATGTATCTAAAGGCCAAAGTAAATAAAAGTAGTGTTTTGTTTTACTTCCATCAGTTCGTGGTCTACTAGAATTTTATCAAAATAAATTAAATGACGTTGTCTTTCCATGGCACACTTATGAAATTTTTATTTACTGTAATAAAATGCTCAAAACTTAAACTAAATACAAAGTGTGACACATCGTTGAAGTCAGAATTAAAAATCTATTCAAATATGAAAAAATTTAAAATGCTGCCCATAAGAAAAAAAAAGTTGACAGATGAAAATGAGCAATGGTAACAGGTATACCAAATCTGATCAAAAATTTAGATTCACTATGAAAAAATGTCCTAATAATGTGTTAACTAAAAATATGTAATATAAATGACAAATGAAAACAGAAAATCCAAAATTTCCGTTTTTTTCAGTTTATTCAGAAACTAAGCAAGATAGCTCTAATTTCTGTTTAGATTATTAATAGGCATAAAATTACACAACTTTTTTCTAATTTAACCATCGTCATATCTTTTCAAATAGGCGAGATCCCCATAGTTAACATGCAATTTGATACATCCTGTATATCAAAAAATCTGTTTATATGCTGCTAAGAGAAACACACCCTATCAACATAAGTCAGTATAAGGGAATATGATTGACAGGTATTATCTAATCATGCTTAACAATTCTGAGATTGCCTGTATTTGCAACAGTTGCAATATTGTACTTTGTCGGGTGATTATAGAAAGCTTATTAGATTTACAATTTAAATCTCTAAGAACGCTTTACAGTTCCATTTCTTTGTTTCATCGAATAATAATCGATAATCAATACCTAATATAAAAATGACGGTTGATTGATTCTAAATCCCTAATACTGTCAGTAGAAAAGAATTTCCCTTAAATCCTTATTGATATTGATTTATGGCCTGTACATGATGTATAAGATTAAGATTAATAGTTTTATGGTGTGCTATTCTGTATTTACCTTACATGTTGTAAATTTTTATGTTTTAAGAATTTTGCTTACTGCATTGCCAGAAAACGATTACATAATTTATTATGAACTGCTTCAGATTGTCACTATTCTACTGGAAATATGGTCAACTAAATGAGTTTGACAAGGAAGGGATATAGTGGGCAGGCCAAATTCACGAATTCATAGATTCTTTTTAATTAAATTAAAAAATTTCCCTATCCATTTTAAATATTTTTAAGTAGCCATAGATACGTGCACCCCCTCTTGACCCGCTTGTTATATTCCTTCCTTGTCGCACTCATTAGTCGCTTATTTGTTCCTTGTCGTTATCGCACTCATTAGTTGTCTATGTTGCCAGTGAAATAGTAACAATTTGAGGGAAGGTATTTATTACAATAGTCTACATTTGATTTATTTATCAGTAGAATCACTTGGATTTACAAAATCTTTTAATCCTTTCTGTATTTGTTTACTTCTGCTGTTATTTTCTATAAAACACTTATATACATATATATAACATATTTCTGTTTTTACAAATGATAAACAAGCACTGGTTTAATCTATAATATTTTAAGATGTCTGCAAATCTTTGACATTCCTAAATCATCATATCATTGCTAAATCATACAAAACCATTTCATCTTATTATAATTTATGGGAAACTGTTATTAAAAAAAGTCTTGAATATGGTTTTCTTCATTACAGAGAACTTCCAAACCCACTTTGCACCTATCAGCTTTATCAAAGCTTTGTAAATGCAGTACAGGGCTGTAGCAACATCAACCGCAATTCTCTCAGTGATCGAGACAGACTTCTGAAGATGCGAGAAGCGGTGCAGAAATTACCTCCTCCGCATTATCGGTAAGATTATTTTAAATTTATCTTTGTTTCTGTATTCGCAGCATATTCTGATTCCTGGCGATTGGGAATTCTAGTTTAGCATTCTTGGGAAAACTCGGGAATGGGAAATTTTTGAAATAAGAACGAATGTGTAGGAACCCGGAAAACAATTTTTCTTGGGGTTTATCTTTATTTCCTTTAAAGGTCGTTTATTTAAAAATTAATTGGATTCATATAAAATTTAGTGTTGTAAATAGCCTTAGCAGGGTAAAATGTTCCTATGAAAAAAATATTCAGAAAATTGTAGTAATATAATTTTAAATTTTAAAAAAAATGTTGCAAAAAAACTAACCGTCTGGTATTTTTGATTCATGAAAATTCTCAATTTCGAGATTTTGACGGAAATACATGTTTTGGGCCTCGAAGAACCTCAAACATGGATTTTTAAAAATGTCTGTGAGTGGGTGTGTATGTGTGTGGTGCACCATAACTCAAAAGGATGCTCTGATTTCGTTGAGCTTTGGAATGTGGCGGTATATGAAAAATTCAACGAAACAGGTTTAAAAAAAATACGAAACCGGAAGCGTAAGTTAGGCATGTTTTTTGCTAGCATTTTTTCGGCAAAGAAATTTGTAAATCTAAAATCAGAATGGGATAAAAGACTTTTATCTACGTCTGCTAGGATAAGAACCTATTATATCATTCAATTGAGTTGCTTAATGATGTTTATTATCCCACTTACCCCACTCAGTGGCAAAAACGTCCATAAGCTTGTTCATACTTTTTTGATTTTTCTGGTAGCAATGAACAAACTACCATCGTTGCAGCTTCTTCTATGTCCGACGGAATACTGTCACAATTACTCATAATTATATTTACCGGTTTTCTCACAATTTTCAACGCAAATCAAGGAAAAGCACAATTTTCACCACAAATCAAGGACCAGCGGGTGGTCTAGTGGTTAAAGTCCCAGGCTTTGAAACAAGACTCTCAAAGGCAGTAGGTTCGAGTCCTCTGCCCGTCGGAAATTTTTCTGAATAAGTTAAATCCGGCGGGTCCATGGATGGTGTGTATGTTGGGTTGCATGTCTTTCAGGGGTGGGGCATGTTAGACCGGTGAATAGCGCCGAAGTGCGCTGAGCCCGGGTAAGGGGGTCAGATGGGAATCATGGAGTCGTGCTCACGCACGGCCTCATGATTCTTTAAAAAAAAACACAAATCAAGGAAAAAATAAAAACAACTCAATTATTGACAAAAAAGGTTTGGTTGCTATGACAATAAATTATGTAGATACAATGCTACTCTGTTTTTAAATAAAATACCATGCTACTCTGATGTTAAATAAAAAATATGGTCTGTCAACTCACTGCATTTGTATGTTAATAATGCCTTTATCCCACTGATATAATAAGTAACTATTGGGCCAATCCAACGCTTTTTTCCCGAATTTTTTAGCTTCAGAATGGCGGCCGCTACGATTTTTTGAAAATTACTTAAAAGCAAATTGAGAGATGGGGTTAAATTTATTATCGAAATAGCCCTGTAGGGACACAATATTACTGTGTGAAGAGTTAAAAAAAGTTATGAATTGAAAATATTTTCTAAATGTCGGTAATTTTCAAAAAAAATTATCCAAAATTTTTTTCATCATCTTCTAATTTATCCATGACGCCCTATATGAATTTGAGAATTTTAGAACTTGGGGGGGGGGGGGGGGTTGATAACAAAATTCGGTGTCCTTAAATCCAAGGCAAAATTTTTAAATAAATAAAAACTGGCCATTTTTCACCTTCATTAACGTAAACATTTTCGGTTTCTAAATGGTAGGTAACGAAGCTTATGACCCTGTCGAGATTAGTTAGATGAGTTGTGCAACGAGCTGGAGTTAGCAGTATTCTAATCTTATGTAGTAACTTTCAGGACTAGTACTTTGTGGTATAAATTTTTTTGTGAAAATATAGAACTTTATGGTTTTCGAGAATGGTAGCGAAGTGTTTTGCTCGGTTCTAAAAAGTTTGCTTATTTGTTCTCGGCTTATTTCTAATTAGGAAGGAAGTTAGTCTTATAGGAAACCTTAGGGCAGATCCAAGCGTTTTTCCAAACTATATAGATTCAAAATGGCGGCAGCTACGATTTTATGAAAATTTTAATTTTAACGCTTTATTACTTTTCCCCTCCCATATAATTTTTGATTGAATTTTGTGTATAGTTTACGGTTTTCTCTAATCCTAAGGAATATTTTTCGAAAGATTAAAAAAATTTCTTTTTTTCCTTCAGCTCCGAGCTATGTCCTTGAAGCCCGGGCGTCAGTTCCTTGCCCCATCCTTTCGTTCAGACGAAAAACGCATTATGATTGTCACTCTCACTGTCACAAATACGCTGTATAATAACAATATTTAAGGTATAGAAAAGTAAAGGCGATGTGCTTCGTTTCTGTTTGCGCAAAAAGTAGCATCTGTGGTGTATTTTATGTTATACCTATCTTTCTAAATTGGGTCTTTCAAAAGTTAGCAAGTTACAGACCTGCACTATGAATTTTTGCAGCAGCTAATGTAATTCCGACCTTGAAAATAAACAATAAAATGTGATATGTTTTGAATCATGTTTGATAACAAAAAACGGTATGGAATTAATGAATATTACGAATTTTATGTGAATTAATACCATTTATCTTTTCTCTGTTCATACCACTTAAGATAATAAATATTATGAGTTTAAAAATGAATTAAACAAGTTGTCAACAACAGGATTTTGCTCATGTACCTTTAAAATGATAAAGATTTTTTCAAAATTTGAAGTATTTTTCATTATAATCTTACTAAAATAATTATCTGAAGTAATTTGTGTCATGGCATGCATGTATTTGGGTTCAAGTACCTAGAATGCTGAATGCAATATTACAGTTATTTTCTTGTATATCTGACAGAAGACCGAGAGAGGTGGCTCTGTGGTTAACGCGTCCGCTTTTCATTCGGGAGGCCCTCGGTTCGATTCCGGGCCTGGCCGACTGTCCTGGCTCAGGTTTTTTCCTATGGTTTTCCTGAGCCAAAAGGTGAATTCCTTGGACTTCGGTGCGGAGTCCGAAAGCCCCTATAGTGGCACACTCCTTCACGGGGAATAAACCAACACCAATTTTCCTTTTTTTAATATTGATTAACTTTAAAATTATGGAGAAAAAGAGGGTTGTCTGTAGTTCTGTTTGTACTTGACAAACTCCAGCAGTTGTATGGAACGCCGTTGTAACTTTTATTAAACATCCGCTGACAGGAAATAAATTTTTGACGTCAAAATTTTTTTTTTACATAAATTAATTAATATAAATATTTTCTGTTGTCAACAAATAGTATTAGACGTTAATAATTGTTTTTTGGCGAGAAAAAATTGTTTGAAAACGGATATGTAGACATCAATAATTTTTCACATTAATAATTAATTTATTTACGTCAAAAAATCATGTGTTGACAACTGAAAATGGCTTTCGCATTATGTTATTATAGATAATAGATCTGAATAATAATCCGACATGAATGGTATGTTTAAGCAAAATAATTATTTTTACACCAATAACTGGGTTTTTGACGACAAAAATGTGTTTATTTAGTAAAAAAAAAATATTTATTGGCTTTGAAAATGATACCATTTAACGGCGCAGTTGGCGTAGTAGCGAAGTCTTCATCGGTCGACATGGTACAAGAGTAATGATGGATAAATCTCTGGGAATTTATTTGTGGTGTTTTTTCCCAGGGAATATTTTTAAAAAGGGAATATTACAGGAATTTGTTTTTGAACATCATATTTGAGAACTGATTGCATATAAACACATCTTTTGATTTTATGAAATTCGTCAAAACAATAATTTTTGACGTAAATAAAATCATTTTCTGACGTCTGATATTCAACATTTTACCTAAGTTATTTCTTTCTTTCTTTAGAACATTGGAATATTTGATGAGGCATTTATCCCGAGTTGCTCAGCACGGCTCTAGCACTGGAATGACAACTCGAAACATAGCAATTGTTTGGGCTCCTAACTTACTTCGCTGTGCGGAGTTAGAAGTAGGGGGTGTTGCTGCACTGCAAGGAGTCGGTGTACAGGTAAAATACCTTCATTTAGGTATTTTTGTATAATTTAATATAATTCACATTTTGTTTATGAATTTTTAATGTTTAATGGTTTATTTTTCTCCACAGGCCGTTGTGACAGAATTCTTGATCTGCTATGCAGATCTCATATTTTGTGATCACTTACCCAGCTTAAATCATGCAAACTTTGATATTGATTCGTTATCGCCAAAAAGAAGTCGACCTAAGAGTTTGGCAATTTCAACTCCCACCAAACTCATTACTTTGGAAGAAGCTAGAACAAAGCATTTACTTAATAAAGCTGATGATAGTGGTTATATAGAAGTTGGCGGTGGACCTAATAATTTGCCTAAGAAGTACCATACAGTTATTGAATTACCCTCAGGTATACCAAGCGTTTTAAAGAACATATGACACACAATAATTACCTTAATTTTAAATTATACAAAAGAAGCCTCTTATTTTTTTGTTATTACCCCCTAAGAACTTCTTGTGAAAGTATTCAAAAAAATTAATTGTTAAAACTGATGCTTCTATTCAAAGCTGAACTGAAATACAGGGTGTCCTAATAGGGTGAAGTTTTTCCATAGCTCTGTTAATATTAAAGATAGAGAAAAACTTTAAATAGAAAAGTTGTTGGTAATTTACTGCTGCATAACCTAAAATTATTATTAATTATACTGGGTGTTTAGTTACGCTTGTGCAGCAACTCACATTGTTATTTTAAATGGAACACTCTGTATATTATTGCATTTTTAGATATCAAGTATAAAAGTATCAAGGTTCAATGATGTAAAGTTAGTGGTTTTTATGTTACTTCCAAAAAATACTTGTGGTGTGCCATTTAAAAAAACAAAAATTATGCATATTTGCAAAATGGACATTAAATTATGAACGCCCTATGTAATAATTTGCTGTTTTAAACACACAGAAAAATTTTTTTTTAAATAATGTGTTAATAGTCTGTGAAAAATAGCGGAACGGAAAAATTTTTGGTATCTGAATTATTAATTTTTTAATATTCGTCAACAAATTATGTCGGTCCGAAAACTATTAATTGTTTGATCAATGAACCTTAATACTTTTATATCTGGAATTAAATGTAGATTATAAAAATGCAGCAATATACAGGGTGTTGTTCTATTTAAATAACAAATTGAGGCGCTGTACGAACATAACTAAACACACAGTATAATTGATCATAATTTTAGGTTATGCAGCAGTTAATTACTAACAACTTTCGTATTTAATGTTTTCCTCTTTTTTTAATAAAATATTTTAAGGTATTTGTTGTGTACAGTGTGTTTATTGAAATACGCGGTATTTGATTAATTACGTTGATTGTAACAGTATTTATATAATTAAAATTGTTGAAATTATGAGTTTTGTTTTCTTTTGTGTTGTATTTTTGTTTTTCTTCAGCTTCAGCTATAAAAATTATGCCCCTTGACCACTTATTTTTGCAGTTTGCCTTTATTGTATAATTAATATTTGTAAGAAAATTCTAATATTAATCACAGGTAACAGAAAAAGAGGTCTATCAAAAAGATCACCATTAGGGTGGCGGTCATTTTTCTCCAAATCACGAAGCAGTTCTCGTTCTCAAGGTAGCTTAACAAAAAATAGGAAAGCTTCGACACCTGGAAACATAAGTGCTGTAAGTTTCTACTTTTGTTTTGGTAACACAGGACAACTTACTGATTGTTTATTATTATATCCTGCTACAGGAAAAATCGGTGACGGAATTGGATTTGGCTGAAATGAAGAGAAAACTACGGCCTGTTAAGTCAGCTGAGAGCTTAACATCAGGACACTCGGAACCTGCAAGTACAGAGGATGTTTTGGGGCCTTTACATTGTTTAAATAAACCTCCTGGTCATAATAGGTATTACATTTTTGTTTGTTTATTTGTGTAAATTTTTAAATTCTAAATTTTGTTGCAGATCCGTATCTCACGACTCGTATTTTGATACTCTTCAAAGCTCGCAGCATAATTCGGAAGGTTCACTGTACGACCTTAGTGAAATTCAGTTGAACTTTGAATTGGAAGAATCAGAAATGAGGATCTTTTCAGAAGATGAAAGTCTTGTTAGCTCTCCTCGTGTTCAGAAAGATTCTGTAAGTTACAGACTTATGTTTTTTTGTGATTTTGAAAGCCTACTCAAAATAAAATGCATACATAGAAATACAGTGTGTTTCAAATATCATTATCAAACCAAATAAGTCCTTTGTTATTAATAAAATATGCATCTCTCTTTTTTTAGTATTTTGGGTATAAAAATGGAGTTAACTTGAAATATGAATGAAATATTAGGGGTTGTAAATCTCAAAGGCTATTATAGCCCTGCAAAGGAATATTTAAGTTACAACACAAAAAGTGTTTTGCAAAAAGATTGATTTATGTGTTTGAGAAATTATATAGTGGAAAGAACTTTAACTTGGCAGGTATAAAGGTCGCCGCCTGCTAACGCACGCTGCCTCCGAACTAAGATGAGCCAATACTCAGCAGTTCTCAACATCTAAATGTAGTCTTTTTGTGCAGTGTTAGAATTTCACAAAAAATTCTTTGATGATGGTATGTAAACATACCGAAATACGTATAATAATAGAAAAATAAAACCGTTGAAGTATTGATTATTTTATTTATAATAGTAAAAATTTATTTGTCAAATCAATTTTTTGTATTTTGAATTTTCCTATATTGAATTAAAATGGTTTAAAATAAAAAAAAATTAGAAGTAAATACATTTAATTAGAGGAATCGCCGCTTTCTTGGTTTGAGCTATCCGACGAATTTTCACCTACGTTTATTATTATAGGATCAATATCATCAACTATAATCTCACGTTGCCACCAAGATTGAATTAGTTTCTCCGTATGTTCCACGCACTTTCGCCACTGTGTGGCCAGCTTCGCGGATCATTTCATCAACAACATATTTTTTTGTTTTTTTATGTGCTTTTGTAATGGCAAGCAACTCGTTTTTTAAGGCGTTTGGTGGAAACGGTATTTCATTACACTCATTCACGATTTCTGCCTTTTTCCACCTGCATGTCGGCTGCTTTTCTATCAATCGCGAGTGATACAATGCGTTATCCATAACTGCTAAATGTGTGATGAGCCAGCATGCACGATCATAAACCGCTTTCCTTCAGACTTTCCAAGTTTCATCTAGAAAAACGGCTTTGTAGAGTTTTGTATTCAAATTACGCACAAATGACTTAAAAAAATGTATCCTTTGGTTTAAAATGTGCGATTGTTCACAAAGATACCGCCCGATGCAGTCTTTTTTATATCTAAAACCAATGTTCTTTAAAAGTTTGGGAAACTTTTCTAAACTTATATTTACAATTTCCCCATCGTTTTACAGCTTGTAGCAAAGTTTTTAATGTAAATTGAGTGTTGGTACTGTAGAAGTTTTAAATCACATCCCGCACTGCCATTTTAACCCCTGCACAGACATTAACAGATTTTGGTTTTGCGCGCTGACGTTTTTTTGGTCCACAAAGCACGTTAACTTTAACATCACGTGAGAGCATCCCAACTGATCTTAAACTGATATTTATTGCTTCGGCAACTCTTTCCTGCACTTTGCTAATTGAAATCAAAGGGTCGCTTCTTTCGTTGAAAATAGCTCATTAAATTAAGGGCTAATTTCTTAGACTGCAAATACAGAACACCTAACTCTTGTGCCATCACAATTGTAACTACCCCGTTGCCAACAAACGATAACACTTCATATCCGCCTGTGCTTAATCACCCTGTTTACTAACTAGTAAGTTATGCATTTTGATTGGTTCATAGACAATTAATATAAATTACACGTTTTAGAACATTAAATAAACTCAGTTTAGTTCATCTATTTTACAAAAATAAAGCGAGTAAAAAACGTAAAGCATTAACATGTTTTGAAACACCGACTTGCTACTAGTTGCTTCTTTTTCTCTCTTACTTATCAACGCAGTGCATTATCTCCGCAAGTTTCAACTCCGCAGACGTACTACCTGCTGGATGCGACCCTCGTTTACCTGCAATAAGTACCCTTCGACAATAATACAGTACGTCGTTACTCGTTTCATACTAATACAAACTGAATTTTGTACCTGCCAAGTTAAAGTTCTTTTGACTATAGAACTGGGACACGTTCATAGACTATAGCTCATCCCTAGCTGTATTGGCCTATAGAATTAAAAGCAAAAACAAATCGTGTGGCAAGTTTTTGAGCAATATTTTTTGTAAATGTCAAAATATTTGAATTTTTTTTCACTTCTGAGTTTTACTACTTTTAAAAATTATCATAGCTAGGAACATTGTGTACTTTTAGGGTATTTTCAGTATTAATTTTCATCCTGATCTAATACCTCGTTCTTGAGTAAACAGCTGCTGAACCTAAAATATTTAAAAATTCTTAATAGGCGTTACAGTGAAATTAACGGGCTGAGACACGAACCAAAATATTTTTTTCCCTAAATTTTGAAATTGTTTTTACTTCATAGCTTTTAACATTTCGAAAATTTTTGTGTACAGTAACCTTGTGCTTTTACAGGGCTATTACGATAAAAATTGTTACCCAATTTGTCATCTCATTTTAATTTCAGGTCCATAGAAGAGTTTTAACTCGTGCAAGACCAGAAGACTTTAGCAGCACAAACAATTCAAATAACCCCTCTCCGAAAAAGCAAGCACGTGTTGTTATGTCTCCAGATTCAACCTCTCGAAAACGAACCAGGCTAGAAGACCAACTCTCTGACATACAATATATTGACTGCAATACCCCTGACAATACTTGTGTCATATCAACCACAGCAGTAATACATTCACAACCGGAAACAGCATTGATTGAATCTTATCAGCCTAAAAATAAATCGCCTAGAAATTCAGAAGTCGAAAACAAGCGACAATCACTGGAACTCGAAAAGCCTGAAAAACTAAATATTCCTAAATCCTTCACAGAGTCAAATATTCGAAGCAAACTTATTATTCCTTCGAATCAGTCTAGCGCGTTTGCATCACCTCAGTCACCTTTGTACAAGCAATTGGATGATTCTAGTTCAAATACAACACCACTTTTGTCTCCGGATTTCAGTCCTTCAACTGAGGTTGGATATCAAAGTTTAAATCAATATGCCTTGGATAAATTTTCAAGCGATGAGAATGAGAAAACGGTTACACCATCAAAGAATGTATATGAAAATATCGTGAGTCCCGTTAGCAAAAAATCTAGTCCTACTTACGAAAACGTATTGACTACAATAAGTATCACGTATAGATCCCCAAGTAAAAGCCCAAAATCATCAATTTGTGCTTCTGATGTTAACGATAACGATTCTGTGTATGAGGATGTTCGTATTGTAAATCCCGAGCAGGCGGTTGTACCAACCTCCGCTGCATCACTTCCATTACAGCAAGCAAGTCAGCCTGATTTTCAAGAAATCGATAAAGACAACAGTTTAACATCACTTCCAACTAATTTCACCAGATTAGGCTTACCAGAAAAAGAGGCCAACGAACAGCGGCCTAAAAGCTTAAGTGCTTTAGAAGATTTAAATAAACGGGGAGATAATTTACAACATAGTTTTTGTGCCGTTTACAATATAAAAGGTGCAAGTTCGACTAATAATCCAAGTAAAACATGTTCAAATCCTGAAAAAAGTGCAAGCTTGAGCGTACTTTCTGCAACAAGTCCCATGTCTTCGTATAAGTTGATTGAGAATGCAGAGCAGTTGAGTTTAACCGATTTGAGTTTAAGTGAAGTTGTGCAGAGTTCAACGGAAAATCTTAATACCAGCCAATCTTCTATCAGTTTTCCAATAAGTCCGAGCAAAAATTCTTTAAGCCCTAATGTAAGCCCCATGTTATTTGGTGATGATATGAAAACGTTATCGCAGGACATTTTAACTTCGTTAAGCCCAGGTGTAGCAAGTCTTTTAGAAAGTAAAACTTGCAATAGTAGTGGTAGCAGTTTGCTAGAAGATCGTAAGTCGGGGATGAGCACACGTAGCAGTGAAGAAAATGAAAATTTAGCTTGTCTTAGGAGTGATGTCAGACAGGGAAATCCAGAATATCTAAAATTAACGGATAACAACATCAGTTCCAATGAAGAGGATGTCAGTCCTGTAAGATTCTCGAAAAGTAGCCAAAAACAAGATTTTTTTACTGAAGCACCTTTTACAGAATCTATTGAAATTAGCTTGAACAATTTAGGAATTACCGAGACGGAAGTGAAAGATAAATTGAGATCTGAAAGTTCAAGTAATCAGAAACATGTAACGGACACTCAAAGTCCAAATATTTTAGGCTCAACTGAAACAAATGTTGAAGCACGATCAGAACCTGCTAATTCAAATCCAACTCTGCAAGTTTTGGATGCAAGAAAATGTACAGAAACGGGGGAATTACCATTGGAACTTACATCTTTTGCAGATCTTAATAGCAATAACAATAAAAGAGATGAGCGTCCTTTAGATTTGAATTTAGGATCTCTCAGGCCTACAAGTATTAACCTCATCGAATTTAGTCCAAGTGAGCCTACAACTGAAAGTCCTAACAGAATCATTACCAATGACAAGCGGAAATCATGTGAAACTGAGTCATTGGATGATGAAAGCAGCATTTATCAACAGGTAGGTGTAAAAATTGACTAGTTATAGAAACGGTTTGACCCACAAAATCTGCTACAAGCAGATGGCAATTTAAAACTTAAGTATAACATTAATGTGCTACTACGTAAATCATGCCTAATGTCTTCGTAAGTATTAGTTTTATGAAAAAGTTTCACTAATAAAAGATTTTTTCTAAATTTCACCACATACTTTGTTGGTGTTTAATTTTTTGTAGGTTTCCGTTATTTGGTTGCTATGGTAACTAGAAAACTTGTAAACTCCAAAGGTTTTCATTTAAAAATTTTGTTATCTAATCTCACGAGAAAAATTTTGTAGCAGAAACACAAACAATTTCTAAATCCAAAAACATGGAAAAATATAGAATGCCATTAAAAAAACCTATCCTGCATTGTTTTCGTTATTTTTTTCCATCCTTACTTTTGCTCTTTTTTACAATTAAATAACAGGGAAAGACAGTGAAAATTAATGTCGTTGTGCAATACGTCTGATTATAAATAAAAATAAGAAAAAAGGGCTTTTGAAATTTTCCCAGGAGCATTAAAGCAAAAAACCCGTTTTTTTTTGGTAAAAAAATTAATTCCTGGCGTTTTCCCACCACTAGATATTTATTATTACTAGTACATACATATTACACCATTGTATGAATGGAAAATAGTGTTTTTATTCAAACAAAAACATAAATAAATAAATGTACAGGTTTCGCCAAAAGTATAAAATAATGGTTGTAAAGAAGTAAAATAACAATGATTTTATCCAAAAATGTTGAGAATAAAAGTTTTTTTGTGTAAATGATTACTTACGATTTGGCAGAGATGTAAGTTGGGTAATTTTCCGACTGGAAATTTTCCAAAATGGAAGTTTTCTGAGTGCTTTTGGTAATTTTCCAATATTTGAATTTGTCGCCGTTTTCAGTAAACGGGTATCGCACACATCTATTGCTAAACTGTCACGCAAGGTGTTTTGTATTGTCCTCAAATATTATTCTCTGTAATTTTAACTTTGCAACTAAAATACTCCTTCATTAGTGTGCTTTCCTTTGTCACATTACGAAATAAAATACAATAAAAATTGGAATTGTAGAGAAATACTAATTGTTATATTTACAGAGTGGCTAGGAAAACCCCGGCCACTTTTCTTGTGGCGGTCACGAGATGGCGCTTTAGTAAGGAAAAATTAAATTAAAATACTGGCAGCAAGGCAGAATCCAAGACGTTTTGGTTGTTTTGGTTTAATATGGGGCGTATTTAATAACTAAAACGTCTTGAATTCTGCGTTGTTGCCAGTATTTTAATTTAATTTTTCTTTACTAAAGCGCCATCTCTTGACCGCCTCAAGAAAAGTGGCCGGGGTTTTCCTAGCCTCTCTGTACATACATATTTGGTCTTATTTGATTCGTTAATGTGAGTAGAACTTATTTTTGACATTTTTAGTAAAATCAAACCTTTAACAATTTTTCCAAGTTATTTTGTAGAAATTTTTTTCAATTTTATTTTTCCGGAAAATTTACACCACTGATTTACTGTAAGCGGTGTGGTATCATCATATATTTTTACTTAGAGTTTCAGTAAAGAAAGGTTTTTGAGTAATAAAGCATTAAAGTCAAAATATTCAAAAAACTGTCAGTCTTTTTAAGCTAGAAAGTTTGAGAAAAAAGCTATCAGATTCCGCTTATAATTTTATAAAATTATTTATTTATTCATTAAATTAGGTTTTTCTACGCCTATTTAATTATATGACAATTATTAGCATTCTTTTCGTGAAAAATCGTACCTATAATTCACTGTATCCGACCAATCACAAATACAAATTCAAAAATCACTGTTTCGCTGATTCGACGATATTTTAAATCGCCCACGATCAACTCTTTCTGCGGCTGACAATCGACTCGCGTGACAGCCAAGTGTATCGCCATATTGCTTGTTTACGTTTTACAATATGTGCAAACTAATAATTCAACCACTAAAACGAGTCTAATTTATTTGTTTAATAGGTGTAGAAAAAGCATAGTATCACATTCGCGATTATGGTCATTATTCACTCGGATGATTTGCGCCACTCGCCTGCGGCTCGTGGGCCCAAACATCATCTTCGTGAATAATGGCTGTCATAATCGCTCATATAATAATATACTATTAAAACTGACCTAAAAATTTTATAACACATCCTTTTCATAACACAATTTTTTTGAAAGATGTTTTTCTTATAATATTGCTAAATTTTACAACTTCTTACCAGGTAACTTAAAATCGTTGACGCAGGGCTGTTTCAAAAGGCGCTTCCATAACATATTATTTGAAAAGCAGACATAAATTGGTAACTTTATTTTTAGGTATTCTTAATGTGGACTACCCTTTTCACCATTTAAGTTTTAATTTTGTTATTTATTAGGTTGTTTTAGTATAGGGTTAAGTGGTAGAGCAGACGGTGTTGCTCCAACACCTACTTGAACTTCGCCCTGTTGGGCTGTATTATTATTATCAATTATTATGCTTGTTTTTATTTTTTCTGTGTATTTTATCGATTTTAACAAAAATGGAAGGACAAATTTGTCCGCAAAAAATTAAGTTGCTAATATTATTCTACTATCACTCTCATTCATGAGCAATTTAGCTTAAATAGAAATTTGCTATCATTTTTAAATAAATAAAATATATAAATAAAAAACCACACATCCAAGACAGGTTAATTCACAAACAGCTATGCTAGGTGGCGAGGTGGAAAAGCAGCCAGGTTGAGAACTTTGCTCTTTCCAGGATTTGATTTAATTGTTGTGTATGTCATTTATATATATTTGTTTTGTTAATTGAATGTAATACGAGCGTTTGCTGTTCGTGCAATAAAGACGAATTTATTATTATTTTTATTATTAAAATTAAATAAAAGGGCATGAATTAACGATTTTCAAAAATTCATAGAAGGTGTCAACGACATTGGCAGACTTTGACATGTACCAAATTGTAGCTTATTCCTAGCTAAAGCAACCTGTAGAATTTAAAAATCATCAGCTTCCTAGCTTCCTTCCTTTTTGAAAATGTCAAAGTGTTGATTTTTTTTCAAATCACAGTTTTAATAGTTTCAAAGTTTTCCTAGCTTGTAAAATTGTATACTTTTAGGGAAATATCAAATTTCATCCCGATGTAATAATTGGTTTTTGAGTAAATAGGTGTTAAAACCAAAATTTTTAAATATTCATAGAAAGCATCAGAAAGTAATTATCGGACTGGGATACGAATCCAATTGTAGCTTACATTCAGCTCTATGAGCCTACAATATTAAAAAAAAATCGTCTGGCTAGTTATTGAGCAATATTTTTTAGAAAAATTCGAAAATATTGAAATAATTTTTACTTTACAATTTTTATGGATGCACCAAGTATTCGGCCACTTTTTGGAGCTTACTGAATATTCAGATAAGCCAAATATTTTCGTGAGTCAGACGAATATTCGCCGAATGTTCGGCGAGTATCCGGCGTTTTGTAAATAATAATTTGTAATAAAAATACACTGAATTGCAAATTTTTCAAATGTTTAATAGTATAATTAAGATTAAAATACATTTAAACAAAGTTACAATTTTGGTAGACAAACGGGATCTGCTTAAGTAAAGCAATTAACCCATGCATTTATCACCAGTGGGCATATGGCCGAATAATTGGCTCCTGTTAGCTCTAATATTCTGTACTTAGCCGAATAGGTGACTTAATATTCGGTACTTGGCCAAACAAGTGACTTAATATTCAGTGGTACTTGGCCTAATATTTCTCCGAATATTTTGCTGAATAGTTAGGCAAATATTTGGTATTAGGCCGCTAGAAACTGGTCGAATATCCGGTATTCGGCCAGTGACCGAAATCACTATTCGGTACACCCCTAACAATTTTCATGCATTTAAAAAATCTCGTACATAATAATATTGCGCCCCTCTAGAGCTACTAGAATACCAAATTTGATCCTTGTCTGCCAATTTGTTTTTGAGTAATAGGGCATTAAATTGTAAATTTTCAAAAAATCATAGCAGCCGCTATTTTGAAGCTAGGAGGTTCCCAGAAAGCATTTGCTTTGCCAGAAGGTCTTCTATCTAATTCCGTTTCAGAATGAAAAAATTTGTTTCGGAAAAAAAATACCATTTTTGCTACACCCCTACATTTCAAAGCTCATTGAAATCGGATCATCCCATCCGTTTGGAAGTAGTGGAGCGCAAAGACTCGCTTATACCTACTCACCCACACACTCACTCACAGACAGACATTTTTAAAAACAATTTTTTGGTTTCATGTAGGCTAAAAACATGTATTTCCATCAAAATCTCGAATTCGAACATTTGCATGAAATCTTTACAATTTTTTACAGATTATTGTTAGGTATAAAATTCTCCCTGATTAGTTTATATACCAACTACGCAGTAATCAAGAGATTTTATGTTTATTTTTTTTTACAGGTGAAATACTTCAGGCGCTCTATTCATGAAATTAACGCCCTGCTAGATTTGCAAGACATATCCACTCAATTAAATGATCAGAATGTACCTGTAAGTGTTGATAATACTAAGAATACAAAAAGGGAGGATGCAATATTAGATAAAGACTCCGAGGTTGAAACTTACGATTCATTAGAAGTAGATAATGTACGTATTTACGAAAATGTCGAAAACCCCACACCGGATCAGTTCAACCCCCAACAAAACACAGATGTCAATATTAGTTTAGAGCAAATTAGTGAAGAAGTGCCTAAAGCTTACGCAACCGAGCAAGAGCTTCCAGAAAAACCAAATGTTAGAAGTCTGACGAGTCATTTTGAACTGAAAGAAACCAGCCAAAAACCTCCAATTTTCAAAAGGAACGACTACGAAAACATCGGATTGCGAAGCCAAAAACCTCCTATACTATTAGGAGGTGCAAAACACGACAAAGTTTGTGCAGAACCAAGGGATAATGAACGTAAATGTAGTGCTCGTGATAATACAAGAACTTCGAAAAGTGATTACGGTAGCAGTTCATCATTAGAAAGTGATCGCGTGCAAAAAATTATTTACGATCGCGGAAGTTTGCCGCCATGTTTGCGTGCCAGACATGTCAAAAATGCAATCAAAACAAGATCTCTAGATGAGGATGCATTTACTAAAGAGTTTGGGGTTAGTCAGACTTTGGAAAGGCGAAAATCCGTTGATGAAAATTTTGGGTCTAAATTGAACACTTTGCCAAAAGTTCTAAACCAGCCAAAACCTATACCGATTGAAGGCCAAAAACTGGATATACATTTAGCCCATAGCACAGACAATGTTTCTATAGGTAATCCTGAGCAAAAATTAAACAGGGAGCGTATCGAAAAGTACAAAGAAGAAAGACGAAAATTTTTACACGATAAATACAGATCTGAATCATTTAAAGAAGATAAAGATATTTTATTGTCTCGATTTAAACATAAAATTGTGAAGGGTAAAGGAGGTGAAGATGAAATTGTTTCGAAAATGGAACATAAAGACGCAAGGATATACGCAAGTGATCCTGGACCTTGTTCCGAGTCGGCAAAATTAGGCACTAGAAAAAAACAAAGTGAGAGTGAATCGAAACCACTAAAAACTGAAGCCAATTTTAACGAATTTGTTAAAGATAGCTTAGAATGTGATACTAATAATTTAAATCAAAGTAATAAAAATGAATCGAAGTATTCAAGTAATGTAGAAAAATCGAGTACCTGCAAAAGTAAAACCAAGCATGAAATAGGTGAACCACCAAACGATTTTAGGGAAAGCATTAGGTACAAAACGGCCTTATTCGAATCTCAAGCAAACCAAAGCAAGCATTCGTCAGACGTCAAGCCATTGGGTTGTGAAAGAAATATGGGCAAACCGGCTGATGATGGCATCAAATTTAATGTCAAGAAAGTACAAGATTATAAATCGCCTATTAATGCTAGGAAGAATGTTAGTGTGAAAGAGACGGAGAGTGACGGTTTAGGGGACATACTGAGTGAAAGTGAGTTTATTAGAAACAGGAGACGAGATGATGATGGTAACAAGGGTGAACGGAGAAGGCATACATATGAGTCGAGAGAACGAGAAAGAGAACCTGAGTCTGATAGAGTTAGGAGGATTAGTTTGGAGACCAGAAGTCCACGGTAAGATTTTTTTTTTCAGGTGTAAGAAAATTGCCTTATCCTTTTTTTTTCTTTATCTATTAATTCAAGCAAATGAATTTTATTGATGTAAATTCCAATTTATTGATTATAGGTATACAAAATGCTTAATTTGACAACAATATTTATTTAAGATGACAACCGCAGCGAAAAAAGGAATAAACGTTTAGGTATATCAGAAGTAATAAAGTTAGCAGCATGGAATGCACGAGGTATATGCAATAAAGAAGAAGAACTACAAAAACAACTAAAAAGTATGAACATTGACATAGCGGTGATACCAGAAACTAAGAAAAACCTAAAAGGATCAACCGAATTATATAATGATATACAGTGGAGTGCCCATGGGAAAGCGTGCAGCAGCTGGAGTTGCAATACTTATTAAAAATAACTGGAAACAAAGAATCCATAGCTATGAGTTTATCAACGAACGAAATTAAGATGCAAAACGCCAAGAGGATATATCACCATAATAGGGGTATATAGCCCAGAAGAAGGACGAGAACAAGACACAGTGGAATTTTATGGCAAATTACAAAGAGTTAAGAATAACATAAATCCCAACGACTACATAGTAATTGCAGGTGATCTAAATGGGAGTGTAGGAAACCAACTTGTGGAAGGGGTCGTAGGAACACATGGTGAAACAGAAATAAATACAAATGGTAGACATCTAATCGACTTTGCAATATACAATGAAATGAAAATAACAAATACTTTCTTCCGCCATAAAGACATTCATAAATACACTTGGAGCACCAGAGGAAGGAGAACGATTATAGATTACACCATAGCAAATAAGAAACTATCTAAACATATCCAAGATACACGGGTTTTCCGAGGAAAAGATATAGGATCGGATCACTTTCTACTAATATCAAATATAGCAATACCCACTAGATGGAAGCAAACCAAAAGAGATATGGAAACTCAGAAAGAGACCTATAAAGTTCGCCTATGGGAGCTAAGCGATCATATTTTCTTCTCTCTATGCGGGTGTTTACATTGTCAAACAGCAGGCAGCGTAACAAAAATTTGAAGCGCTGTTGAGACATTACACAGGGAAATATTTCCATTCCTGTAAATATAAAATTGTACTTCGATAAAACATAAAAACAAAATATTTTACCTGTGCTGTCTGTAGCCCATATGTCGCTTTGATTCAAATGCGAAGACCGCATAACTCCACTTAGAAACAAAAGTCCCAGAAGGCCATTCATTTCAGCAAAGTTTGTGCATGCTGCATCACGTTCGCGCGAATAATTTTTCTTTTGACGCGTAATGAATATATTTGTGTTTTCAACTATATTTGAAATCATTTCTTGTGTAAAGAAAAGCTGCCAACATTCCAAAATAGTAATTGCATTTCTAGCTTCTCTCACAACACCTGCTTTACTAGAAACCACGTTGCAAGCACGTGCACGCATCATGCGATGCGGATGTCTTCGCCATTGCGTCACACCGTCATGACCAGTATACGACAAAAATCTCGTGGCTAAAGGAAGCTCATCGTCTTTGCTAGAACTTCTTTCCTCATCTGCACTTTGCTCAAAAACGAATTCAATATCGTTGTCGCTAATATTTTCTGTCTCTGTCTCGCACTCTATGTCTCCTAATTCATCGTCACTACCACCTAACACTTCCTCATCAGTTAGCACTTCTTCCATTAATTGTAACAATCATTTCTGCTCGTTTTCGTATTCCATATTAAAAAAAAATTAAAACACAATGAAAGGTCGCACGGGGTATAAAATGACCCGGTCGCTAAACAAGCGTCTGCCAAAAGAAACAGCTAAAACCAAACTAACTGTTTCACACACCTGACTGTAGAGAACATAAGTACAAGAAAATACATTAAGTATGGCGACACCTGCCCGCAACCTAGAGAAGTAAATTACAGTTAACTATTACTGGGGTCATAAATTACCCCTAGCGACCTCTTCAGGGTTAAGAACACTAATAAAGAAACTTCTGAAATTCTATAAAGTAATGGCTGTGCCAACATTATTATACGGATGCGAAAACTGGACCATCACTAAATAACAAACCAAGAAAATAGAAAGTGCAGAAATGAGATTTTTAAGACCAACGGCGGGTTACACTCTAAACGATCACAAGAGAAATGACGAAATCAGACAAGAGCTAGATATATTTAATCTAAATGAAATGATCAAAAACTACAGACAACGGTGGGAAGAACGCCTACTGAGAATTGAGGATACAAGAACCCCTAAACCACTGCACAACTATAAACCAACCGGAAGAAGAAACATCGGCCGCCCGAGAAAACGATGGAAAGAACAATAAACATGAAGACGGAACAAACCAATATGGTTTATACCTTGACGATGATGATGATGATGAATATTTATTTATTTTAAACTTACACATATTTCGGCTTGTTTACATGCCATTGTCAAAGTTTATATTAGAAAGTAAACAGTTAGTTTTGTTATAGCAGTAGAACTTGGTGACTCGATCTCGGTAATAGTCTGCAGATGACTTGATTATTAATTCTTATCCTAAAATTTAATTTTGTCATTCCTGTCATAGTTTCACTTAATTGTTATAATAATTATTTTTAGAATTAATGTATTAATTTATTTGACTCGACCGAGTTTTTTTTTTACCCTGCCTCCTTTGTTAAAAACTTGTATCGCCATATTTTTTAAGTATGAATTATCGGTATCGCGATACTTTTCTTATAAAGTATCGAGTATCATTCCAACTACTGTCAAAATGGCAGCCGCTACCATTAAAAGTAGCTTTTTGGTGTAGCTGCTCGCCCTACTATTGAAGCTGTAGAGCCAAATATGATAAACCAAAAAGTGATAAATGTTTGATTACAGCAATAATATTAATTATTTTTAATTGCAGGAAAGATGCAAAGTCCCCTTCCTATTGCATAAAGGACATGAAAGCAATTTTTGAATCGAAGTCGCAACAATAATGTGTGTATTTGAATGATATAATTTGTAAAATATAGAAACTGACCAAATTGTGTGCACTTTTTGAAGTCTAACCGAATTATTTTACAATTTTTATGTAATTGTTTGACTAATCTAAGTACTTTATATTAGAGGGTTAGAGTGTCTTCAAAAAGTGTGCTTTAATTGTATGTAAAAAAATTATTTTTGTAGGATGTAGGTGTTATTATTTATATTACATTAGTAAGTACTAATAATCATCATTTGATATTAATGTTAATTTAGTCATTTTTGGTTGTATAATATTATTAATTTTTTTTTATTTTGATGGTATTTGTTGTTGCAATTTTAAGAAACAACCATGGTTGTTTATGATATTTCTGAAGTAATTTGTATAGCTTTTAAAGCCACGGCTTCTAGACATAAAAATAATATTATTTTAAAACTACTAGTTATAATTATTTGTTGTTCAATATTTCGATTTAAGCAACCGACTTTTCAGTAGCATGAATATTACAGTCCACTATTCTAAATTTTTCTCTCTAACATTGATACTGCATGGCTACAGTGAAATTCTAACGGCTTTTATTCCTACCAGGTTTAACTGTATGAATAACATGATTTATCATAAATTATTCAATAGCTTTATTTTCTGTAAGGTCTTATCAAAGTGAAAAACCACAGTTTTTCTACTGCCTTTCGAATTATATTAAATTTATTATTGTTATGTCATATGATTCAACCAATCAAGTTTTAATTAGATTAGGTACTGGTAACATCTAAACTTTGTAAATGGAATATGTTTAAAAATTACAACTTACCTATGTGTATAGGGGGAGTCACCAAGACCACCTGTTCGATCTCTTTTTTACTATTTAAAATGCAGAAAAATTCTTTAAATATAAATTGTGGGACATCAACATGACCGAATTTTAAAATTATTTTAAATTATACAGTGGATTGTATACAGGGCGATCATTTGAAAACGATCCACCCTGAATATCTCGTGAACCACACTAAATATCAAAAAAATGTAAAAGTGCTTTTCTATAGAGGATGGGGGACACACGATTGCGTACTCCTATCCCCTATCCAACCTTGAAAACTTAAATGGCACTATGCCCTTTGTGACACCTCAAATTAAAGGTCTTTTAAAATGCTGTCTTTTTACGCATAGAAAATTAAAATCGATAGATTTGTTTTTGAGAAATTAAAAAAAATATAAAAATTAGACAAAGTAGCACAGGCTGTGCAGAAACAGTTAAATTTTAACGTAACTATTCAAACTGTCCTCCATTTTTGGCTAAACACTGATAGAGTCTCTGTTCAAATCCTAATCTAACATTCTGAAATACCTCTCGCGGAATAGACCTACATTCGTGATTTATTCTTTGCCGTAGATCTTGAATATTTTCTGGCTCAGTTTTGTAAAAGATTGACTTTAAATGTCCCCAAAGAAAAAAATCTAGGGGCGTTAAGTCAGGGGATCGTGGTGGCCACTCTATCGGTCCTCTTCTACCGGTCCATTTATTTGGAAAATTATCGTTTAACCGCTGCCTGACCGGTAAAACATAATGCGGAGGAGCGCCATCTTGTTGAAAACGAAGCTCCTCTTTTGCTAGAAGTAAGTTCCCTTCTTCATCACGTTGATTTTCTAAAGCCTCTGTTATTAAAGGGTCGATTATATTTTCTAGCATATTCAAATAAATGTTGCTATTTAAGTTTTCTGCTATAAATACAGGACCAATTATAGCATCTCCCAATATACCAGCCGACACATTTATTTTTTGCAGCCATTGAGTATGGCCCTCTCTAAAGATGTGCGGATTTTCATCGCTCCAATAGCGACAGTATGTTTGTTTACAAATCCACTAAGATAACAGGTACATTCATCACTAAAGCAAATGTTTTTTAATACATTTGGATTGATGTTTATCATAGCTAACATTGTTTCGCAAAATTCAATTCGTCTATCAAAGTCTTCTTCGGCTAATTCATGATAAATCTTCATTTTATACGGATGAAATTTATTAAGTTTCATAACTTTCTGAACTTCACCATATGAAATTCCAGTTATGGCAGAAACCCGGCAAAGGGAATTTTTTGGATTTATTGCAAAATGTCCTAAAACTTCGGTTTGAGCTGCTTCAGTTACAACTCTAAGCTGAGCTCTTTTTTTATTCGTAACAGATCCACTTTCTCTAAATTTTCCAACCAACTCCAAAACATACTTGTGTGAAACATGCTTGTCCGGATGAGTTTCGTTGAAAGTAGCAGGGGTTCTTCGGACACACTAATTTTCGGCACCGTAAATGAAAATAATTTCAATTCTTTCAGCTAACGTGTAAACCATTTTTTAAATTTCACAAAAATCGCCAACCGCAAAGTAAAACACACAAACACTGTAATCAATGTAACATTAAATTTGCACAAATGTTACAACATCATTCAATTGTTTCTGCACAGCCTGTGCTACTTTGTCTAATTTATATATTTTTTTAAATTTCTCAAAAACAAATCTATCGATTTTAATTTTCTTTGCGTAAAAAGATGGCATTTTGAAAGACCTTTAATTTGAGGTGTCGCAAAGGGCATAGTGCCATTTAAGTTTTTCAAGGTTGGTTTTGGAGGGGGTGGCGGGGTGAGTATTAGCGCGACGCGGATTACGCAATCGCGTGTCGCCCATCCTCTATAGAAAAGTACTTTTACATTTTTTTTGATATTTGCTGTGGTTCACGAGATATTCAGGGTGGATTGTTTTCAAATGATTTTTATTTGCGAAAATGTCAAAAAAATTATTCCTAAAATAATACTTTTCTTAAATGGAATGTCCCATATTTTTTTATGCTAACGATAAGTCTATTTAATTACCAACACAAAATCTAGATAACTTTTTTTTTGTAAATGCCATAGTTTTCAAGAAAAAAAATAATTTCATAGATATTGTCATGCAGCTCCTGCTATGCAAATAAGCGAATCGTGGCGCGCCATGGAAAACAAATGACGTTGACAGATTGAGATGTGTTGTTCAATTTTATTACATAACTGCTATTGTTTACTTTATTTGTTTCTACATTTGTTTGTTTTGTGAATTATTAATAGTAGTAGTTAGGTAATTTAAATGTCACACTAAAAATATGTAAAAGATGACATTTATGTAATAAAACTGAATAACACACCCGTCGGCGTCATTTTTCCATGGCACTGCACGCCACGATTCTCTTATTTGCATAGAACCGTGGGCGCGAGAGCGGTATGACAATAATTATGAATGTTTTCTTCTCGAAAACTATGGCATTTACAAATACAAATTATTTAGTTTTTTTGTTGATAATTAAATGGACTTGCCATAAGGATAAAATAATTTGCACAACTTTTATGAGTAAAAACAAAATTTTACCAATTTTTGTTGGTAATTTTCAGATAAATTACCGGAAATTTATTTCTGCATATAATTTTACCCGAAAATTTACATCACTTTTTTAGGGAGTGACTACTGCACGGTCCAACCGTTCCGCAATTTTTGCTTCATGCAGGATCGGACGTGCGCAGTCAGTATATCGTTATCTTTTGAGGCGCATGAACTTCCATGCATCCGCAATTGATTACGAGTAATTTATCAGTGAGTGAATGCAACTTTGTTTTTGTATTTTTTCTTGAAAAATATAACTGCTCTTAACCATAACCTCGGCCAGCCCGCAAAGACCAACAACATTGTTTTAAAAAAAGCAGTATATAAAATAAAAAATAAATTGGCTCTAACTGGGATTCAACCATTTATGCAGTAAAACGCTGTACACTCGCATTTCCACCTGAGCTACAATGAACTTGCAGGCAGTCTCTAAAACACGTAATGTAAACTTATAAACAGTTCGACCATGCACGAAGAAAAAAGTAGTATGTGGTCAGACCGTGCAGTAGTCACTCTTTTTCTTATAAATTTAAAACTTTCAAAATAGATTTGAGGTTATGATAACAGTATACAGGTATGGGCATGCAAATTGAAGAAATAACAAGCAAAAGGATAACCAAACTAGTGAAATCGATAGAACTGATGGACTTCGAAGTGATGGCAAAACCAAAAGAATACACCTATTGTGGTACTTTTGGTACCTTACAACTTTTACTCGAAAACTTTTTGTATATTTTAAATAGTAAAACAGATGGCGATGTCGGTGGCCTTGTTGACTCACCTTGTATGTTTATATCATCCGGTCTCAAATATAATAATAGTTTGTTTTTAAACATTTGATGAGCTTTATAGAAAACGATTTAAAACTTCCTTAAATATAAGGCCTAGCAGTATTGCAAATTTTTCAAACGAGTAGTTAATTTGGATTAAACTTTTTGGATGATTCTTCAATAAAATTAAGAGTAAGTCATTTGTTTTGGGAACATTGCTATGTTCGGTTTTGCTAAACTTCTCTGTTCTGTTTTGCTAAACTTGGTGTTTCAAAATGACTAAACTATTCAAGAAGTTCATTCTAAATAATTTGGCGTAAGACTGAATATAACGTTTTCGTGTTAAGGTATAACTGAACAAGCTGTGAACCAGTTGTACATAAATTTTGGATGTGTATCAAGTCGGTAAAAGTAATCAGCTGTTGTAATAGCAATAATTGATGTGTTTGAATAGAAAAAATATTTTGATATTTATAGAATTACTGCTTTCTCAATCAATGTGTAAATTAAATCTTATTTTGCTTTATCTAATTTTTTTTATTTGTAGCTAAAAAAATTGTGTATGCAGTTTTTGTCAAACATTTCAAATGGGATTTCCTGGCTTGATACAGATACAAAAACATCAGCGTTTTATAACTCTTTGTACTTTTAGATTTTTTTTTTAAACAATATAACGCCACTACAAGATCGATTATATTATTTTTTAGATTAGCTAGAAAATTTAAGCGAGTTTACATCACAAGGAAGCCCAGTGTTTCTTTACTACTTCTGAAAAAAAAAATTAAATTAAATTTCAAAATTATGGAAATTCATGAAAGAAATTAATTACACGCAATTTTTACAATTTTAAATATTGGATTGAATTTGGCGTAACTTTTCAACATATGAAAGTGAAGAAGTACTGGCCTTACATGCACATTTATATTTATTACATACTATTACTAAAACAAATGTATTAGACAATAACTGTTAACTATACCACATTAATTTGAGCCATAACGTAGATTTCTTAAGAAATTATTTTTGTATTATGTTAATTATGGTGGTGAAATGTGTTCATTTCTTTGAGTTTTTGAATTTCGTTTTATTATAAAAGAGTTATGTTTAATTACTAAGCTTTTTGAGGATATTTTACGATTTATAAACATTTATTTATTTTCTCATAGGATTTGTAAATACTGTATGCTTTCAATAGCAATGTTTCAGAATTCGTTAATAAATTATACATTTACTTGATATGTGTTCATACTTGCATTGAGCTTAGTACATGGAAGAAAAAGCAATTGTGTTTTTATTTTTGTGTTACCGTCTTTAAAATAAAAATTGACTCCAAAAAATGAAGTAATGAGTACTTATCTGTATATAAAATACTTAATTACTTTAACAATATTGTTAAAGTAGTTAAGTATTTTATATGCAGATGCTCATTAAATATGGTTATAATACTAAACTTATTGATACATTAATTAAAGAAAAAGATTATAAATTAGCCATTCAAAAAATTTATCCGAATACCCTAACTTCGTTCGATACAATTAAATATGCTTCGATCCCATATTTTGGTGACAAATCAGAAAAAATTGCTAAAATTATAAACAAAACAAATAAATATAAAGTAAGCTTTAAAACAACTAGGAACATCTTAAACACTTTGTTTAATGCTAAATCAAAAACAGACGATTTGCTAAAATCAGGCATTTACAAATTAAATTGTTCGCATTGTAATTCTATTTATATAGGCCAGACAATTAGAAATTTTGATATTAGGTATAAAGAACACGTACGTTGTTACAAATACAAACACCCACATAAATCCAATTACGCTAAACACTTACTAGAACACAATCATTCAATGACATCTAATAACACCATAAAATGTTTACACTTTTGTGATGATAAATGTAAATTAGATATACTAGAAGCTTTTGAAATTCACAAACATTTAGAAACTGTACCATTAATGAATGAGCAAATTGATCTCTTAAATTCTCCTCTACTGGACGTTTTGGAATGAGAAATCAAGTCATCTGCAGACGATTACCAAGATAAGTCACAAAGTTCTATTGCTATAACAACACTAACTATTTACTTATTCATATAACGTTTGACAATGGCATGTAAACATGCCGAAATACATATAAGGTTAGAATAAATAGATATTGTTAAAGTAATTAAGTATTTTATATACAGATACTCATTAAAATTAAGTAAGCTTAAAAATTTTCAAAACTAGTGCAGGTGTAATCAGAATTGTCTCAGTATTTCAAAAATATCAAAATATACAGGGTGTCGTATTTAAAATTCAAAAGGTAGAGTAATTTCTGGTGAAATAGAAAGCTAAAAGTTTGTCAAAATGTGCCTTTTTAGGTACATATTCCCTATGCTGAGTTTTATTGTCATATCTCGGACACTATAGAAATGATTCTGTACACCCGGTATACTGGAAGACAGCTAAACTGTGTGTCCACTTCCTATTTTTCCTACAATTTTCCTGATAATAGAATGAAACTAGGGAGTGTTTGACTATATGAAGACAATTATTTTATGAAATGTGATTTGACATTCAGCTACTTTGGGTTACACCAAGAGCGACCTCAACTTTTTTTTCTAAAATAGCACCTAATTTTTTTCTGTTAAAATATTAAATTCTGTGGTCGGCACAAGATGAATGGATAACTTACTTTGATGTACAGAAGGCACTAAAAACCTTCGAATGTTATAACAATATGCTGGTGCCCTGCCGCGGATCCGAGGCGCAGTGTTGTCATGTTACACATTTTATTCCTAATATTGCTACCGAAAAATTTCCAAATTTGAACTAATATTTCTCGGAATATCTTTTTGATAAAATAAATTTTTTTTATAAATAAACTTTATTTTTCTTAATCCAAATTAAATAAAAATCTCTCACAAAAGAAAATTAATAAGACAAACAAGATCCATACATATATAAAAGCTCAAAGGGTATTTTTCTCCGGTTCCTCCAGCGGCTACCGCTTCACCAATTTGGACCATTTTTTTTTCAATGAATGGTCTATCCACAGATGGAACATGAAACATTTTTATATTTTTATTCTATGCCGATTTTTTAATAATAATTATTTTAATTTATAATATATATGAAAGTCTGCTAGACGCGCTTCACTTGAGGCGACATCTACACTAACGCCGCTTCTCATTATTGGAACTAATGCATCACGTGACTTAGCATTTCGCCGGTTCGGTCAACGCTGAGTCTGCCGTCGAATTTCGGCGAGGTAACACTAGTAATTTAATTAAAATAGAAAGCATAACAATACATTTACTAAACATATCTAACAAAACAAATCAAAGAGTGCAACTGAACGGTTTAATATGCACAGGCGCGATCGTGTCTATTATATTCATGATTTGGAGCGAATCGGAAGTCGAAACAAGTTCGATATTAACTCTAGGACATTTTCGTTAACTAACCTTATTGGTAGGTGTTGGTTTTATTTATTATTCTCATATGGTTAATCGGATACCGTAATTCAGACGTGCTTTTCATATGTATTTAATTTCTGCAATTCTGAAGTTAAATTCAACAAAATTTCTAATTTTTATTACAATTGTTTATTTTTCCCGGTATTTTGAACGAAAATTTACGTTTTCTGATAAAATTTTTTTTTTTCGAGAAATTTCTGTGTAGTAGTACTTGGCAACACCGAGGCAGTAGAATAGGCGGTTTCAATTTTTGTATGACCTTAGCACTGGAATTGTAGAAAAGTTGAGGTATATGCAAAATTCATGGGAAATTATATTTTTCCAGACTTTATGTTCCCAGGATACTTTGGTTAATAATTTTAAAAGTGCCGTTTAGTTAAAAAAAATAGTTTTTACTTTTAAAACTAAGCTGATTTCAAAATAAAAATTTATAAATTCACCACGGTTTCTTTTAATTCCTAAATAACATCTTCGTATTTTAATGTATTTATAGAGAAGCAGTTGAGATTGCTGTCTTCTAAGCAGAAGTCCTGGGTGGGACAAACATTTTTAAACAATTTTTTTTATATATTTTATTTTGAATTTTTTTAGTTACCTTTTCATAACTGGAGATTTAATGTTCAACTATGGTATAATAATAAAATAGTTATAAATTTAATTATTTCATTACCTGAAGTATAAAAATTATAATTTACTGTACAAATCGTATTTTGTTTTCTATTTGATTGTAGAACTGATGAAAAAATTAAATAAGTAACAAAAAAAAATTGTTCTACTCTTGATTGAAACCGGGGACTTCTGCTTAGAAGACAGCATCCTTAACCACTTCTCTCCAAAGACATTAGAATACGTTGTTGTTACTGTTTGATTAAAAGGGCCCGTCTTGGATTTGTCTAATTTTAAATGTAAAAATTATTTGTGTTTGACTATACGGCACTAATAACAACAATACAGTTTAAATTATTAGCCAAAGTATCCTGCCGACATAAAATCTGTAAGAAAATAATTTTCCATGTATTTGCATGTAGTTCAACTTTTCTGGGAAATTGTGAGCACCTTAGTAAAGTGTTAATATCGTATTTTAATTACCGTTTCTGAATTTATGCCTCAGGGTAGCTTTCTGTAACGAAAAAAGTATTGTGCGGGCAAAGGCATAGTATAAGGATTGAACTTACTTATTACGGGCCAGCAGCAAACGTGCTATGGTACAACATGGCTTCCTTACTCCCCCTCCACTTGTAGCTGTACTAATGTACATAGTAGGTAAGTTACTTTTGAAAAGCTGGGCCTCATACTTATGTATAGCCTAGGGCCACATAAAACATAAATCGGGCACTGCTTCTTCTTACAATACCGACGAGAAAGGTAAAATGGAAGTTAATTTTATTTAAACATTTAAGTTTGAGTTTTTTTTAGTCTAGCTAATTTTTATTGATTTATTTATTAATTTGGAATCATCAGAACAGAGGTTTCTTGTTCTATTTCCTTTACAGTGGTATTTTCTTTTTTCTTGTTGGTTGTTTCTTATCTTATTGTTTTTTGTGTGTAGCTTTACCACTGTGTGGGATTACCCTAATAAATATTGTTGCTTTTATAAAAGATTTTTTGCGGCACAGCAAAATTTTAATTATTTCCGTAGGAAACCTAAGTATAAGAGCGTATATGAAAGATGGATCGATATGAAGCGCAGCTACAGCAATGCTAGCGAAAAAATGTTATATCTTGTGGTAGAATGTTATGAGTTATGACATAAGACATTACAATATTTGAACGAAATTAAAGTTATATAGTAAATTTTTTTTATGTTTAATTAGTAATAAGTTTAAAAAGTACATTTTTAAATATTACATAATAAATATTGCAAATTACTGTGAAAATCTCTAAGTACTATTGTACTAAATTATGAAAACTAGTGCAAAAATAAGTTAAAAGTACAAAATAAAAGTATATTCTATTTCAACTAGAAAGTGGAAGAATCTCATCATATGGAACTTGACCAATAGTTTTGTCCCAAATATCTAATAAAATTTTTCTGATACCCAATTCAATTAGTGGAACTGCATCATGAAGAATTGCGTGAGCATTTTCGTTGAGGATTCGATTTGTCATTTCAGCTTCAATAAAATAAAATTATTATCCAACCTTCAACTCCTTATGTTATCTACACTAAGATCTGCTTTAGAAACGAAGCTTATTAAAATGTTCCAAAGAAAGTTAAGTTAGTACGGAAAAAATTGGTGCATTTACTATGTTTATCGGCTAAAATTTAGTTTAACTTACAGTGTCTACTTACACAGTCCTGCCTTATCATTGATCAAGCCGTCAAAATATCCATCACTGTTGCTAATTTCCAGACTAACTCGAGCATCTTTGGGTTTAACATAGCGTTGTCCATTTTGTTCCTTCAATTCTCCTTTTAAGACAATAATTGCAGTGGTTGGACCTAGAAAGTATTATATCGTTGTTTTAAAAGTATTATTTAAAAAAATAATGGAGTGTCCAGGAAATATGTGCATGGGATGATACATTATGCTTCTTCTTTTGATAAAAAACAAAAAAACATCGTGTACATTTAGTAGTGGCAGTCATAATTTATGGCCGCTTAGTTCCCCTGACCTTACTCAAATAAATTTTAAGCTGCGAGGTGATTTGAAAACATTACAGTATGCTACTGAAGTAAACTGTGCAGAAGCTTATCCCTATCATTTGCTGCACATTTTTCCGGAACACTTTGTATTGTAGATATTTTATTAACCTGTAAATGCTTTAACAACACCTGTTCCTTTAAGAGGTGCTAGAAGTATTTTTCCGTCGAAGTCATAGTTTGCCCGTACAAATAATTTCTCGAAAGCAACAATTCCATTAAGTATGTAGTTCTCAGAATCAAAACTTAAAATAGATAATAGGTATTAGTTTAAATTAATAACATGCAGTTAAAACTTACTCAAGTTTTCTAAATTTGTAATCTTCCAATCCGTTAATAGTGACATTTGTTAGATCAATTTTGTATTTTATTGCTGAACTTCCTTGTTGCAGTGTGAGTTGTGGTACGACAAATGGGTCGAGGGGTGGAAGTTCTATTTCTCTGACACCTTTTTGTAACTGTGGTTTTAATATTTCGGTTGCTTTTACGAGACATTCGCCTAAATTTGGGTTATCTCTGTTGCATTTCGGGAAATCAGCAGCTGTAAAAGAAAAAAAAGGTGTTTGAAAATTTTATTTAGAAATTATACAATTATCTCAACTTTACTTTTTGTTTTTCTCATGTTTTCAGTGTAGGAAAGTATTGTAATCGTGAAAAAGTTGGTTTTGACGGAAATGCATGTTTTGGAACTTAGGAAAAATGTATATAATGTATATAAAACTCAAAAATGGTTGGACATATTTTAATGAAATTTCAGTATAACGGAAATTCTTTGAGAAACTAATTTTTAAAACCGATTCAGGACCGGAAACTAATAGAGGACTATACTATAGGGGTCGCTAAGACATTGCCGATATTCTTGTATTTAAAAATGGCAATTACTATGATTTTTTGAAGATGTTGATTCTAACATCTGCTTACTTAAAACAAAATTTAGTATCAAAATAGTTCTACCAGCATACGTATAACTTTGTGTTATGAGAATGTTTTGGAAATTAAGTCAAAAATTAAAAATTGTAAACACTTGAAAATTGTAATAAATTATTGCTTAAGAAATGGCTATTAATTTTGAAAATTTTGTTTATTCCTAGAGATAGGGGGAGGGTATTATTTCGTTTTATGTAGTAACTGCTGGGGCTGAACATTGTAATAGAAAACATTTATGGTAAATTTACTTACGTAGGTAATTGGCTGAAGAATAAGAGGTTAATACGATAATTAAAACAATTGTGCAAGGAAGCATTTTCACCACAATATTTTAATTAGCAGGTGAACTATAAAGTGTGCTCAGTATCACTATCATTCAGTTTATATACTTATAGTGGAGAAGTTTTTTAATAAAAAAAGTTTAAACACCCATGAAGCGTGTTTGATTTGTTTCTATTAATTTGGAAGTATTGTAGTAGGTTACCAATTTCTACATTTTTTTATTTTATAGAGTCAACAAACACGGTTAATTCTTATTCCATTAATTGCTTGTGGTTAATTTTCGTTCGACTACTTGATAGATTTGTTTGGTATTTATTTTAGTTTTGTTTTACTAGTTTCATGTAAATGCTCCAAACAGGTATCTTTCCAACGAGACAGTTTAAAAAAAATTGAGCAATAAGGATAAACTGAATTTTTTATTACAGTCGCCTCAACTGATACAATACTGTCTATCATAAACATAATAAAGAGAGTTTTAAAATGAGATCCGAACACAATGCCCACTGGTCACAACGCTCAACATTCCTCTTATACCTCCTTCATCATCTGAGAAGGTCGAGTACGTTCAAAGCACAGCTCAGGGATTTTGCGGCAAGTTCGACGCCGTTGGTGACCGTGCTGGTGCAGCAGGTTCTTAGCAACCTTGGTGACGTTGATGAAGTCTAGGTTAGACAGAAGACCTAAAAGCCTTGATAAGTCCTAAGGGATTGAAAAAGGGTTGCATGGTAGTAGTGCGTGTTAGTTGGCTGACGGCGGTTTCGTGACGGTTACCGTTTTTTTAGGTTACTTTTTACGCGCGCTGTCGTATTACCAAGTAACAAAAGAATTGTGATGAAATGTGTGTGACGGAATGAGTAATTTTACATTTTAATCATTTGTCTTTTTCATTGTTTTTTAATTATTATAAACATAATTAATAATATTTTCTTAGAATGCTCTTATATTCGATTCTTTTATTTCTGTCTGAACCAGCGTTCAAATAAAAATAATAACAAAATAATTGTAAATATATACTATTATATAAAAACGACACTCAATCACTACAAAACATTAATTAATATACATCAACTGTAAATGATTTTGTTGAAATGTTTAAGATTATATTATTATTTTTATATTTTTTAAATTGGTTTTCCATTTTTAATTGGTAATAAACGAAGTTCACAGTGGCGGCTCGTAAAGGAGGTAACGTAGGCGACGTCCCACATAGCAAAAAAACAACATTACATATAACGTACTTTATTTTTCTAAGCGGTAGCGAGTGGGCACTACTTCACGATCCCGGTGAAATACAGGCCTGCTTCAGGATTTAGCGAACCTGCCGACGCTAGCTCATGTTGTCCCCACAGCTCCTTGTCCAGGGGAAGCATGTCCTATCCACAATTTAATCCTTCCCCACCCACTTAAATTCCCATCCCCCTTCCTAACCATCTTCCAACCCGCCTAGCCAGCGTTGAAGATTATGGCTATTAACCTTTCATGTCATGACAACCATTAAACAAAGGCCCCCAGTCCCCAGCAGCTTGGGTAACCCTGGCCAATGCAGTGGTCAGACAAGTAACCAAGCAGGGGGTGCTAAGAATCCCTGGGTACGGACAGGCTGCCAGCTATATATTTCAACATACAACGCA
This sequence comes from Ctenicera cuprea, assembly GCA_958336395.1. NCBI lineage: Eukaryota > Metazoa > Arthropoda > Insecta > Coleoptera > Elateridae > Ctenicera > Ctenicera cuprea. The sequence goes on from OY284493.1 coordinate 13,490,263, forward strand.
AGATCAATTGAAAATGAGGAAAGACTAACAGAACTAGAATACGAACTTAATAAAATAAACTGGGACATCCTAGGTATTGCAGAAACCAGAAGGAAAGGAGAAGAATGTATTGCACTTAAAACAAGACATGTATTACTTAACAAAGGGGACGAAGACAGAAGCATGTGGGGAGTCGGTATTCTAATACACAAAAAATGGGTCCCTTATATTAGTAAAATGCAGATAGTTTCGGATCGAATAATACACGTAACACTGAAAATTAATAGTAAGATAACCTTGAAATTTATACAGATTTATGCACCAACCAGTAAACAAGAAGATGAGGAAATAGAAATATTGCACGAAAACCTGACTAAAAGCATAAAAGAACATAAAACAACGTATACAATAATCGGGGGAGATTTTAACGCAAAAATCGATACAAAATTAGGATGCCCCGATCCCGAACACTATTTAGGGAAATTCGGTTTAGGGACAAGAAGCAAGAGAGGTGATATGCTAGTAAACTTTGTAGAAGGTGAAAAACTTTACTTAATGAATACGTTCTTCAAGAAGAAAGATTCAAGAAGATGAACATGGGTTAGCCCGAGTGGAGAAACAAAAAATGAAATAGATTTTATACTCTCAACTCACAAAAATATCGTTCAAGATGTCAGCGTTTTAAATTCGTTCACAACAGGAAGCGGCCATCGAATGGTCAGGAGCAAAGTAAGAATAAATGTACAACTAGACAGAGCAAGAATATTTAAGAACAAGACCAAGATAATAGATCGAATATTACTACAATAAAAAAAAAGAAGAATATAAAAAACAGCTCGGCAGGAATTTTCAACGACACCTAGGACAATACAATGAGAATATCGATGAAGCAAACACCAGAATAGGAAACATAATAAGAGAAACATCTGAAAAAGTAGCCAAGAACGAAAGAATCAAACCTGATAAGTTCTCATAAAAAACTAAAAACCCCTTAGAAAAAAGACGAGATCTCATAAAATCGGGCAAAAGAAATACTATGGAAAATGTATAAACTGAAAGACAAACAAGGAAACATAATAACATATAGAAAACACGTGCTGGAAATTACAGATATATTCTTTGCAAACCTATATTAATCAAAAGTCTCCGACGAAGTAAACCCGCATGACAACGAAAAAGAAAAAGGACGTATTATCAATGTAAATTCCGAAGAACTACCAGAAATCGAAATAGAAGAAATTGAATTGGCTTTAAAACAGATGAAGCATGGCAAAGCTGGAGGCGACGATAACATTCTACCAGAAATGTTGAAAGAGTGTGAGAAAACAACAAAACAAGAACTACAAAAATTGTTCAACAAATGCCTGTTACAAGGAAAAGTACCAACCGAATGGGAAAATTCAATACCTATCCTTATATTTAAGCAGGATGACCCAACTGACCTTGAGAACTACCGACCCATAAGTTTGCTGTCGCAGGTCTATAAGTTGTTTATGAGAATCGTCACAAACAGACTAGAAAGAAAATTTGAAATCTATCAACCCACAGAACAAGCCGGATTTAGAAAAGAATACAGCACAATAGAACATCTCCACACAGTCAGACAGTTTACAGAGAAAAGTATCGAATATAACTTAGATATATGGATGGCTTTTATAGATTTCAAAAAAGCATTTGATACAGTGGAAACTTGGGCAATAATTAATGCAATGAGAAATGCCAGAATTGACCAGAGGTATATAGATCTAATCAAATACATCTACAACAAAGCTACAATGAGAATAAAAACTCACGAAACAACAGATAAAATTAAAATACAACGAGGAGTCAGACAAGGCGACATCATTTCGCCAAAATTATTCACGCTGGTATTGGAGGATGTTTTCAAGAATCTCCACTGGGAACAACGAGGAGTCACGATACAAGGAGAAAAACTAAACAACTTGAGATTTGCTGATGATGTTATCATATTTGCGCAGGACAAGGATGAACGAAAGGAAATGTTAGAAGAACTGAACTTGGAAGCAAAGAAAATCGGCCTTGAAATGAATACAAACAAAACCAAAATTATGACAAACCAACAAACAAATTCAAATACATTAATTGTAGAAGAAAAACATATTAACATAGTGGACGCTTACGTATACTTAGGGCAAGAAATAACGCTCAAGAAGGATAGTCAGGATACAGAAATAAAAAGCCGAATAAGACTAAGCTGGGCAGCCTACAGAAAACTAAATTATGTGATGAAAATTAAATTACCAACAAGACTAAAAACAAAAATCTATAATGAGTGCATCCTCCTCGTTACCACTTACGGATGTGAGACTTGGGTATTAAATAAAAGAACATTACACACAATGCAAGCACATCAGAGAGCAATTGAGAGAAGAATATGGGAATATCACTTAGGGACCATAAAACCAACCAATGGACCAGGCAGCGCACTAAAGTTAGTGATATATCCCAGAGAATATGTTCCCTTAAGTGGCAGTGGGCTGGACATGTTGCTAGACATAGGAATAAGTGGAGCGGTAAACTAACAAGATGGCGACCCTGGGGAGAGAGAAGAAGCGTAGGAAGACCACTGCAACGTTGGTACGACGACCTGAAAATATACGCAGGGCTGAACTGGTATCAAAGAGCCCAGAACAGAGAAAACTGGAAAGACATGAAAGAGGCCTACATCGAATCGATGGAGAGAGGCTAACTGAAGAAGAACTGAAGAGATTTTTCTAAAACGTGTAATACCGTTTACGTTTTACTTTAGGAGAGCGAAGTTTTTATAAAACATTATAAGGTGACAAAGTTTCAGATATGTGCATTCCAGGCGTGTACCGTTGTTTTTAAAACGAGACTATGCAAACAAACAAGTTAAAACATACAAAACTCACCAACAAGAAGATTTGTGTCATAACACTGTGGGTCAGGAACAAATGAGGTGCTTATCATATGATTATGTTCTCGTATAAACAACAGGATGACAAAGTTAAATTCCAACTTTAATAAACGTACTCTTTCTGATATTGAGTTTTGATGTACAACTGCTTTTGAGAAAATATAATTCGAAATATGTGTAAATCTGTGGACTGCATTTGGACGTACAAAATGACAAGGCTTTATTTTGTTTCATTTTGTTTAATAACGGATTGTGTGTGATTTTACTGCCCAGCAAAGTAAGTAAGTGAGGAGTTGTGGTAGCTCAGAGGTTAGGTGCTTAGCCTCTAACGTTAAATGTCTAGGGTTTGATTCCCCGCTGAAGCCATGTAGCAATAAAAATCTATGCCGCAACCCGCCACTCACATTCCCCAATCCGTTGTAGGCAGCCGTGGGGTCTTAATGCCTAAAACCTTCTCTGATATTTAGTCGTTCGGATTCGACGTTAAACTGTAGGTCCCCCGTACTCCACCTTAGCGCTAAGGAGAGTACGTGGCAGAGAAGGGTGCCGGTGTCCAGCAGCGGGACGTAAAGGCTGATTGCGAAAGTAAGTAACCGATTTAAAATATATAAATGGGAAGGCAAAAATGCATTATTCAAAAATTAATGTCTTAATAATTTAGTGATTGATCAATTTCTGAATTAGAAAAAAAATGTTTAAATTTAATTTACAGAACTGTTAATTAAGTGTCGCCCTCCCGTGGTAAATGTTCATGAACCACCACTGGTATTTCGTAATACAATGAGTTGTAGCTTTTATTTTTTTGAATCATTGTGGGGTACATCAAGAAGGCATGGGGGAAAGCTTTTAAAACAATCCGAAACCGGAAGCGGAAGTTAGACATGTTTTTCGGTAGTATTTTTTTTCGAAAATGGGGTATTCTAAATCTAAAAACGGAATCTCATAGAAGACCTCAGGGGAAATTCAACGCTTCTTTTCGAACATTTTAGCTTCAAAATGGCGCCCGCTACGATTTTTGAAAAATTTAGACTTTCATGCCTTATTACCACAGTGTACTTATTCATACAGTAGCGAAAGTAAAGGTCATTTATGGTAATTATAGCACCAAGCGGCGAACAAGTTACACTAAAGTTTGACAGCTAACGGTAGTAGTGTTTCTCTGCTTTTTGAACGTTATAAGAACAATTTTCAAGTTGTTTGCCAGTGTTTTTATAAAAATTTGATTAGTGATATGCCGATCTATTATGAGAGTCTCCAAAGGGAGAGCATGTTCCGCCGTAAACTGCGAAAACATCAAAGGAAAGAATCCTAACCTTAGTTTTTTTACATTTCCCAAAGATCCAAAAAGGTAATAAATTCTGATAAATATTAATACATTAAAGTTTTTAACTTTCTCGTCGCTTTAGATCAAAACAGGGGGTTGTAAACTGTAGACGTGAAGATTTACGTGAAAAGGAGGTGGGATATTTGAATAAAAACTGCACTTTGTGTACGCTGCATTTTGAAGATTCGCAGTTTATAAATGTTAATAAATCATATTACTGGCATTATCTTTGTATTATTTAAAAACCATTATATAATGTAGCTCGTAATTGTTCTGTTTTGCTTATTAAAAATATGGTAACAACAACGAACTGGATTGGAATTTAAAACCCGCCATAATTTAAACGATAGTTTAACTTGTCCACCGCTTGGAGCGCCACTAGTTACAGCTTACCAGGGCGTTATATGGGCGCTTTCGCTACTGTGTAAATAAGTATACTGTGTTATTACTCAAAAACGAATTGACAGATCGGGATGATTTTTTTTGTCGCAACAGCCTGATAGAGACACAATGTTACTATGCACAAAAGTTTTAAAAAGATAAAATCAATGAAGTTAAAAAGTAAGTTAACTAGCCACGCGATTTTTCTTTAATTTTGTAAGCTAATAGAGCATAGATGAGCTACAATTCGGTTTGTGTCCTAGTTCGCCAAGTTCTCGGTGACATCGAGTATGAATTTTTGAAAATTCGAAACGGGCTTTTTTAATTCCGAAGAATCTTTTACCCAAAAAAATTTAATAGGGATTTTAGGCGTAGGTTTATTCATTTAACAACAGGTCCTTGGTAAAATAAAGTTGCCGTAATTTTTTTACTTTTTAATCTTAATGTTCAATAATTTTTTCCTACTCCTACCCAAATTGTTAACCCACGGAACGCCACTGCCTAACTAACACATGGAACCCGTGGGGGCATGGCTACCAGGCTCTCACAAGTAATAAATGAAATAATCTCACGCAATAAATATTATGTGCTTGTAATTTAAATCTAGTCTGCATAAAAAAGCTGCGATTTACGTAAATCTCTAATAGGTATATGTTTAGCCAATTTATTACTGTTTTATTATTAATTGGTTCGATGGAACGTTTGCAATGACCTTGTAAATCTGTAAATGTAGGTGCAAAATAAAGAAGATTGTAGAGATTGCTTTTTCATGAAGATTTTTTTAAAGAAGCTTCCACATACGAATTTTTATAGTATGTCGTTGCGTGGGTTATAATTGAATAATCGACTGCTTTGAGAATCTCGATAGCGGTTTGTTGGCAAACCGGGGTGGTGCAAATTTCAGCTACAGCTAAAAGCAATATCAATTAACATATGGTTGGAATTCATGTACATTATATAAACCTGTTGGTATCATCAGAAATGCGCTAATTAAAATTACTACAAAACAAATGAAATTCTACTAGGTACGTTTTTTTGAGTTCCCTTACAAAATGCAGTCCAATAGTTTCATGTTTATCGATATGGGTTTCTAACATCTTTATTATAGCAGTTAGAAAATAAACAATATAACTAAAATAATAATTAATAACGCCAACAGATATTTATTTTAACTCTTATCAGAGTCAAGACTAAAAGTTGGTGTTGCCTTAGAAACAGTAGAACTCAATAACTTGGGTCTTGTTGATCTTTGTCTGTAGATAACTTGATTTCTTATTCCAAAACTTTTAATAATGACCTCAACCTTATGTGATAGAGAATTTTCTTCTCTTTCCAATGGTATAAAACTTGCATACCCTCGCATGACAAAATTTTCAAGAAAAACTCGAAAATTTTCTTCATGTTAGTAGGCCTTGATTTCCACATTTCTATGTACTTACCTTCTTGAACACACCAAACTTTTTTTTAGATTATTCCGTAAGCGCGGTTCTTTATTCTATATGTCTGCGTTATCAATTGATTGACCCGGAATATGCCCCGTAAGTATTTTGCAATTTAAGCCTACAAGCGGGGCTGCGAACTCAGGGATGTTTTGTCGATGTACGCGCAAAATAAATGGATTCTCTGCATCGCCCTAATCTACATACAGCAAATTACTGTATTATTAAATTAATTATTCAAGTAATTAAGTGAAAACTTTTTTTTAAATTTATTTAAACATATTTCTGTTTGTTTTAATTACCTATTAACTTTTTCTTACTATCTACTAAGCCTATTTGTTTACGAAATGTCTCAATACAAATAATAATGACTTTGAACTCAACATATTTTTTCTCGCAAACATAGGTGTTGTAAATTAAAATTGCAACAGTCACGTGGTATACTAAGACGAAGGCATCTCGGCTGGTTGCTGGCAGCTTTTGCACTTATGGTGGGCGATTTAAATTCCGCGGGCATCTTAAAAAAATTCGTGTATTGTTTAAAACGGGTCGTATTTGACAGCCAGTCCGGTCCTGCATACATGAAACAAAAACTGAACTAATTGAATGTAAGCACACCAGAAGTGCAATTAAAGCAGTATCTGATAAAATTGATTATTCCACTTACAATATATCGACCAATCACGAAAGTTGCATTAGATGTTTTCAGCAGTCAATAGAAAAGTTTAACTTGGATATTTTTGGCGCACAAATTTTTATTGTTTTTTTAATTTACGCCAGCTCATCTGTTTTATTTGATAGTTTTAAAAACCTAATTAATTTGACAATTCCATGTATTGAGCAAGAATAAATTTACCGATATCCCACTGCTGAATCTAAAAAAGCAATCGGGGTAAGTTACTCAAACTTTCTGCGTAGCAACTCGCGTTTCATTCGCTTAAGAATTTTTGAGCAATACCAACTCTCGTTATTACGAAACAAGTTATTGTAATTGTGCCCAGCTATGTAAAGTTTACTCCTGGTGTAATCTGTGAATTAAATCAGTATTTATTTTAAAATACAACTCTATTTTAGCAACATTTATGTTTGTAGAAATAGCTTAAAAGATTTGACACTTATCGGAAGGGTTCATTCGGGATCCAATAGGGCAGTTGAAATCTTTTCCAAAATTTTCGTTATTTCCTATAGCACTAAAAGTTCTGAAAGTTGGATGAGCACGTTTATAGTTTTTAACAAAGTCTCTAAGTTTTTCCAAAGGTATGGTATCGCAAAAAACGGTTGCTGTGGCAATCCAAAACAACTGTTTCGGTGTATAAGTTAAACCTGGAAGTTGCTTTTCTTCACCATGTTGCTCTATCCAACTTTCATAAGCGCGATATGCTATTTCAACTCCTGTATAATCGCAAATATTTTCGTTCAGAACATGCTTTCCATCCATCTGAAAGAAAGTGGTTATAAATAATATGTAAAACTTATAGTTACTAAAGCTCGTTTCGACGTAACTCACATGAAGATCCCAATTGTCTATCGTAAAATTATTAGCTTGTTCTATTAAACATTCGGCTTTTTTGTTGAAATTGTTTATGGAGGAATTTGTCAATATTTGAGAACGATACGAACCACTTTTGTGGTGAGTCTTGGTCAAAGTTAAACCGTGTGTTAGTTCGTATCCCAATATTGTTGCAATGGTTCCAAAATTTAGATACTGGGGGCGTTTGTGGTTGAAATATAGTCCTTGAAGGGAAGCTGCTGGTAATACTGAAAAAAGTCTTGCTGTAAATATCAACATATTGTCACAAAAGTGGCTTACTTGGAATATTTATTATTATTACAATTAATTATTATTAAAATAATTACGATTGCACCAGAATGCAAGTATTGATCCAGGCCACCTCATGTTTATATTTAAATACAATCTGGGGCTCAGTGCATACATGATAATTGGCACGTACTTTACTGATTATCACTTAAATACCTGTCCTACTCTAAGATATATAAAAGCGTACGTACTCTCTGTACGAACACCAGTTGGCAGTTGACTCTACCATCAATGAGAGCTATTGCTCCCATACTTCTACACATGGGCCTCTTTAGACTCTGACTACCATAATTAATGTAGGTAGTTTTATTGTAGTATTAAGTGATAATGTATAACTTTAACTACATATATTACTGTTACTTTTTGGTAATTCTTGTGTGCACCCTAAGACAGTCCGAACGATAAGTCAAAGTTTATCTAAGGCTAATCGTAACGCAACAATATCATATTGAAGCAGACTATCAGAATACATAACTGCATTTGAAAAGAATTGGTGACTCGAGACGAGAAGCGCAGAAGCTCACTGGGAAATACTACCAAAAATATTTTATATTTAGTTTCAGCAATTCAGCAGTAATTTTTACAGTGATGGACTCATAGGATGCCTACTTATTTAGATAATACAATTGAATGCAAATATTCAAAACCCAATGGGGAAACCTGCAATTAATTTTTGCTGGGTAACTTATAGGTGGCTACGATTATTCCACGAAATACCAGGAAAGTGGACATGCATACAGCACTCAATTTTGGAACTATGTGTCACAAGTTGCAACAGCTTTGGGTAGACCTAACATCAATGTAAAAACGGTAAAGGTAAAGGAGGGAACTCTGAAAAACGGAAATATTGAAGATCTACCAGAAACAGCTACAGTACTACAAGTGGCCATGACCATCACACGAAACACCAGAAAAATTGACACACATAAAGACTTTGATTTTGGTAGTAAGTGTCACTTGACGAAAGTCAGATGTGACGATAAGGTCCCTACCTAGACTTTCAAAAATTCTGCAAAGAAACCAATATGCGCACCAAAACGCACTCTAAATGGGAAAGCTTTAAGCAGATCCAACATCAATGTAAAAATGGTTTACGCAGGCGGAGTAGGTAACCTTCGGAATATTGAAAGCCCGCAAAAAACAGCTAAACTACATATAATTCCGCATCATGTAACTTCACGGCCACAGAGAACAAAACTTTCAGACACCTTTTGCAGGATCTCTCTTGGAGTTGCTGTTATTGCTGATGTTCCATTACAGCAACTTCCTCAAGTCGGAATCTGCTTAATGGACTCGTTTAAATATTAGAACTGAACTGAACTGAACTGAACTGAAATCCAGCGAGCAATAAGAAAACCTACAAATGAGACTTTTCTGGTAGACTGCAGGAGGCTACGACGATCCCATGAAATTTGAGATTGACACAGAAATATTTTACTTCTGGCAATATACGTTTCTTGGCGAATATTAAAAGTGAGGAAAAGGTTGCTTGGTGATAGCTAAACCTTCGAAAATTCCGCAGAGGAAACAATGCGTACCAAAACACAGGCTAATTGAGACAGCTTTGGAGACACTCAACATCAATATAAAAGCCAATATCCGCAAGCTGATGAGGAAACTCTGGAAGACGAAAATATTGAAGATCTACTAAAGACAGCTTTATTGCATATAACTTTCCACAAATTGTGGTTTTAGATTGGGTACCCCAAAGCATCATGCGACTTCATAGTCTCGAGAACCAGTCACTCGGACACTTTTCGGAAGCTCAATTTTCGGTACCGGCCGTTATCAATAATGTTCCACTACAACACCCTTTCTCCTTTACGGCTCTCAATACCCTAACATAACAATCGACTCTGAGAAGCCATTTTGACTAATGGGTTAACATGGCAAATTGTCGCCAGGTGGGAACAGCTCTACTGTCTAACAAGAAAACGGTCAAGTATGCAGTATTTGCAGCTATCTAGGACAAGCTTACGAATCATCGCTGGTTTTTGTCAGAAAACTGTCGACTAAACCCATGCCTGGTATGGTGTTAGTAAAATTGTTTGTCGTTGATGTAATCTTAAAGAAGGAACTGTGGAACATGTACTGTGTCATCGCCCTTCACTCTCTTTGATAAAATTATCAATGTTGGAGAATCTCTGGGTTGACATGGCCAGTGTTAGCAGAGTTCGATGGCTTGTAGAGCTGTGATGTGGGAATTGGAGCTGGAGGTTATGCAATGGCCCCACCTGTGGTCTGAGTATTTGTGAGCTTCACCCTTCCTCTCTTCCATTCTACAATCTACAGTACAGCAACATCCCCGTGCCGCAATGTGTATAATGGATTTAAAGACGGTCACTAACGTGGTGCTTCATAAACTCTTGCGTATATTCACGTTTTGTCAAATATGAAAGTTTGGAAGCGAACAACGCCCTTCCTAAATCTCTTACAGCAGGTGCTTGCGGTGCTGATACGCCTTTAGTAATCATATTTTTCGCACCTGAGGGTTCATTTATACTACATTCTGGTTCCACGAATGACTGTTAAGCTCATGTTGGTCGATAAGATTGATAAAATAGAAAAATTAGTACAAATCAACAAGTCGCGTATTCAAACTTCTTGTTTGAGTGGCGGCGGAAGCTTCCTTAACGGGGAGTTACCTCTCAAAAATTTTAAACTAGAAAACCACAGACGTTTCAAGGTGGGCTCAAGGTTCAAACATCTCTTAAGAAACAGCGTAACGTTTAACTTCCAATTATTGCTACAGTCAACCCATAGACTAGGTTAACTAAATTATTATGATATTTTATAGTTTTTTGTTGTGGTTTAGTTAATTTAGTCGAATGCACGTGCTTGTTTCAATGCCAAACGGATTAGGAAAACAGGTGCGACTTATAAATTTGGACAAGGACAACGTCAGGTAACAAACGTGAAAACGTATGTCAAGTCGAAGCAGTACCAAAAGAGTAAATTTCAGTTTGAAAATACAATCAGGTAATAACTCTGCCTAGTGCTTTTCTGACCGTGGAAGCCTTTTAGCCTCACCTTTCCCATGACCTGTTTTCAAATATATAAGAGCAATGTGAGGTAAATTGGTGTCAATAATTATGTTTGATTTAGTTAATTATAATTTTTTTAAACTGTTTGTCGTGTTTTAATACCAGAGATAATCACTGATAAGTTGGTAGAATACTTGCGAAAGTGGCTGTTAGTAAGAGTTTCTTGTGGAATCATTTTTGTCGCCAGTGATATGGCGTCTGGTTATGTATCGAAGGATTCCCAACAGAGCTTCGATAGTCTGATTCTAACTACGAGAAAATTACCTTATGCCAATAACCCTCACGATCGTGCAGTAACGGTGTTTAAGACAGAGGTGTAGAGTTAAACCAGCGAAAGCAAAGCTTATCCATAGTGTGTATCGTCATAGACGTATTTTTGAAAGAGACCACGGAAAAGAACTCTAACCATGGGTACGAGAAGCGAGTTTATGAAATAACCCAGACGATTTTGCAATAAGGGTGTTTCAGACAGAGAGACGCCTAAAGTTAATTCATACAAAGCACAGCTTATTACATTCACCGAGAAAAAAAAAGTGAACAAATAATTAATCTAAAAAACAAATTGAGAGTCTTATTCAAGTAGGCGATCGAGCCTGATCAATCCTACTAGAAATTAGGGAAAATTTGTGGTTGCTATCATATTAGACTTTCTAATAATCAACCACTATAGAAAGAGATGTGTTTTTTTTAGAAATAATAAATATTGCTGTCTACTTTTGTTTTCACAAACTCTATAAGCGTTTTTACTGTAATTAGGCAACGAGCCGTCAATAAAAAATTTCTGTATCGTAAACTAGATCCGAGAAACTTATAACTGTAAAAACAACTTGCAGATTTTTTAAGTTGTCACTTACCCATAGTGTTGAAATAACTTGTATAAAAAGCCTTTGTTAGCAGTGTTTCTTCATAGAAATTGTTGTAAGAACCTATTTTAGATCCTAATTTTAGAGCAAGATTCGTTGACAACCGATTTAAAATCGAAGCGATGGTTAAAAAGTCATTTGTGCTGATATTCTAGAACGAAGAAATTGAAATACATAAAATTATGTTTAATTATAAATATTTATATAAAAATTTAAGGTTTACTAACCTCTTCTTCGTCAAAAAATTCTGACAGCAGTTGTTCGTCAGAAATTCTTTCGGGTGCTCCTATACTGTAAGTAATTGATGTAACTTTTTCTAATACCTTATCTTTGCTTTCGTCGTCATAAACATCAGTATTTCTTAATAGCTTAATAAACTCCTCTTTAACAGCTGTTACTATATCGTGCGCTATCTGTCTCTTCTCGGGAGGATAATATTCTCTTACATATAAAGCTTCAAAAGTTGGTCGTAAGCTAAAAAGAGTTAAATTTTTTTACAGGATTCTGCGTCAAAAAATATACTTGAGACGCTACAAACTAAATTTCAGACGTCTGAAATTTATTATATTATTTAAATTACTATAAAAATATTAAATCATAAATTCTGAAATCGAAAATTTCACGTCAAAATTTCATTTATTGACGGCAGCAATCCACTTTACTACGTCAAAAAATAAAATTTTGACGCCAAAAAGTTGATTTTCTTGAAGTCTGAAAATACTGCCATTTAACGGCATATGGCATATGGTAGTAGTGTGGAGTAGAACCATACTGCAGTATTGACCGATAGGGGAACTACTGGCCAAAACAAAACGCATCATAGATATGTGGTCAAACATTATGTTATGCTGAAGCATGACCCTTTTAATTAGCGTCATGCGTAATTCATTAAATCACAATATAAAGTGGATCTTAGAACGAGACGTCTAAATATTCTTTGGTATAAACCCTGCATATAGCGCACTCTTGTGGTAACTAGGTTAACTAATTTGACGTGGCAAGTGAAAACGCCTCGCTACTACGCTAGCTGCGCCCTTAGATGGCAACATTTTCCGACGTCAGAAAATGAATTTTGGACGTAAAAATCTTGTTTGCGAAGTCATAAAATTGTTATATTTATTAATATTTAAATAGTTTGTTTTTAATTCCTTCATAAGAAACAAATTTTCGGTAATAACTGAATTTTTATTCCGCAAAATCAAATTTCGATAAGTCTAAATATGATGTTTTGGCGTTAATAAATCAATTATTAACGTCAAATGTTATATATTGACTCCGAAAAAATATTTCTTTTGCAAACAGACGCATACAAATATATGTTAACGCCAATAAATATTTTTTGACGATAAAAAAAACTTTTTATTACGACAAAAAACAATATGTTACGTTAAAAATTTATTTTTGACGTCAAAAAGTAGTTTTTGACGTCAATAAAAGCTTAATGAAAACTAACTCGTTCTATAGGTGTACGTACATTTGTCGTGTTCGACTTTTACAAAAATCTATTCGAGATTCATTTTCTTCTTTCACAAAGATCTTCGAAGATAAATGAATGTACTGTTTTTTGTAGTCTCTGAATTCTTTCGGAAGGAAAGGTACAGCTGAATCTATCGCTTCCCAGATAATGTAATTTGCCAATGTCCTAGAAAAATTTTAAGTCTAAGTTTGGTGTTTCACACATGCAATCGTTAAGTTATCATATGATGACGTTTGTGGTGGTGGTAGTGAGCATCACCACCACCACCGTAGGTTAAATATATTTTCTAATCAAGGAATACGAAAAAGGCTGGAAATAACCGTGGGTTTTGCTGATAAAAACAGCAGAAAAATAATTGTTTTAGTCTGGGGATATTCATAAAATAAGACAAAAAAATTGGCAAAGGAATCTACAAGAAATTGAATCATGAAATAAAAGAAGAAGATACTTGATAGAAGATGATTGAGAAGTAATTACGTTACCTTCCTTACTTAAGCTTTTGTATGAGCGTTGGAGAAGGTAAAGGTAGGTAAGTATTAATGTTTGTTTGTGTGTACGTGTGCGTATATAGTTAACAGTATAGAGACGTTAAGCGCAGGGGTAGCAGGAACACAAGTACAGGGTGGAAATTTTGATTAAATATTTATTCGTTTTAAAAATAAGCCCAAAATTGTATTCTTACTTCTTACCAAAAACAAGGTAGTTAGTGTACAGTAATGGGACTAAATGAATATTCCAAGCAAGCAATCAAAGAAGTGTATATTGAAAAAAATTCAGAAAACATAATTAATTCGTTAGGCATGCGGACATGTTTGTTCGTTGGGACGGGGGAGGAAAATGGTCAAATAATATCATGTAATGGAATTCTGCGTGAAAGAGAGGAATGAGAGGAAGGCCATACAGATTTTAGAAAGACAAAGCAGATGAAGGTATAATAGAAAAATAATGGAAGATAGTGAATGGAGTCCAAAAAATCATGATAGCATCTTGTAAATATGAGAAAAGACAATGACAGTTGTAAATACTGATAGACAGATAGATATTACCTATTTGAAACTTCTTTCAACAAATGATCTAAATTTTTCAAATATTCTGTGGACGGTAAGTAAACCTCTTTATCATCAGAAACCGTGATACTGGAAGGTAAAATATTGTTAATAAAGCGCCTCCACTGAAGAACTGGAAAATTATTCTGTAGACTCCTAATAGTCCTCTTGTTGAATTGTTCTTCGTTCTCCAAAATCTTAAACGAGTTTTAATTTACTTACTGCAGATGTAGTCACTTTCATGTAAATTTGTACACTTACCTGGAGTAGTTTGAGCTTAAAAAGCAGCGTCTCCTGCAACTCAGATGATGCTGTTTCTCTATCTGCTCCCAAATAAACGGCTGTGTCAGTCATGTAGTCATAATAACTATCCTTGTCTTTGTCTTCAATAAAATCTATGATGGGTTGCCCAATCTAGAAACCTTGTTTCTAAGAACGGTATTATCAAGGTATTTCATTATTTTGTACCAATACCCCAAGTAGATGAACAGAAACGTAAGATTCGCAATCATTGTGTATTGTGGTAGTGGGTGGTAGTGGTGGTGAAGGTGGTGATGTTGGTAGTAGTGGTAGTCACAGTGGTGGGTCTACAGGTGATAGAGGTTAGTGGTAGTGATAGTGATAGTGGTAGTGGTAGTGGTAGTATAGTGGTAGTGGTAGTATACTGGTAGTAGTAGTTGTGGTGGTGGTGGTGGTGTTGGTGGTGGTGGTAGTGGTATTGGTACTCGTACTGGTAGTGGTAGTTGTGGAGTTTGTGGTGGTGGTGATAATGATAGTTGTGGTGGTAGTAGAGGTATCGGTAGTGGTATTGGTAATGGTTGTGATATTGGTAGTGGTAGGTAGTAGTAGTGGTAGGGGTAGTGATAGTGGTAGTTGTAGGGGTGGTGGTTCTGGTACTGGTACTGGCGGCAGTAGTAATAATTGCTGTAGCGGTACTGCTAATACTAGTGATAGTGGTAGTGCTTGAGTAGTCGTAGAAGTAGTAGCAGCAGCAGTAAATAAAAAAGTGTGCATGCAAATATTTCTAAGGTTAATAGCTTCATGCTGGCTTGATGTTTGTTTTTACTTTAGATTCAAATAACGTGGTGTTCAAAATAATAGATCAAGTTGCCATAAAATTTTTATTTTTGCATTTAATAATTAAATAAAGCGTATGCACGTTAGTACATAGCAAATAACTATACTAAATAATAAATTAATTTTTTGTTCTTTAAATATTGTAAAAAATTCTACTCGTAAATTAAAAATTATCTATAATTCTGTCGAGTGTCGTTCATTGACGAACACAATTCCGTTATCAATAAAAACGACACAATTATCGATAATTTTAATTTACACGTGGTACTGCTGTTGAGTATTCCAGTCAAATTGTGACAGCCAATGGAAGCCGCTTATTTTCAGGCTCTAAGCCAATCATATCTAGACTGATTGCGATAATACTTTTCTTTAGGAAGCTCCGGTGTTATCGGCGTTGGATAACCATAGCAACAAATCAACAACATTTTTTTTAATGTTTGCGTTTAGTTATTAAATAACGCGTTACTAGAAGTACGTTAGTACCTAACAAAAAATTAAAATAAATAATAATTTAATTTTTTTGTTTGTTCAATATTCTCAATAATCCCAATCGTAAATTGCAACAATTCTATAATTTTGTTTTTTATTGACCAACTTAGTTGTGTTAATACACGGCAATATCGTTAGTCCTTCGGACTCGCAATGTTTCCTTGCAACAATCCAAGTTCATTGTCAATGAAGCGACAGAACTATCAATAATTTTCAATTTATTTGTGGTATTGCTGTTGATTATTATTCTAATAAATAAAATAAAAAGTATCTTGGCCAACGCTGATTTTAACCAAATTGTAATTTGGTTGAAGGTTAATTAGGTTGTCTGCAGAATTATATTGCATTACATACTAACGTGTCTTAATAGCTTTGAAATAAGAGAAAATCAGGAGTTTGATATGAGTGGTCTTGAGCTAGAGACATCGCCTACCAATACAATAATCCTGGGTTCAATTCCCATAAAATTCCCGTTTTAAAATTATTGTTGATAATCATTTTTTATAATTTATGTTGTCCTTTTGTTAAATACTAAGTAATCGAAGTATTTTGTTTAATCTTGTAAAAAACAATTAATAATAGAATGTCTTGATTACGTATATTTCAGGTGTTGTAACAAATGATTTGCTTTTATTTTAAGGATACTAAGACAAGTATGTATTGTATTAAAACTAAGATAATCTCATTCTAACAAAACTACAACATGGTTAAATTGTCATGGCTCGCACTCTATGGAACAGCTTGTATACGATATCATTGTTTCTTCCTGACCTATCACACAAGGCTCCATTTAGATGCACAACAGTGTTGCCAGCTATGTTTTTTTCTGCTAAAGTAGGGAAAATGCTGGTTCCTTTAATAAAGAATAGATTTGTATGTGTAGCGTTCAGGTGCTAATGAAAGAGTAGTCTGATACTATATACAAGTTACATTTGCACGTTAGGACGGCTGGCGCGCTCCCGTCGTCGGCGGAATACGGCTCGCACGTGGAAACGTCTCGGGTCTGCTGGATGAACTCGCCGTGGATTAAAGCCGTCGTAGGTGGCGCTAGTCGGAGGACTGATCTCTGCGAGGCGGTAGCGACTGGTCGTGGGATCCCGGAGGTTCTCTGCGGCGGGCCTGTGGGCCGTGGCGTGCTTGGGGTCCCCAAAGAGAAGCGGCTTTCGTGGCGACCGAGACCTTCTTCGGGTTTGACGGGCGATGGCGGCAGCTGCGAAAGGGGTGACAGCGAAAGTGGCCCTTTACAGAATTCTCGAAGGAGGTTCCTCTCGTGCTGTCGCTTCCTGGCCTGGATGGTCGCATAACCGTAGGTTTCTTCATAAATTTCGGTCCCTGTACGGCGGCGATCTGGTTAGCTCGGCTATAGCAGCGTAAGATGGCCTCGGCTATTTCGAGCACGAGGGTCAACCCTGACTATGGGAGCGCAGGTTGAGTTGAGGACCTCTAGACTGTAAGAGCACTAGGTGGATCTCCCTTCTGTACTGCTGCGGAATCCTTTTATACTTTTTCAGCCCGATTTGAGGGGCGTGCCGGCTGCTGGAGCGCATCGGATTCGTGCAGCGTGTTACCAATAGAGTGCGAGCGGGCCGCGCGTGGGGGACGCTCACTTGTCTTATGTCGCTATTGACGACGCATCGGGTGCTCCGGTCCCAACATATGCATTCACATTGTTGCCAGGTATGTTTTCCCTGCTTCTACCGGAAAATCATATCTGGCACCACTGTTAGTGGTTTATTAAAGGAAGCAGCAGTGTTGTGAGATATGTTTTTCCTATTGTAGCAGAAAAAACATAGCTTGCAACACTGTTAGTGCATATAAATCCAGCCTTTACCTACAACTGTTACAATTTTATGACGATTTGTCAAATCGCTTAGAAAGCTTAAGTATCGGGTTTGTATTAGCGCTCTGTTTCTCTCTTAGAATCTATTCTTCAAATTGTAAATGTGTAGTGGTTTCGCTGCTACACATACCACACACAAAAAGAAGGGGAAGAGGAAACACAGCCAAATAGATATTGTTTAAAAAGCAGTTTTTATGCGTTGCTGGAGATGCAAAATGTGTATTTTCATCAAAGTCTCTTAGTATTGGAAAATATAAAAGAAAATAAAATGGACGCTTGAAATAAAACCAACACTTTTCTTACCATAAGACTCCGATGTTCTTCACCTGTGCTTGTTTTAATATAAAACAATTGTTTAAAATTATAACCCATTCTCCTCAATTCAACTAACAGTTCTTCTAAGTTAAATTCCTCATCGTTCCAATTTGGTCCTTCAACAACTGGCCATCCTCCCAAGTACCCCAATGCTCGTTTGATCGAATTAAAACCATTTCTTTCGATAGCTGCTTCATCAATGCAAGACTTAAAGAACTTTTTCAAACCTTGAATTGCCTGAGGTTCCGAAGGATCGATTTGCTTTGTTAGCATGGTGATTATTTGATTGTCCACCTCTTTTTTAACCATCGCTTCCAACGAGATTGCTTTGGTTTCGTAAGTCTTGTTAAATACATCACCGCAGGTGAATTTGTAGAAGTCATGGCAAGGGTCGACCGAAGAATCGATGAAGTTGAGAATGTAATTTGCAGCTTTACGGCAATCGGGAGTGGAGTAAAAGCCTGATGTGACTATTTGTAATTGATTTTGTTAGTATTTGCTAATGCGGCTAATTTTGAAATGTTTACTGACCTGGTTTTGGAAATATGCTAAAAGTTACTAAAATAATCACTAAATTAACGTTAGTTTTAATGAGATTCTTAGATGACATTTTAAATTAATTGTTTTACGTACACTACCTCAACACAGAGAACTAAACTTTTAATTATCATCCCAATTTATTTCCGACAAGTCGTGTAATAGTAATCAAGAGTAGTACCGCGAATAGACTAGCAAGTTTTGCGAAATAGCTAACACTTTCGAGAAGAATTTCTATTATGCAAATTGAATAAGTAGAGCCAACACTATTTAAGTGTCTCATCCTTCGTAATAGATTCTTCCTGAAAAGCAAAATGACAATTTGGGAGTTGTTATAAATTTACACTATTGTATAAGTACGTGTGGTCAGTTAACCTTGTCACAATTTAATAGCACTTCTAATCTAGTGTGCCTTTTGTTATGGCATAGAACGATAACAAAGGTATGATATAATACACTGATGAATTAGGAAGGGTTAATATGAGCAAACTTAATTATGCTGCCAATTTATCATCAGAATTAAATAAATAACCAACGGAACTCGTTGGCTACGCCCCACGGTTTTAGCGTTAACTGCTTAAAATAATAAGTTGTGTCGAGATGTACGTTAGGTACTTAAAGCATCTAGTAGTATTGTCCATACTCAAATACGCAAGGAGTCGGCGATTATAAAATAAATACTAATTTTAATATGTGTAACT
Source organism: Ctenicera cuprea (assembly GCA_958336395.1). Taxonomy (NCBI): domain Eukaryota; kingdom Metazoa; phylum Arthropoda; class Insecta; order Coleoptera; family Elateridae; genus Ctenicera; species Ctenicera cuprea. The sequence continues at coordinate 13,509,493 of OY284493.1, forward strand.
ACTAACCAATCACTTTAATGCTTGTTTCTTTGGAGTAACTTCCCGCTTCAGCGAGAGTTACTTCAAATAAACATTAACATAAATGATTCCATATTTCTTGTAAATTGGCCCCGTTTAGTAGTGTTTCCAGTTTTGATTTTCACATTTCAAACTCTTCTAATTGTAGAAAATGCTACGTATAATGAATGAATTAATTTTTTATTTAATTAATTAAACCACGTGAGAATACTGGATCTGGTAAATAAGTTCCTAGTTTTTAAAATATTTGGCTTTGATCCCTGTTAATAGTGATTACGTTTACTAGTTTTGGTTTGGTTGCGTTTATTTATCTGAAATTTTATTTTGATTTATTGTAAATGGTAATCCAGTACCTGAGGGTGATCAAATAATTAGAGTTAAAAAAATAACTTTTTCAGATATCTAGCCTGCTAAAATCTCAGCTGCCATGAAGTTTGTAAACCTTCTAAGATGCGATGAAAAACAAAATCGTCATATGCATGTTATTAGTGTAACCGCATTTCGGAAAAGGTAATGTTTTAGCTATCTGGAGTCGTTGACGTGGCATCTGCGGGAGCTCGGAATCTTAACCGAAATGGCACCGCTGACGGAGAGCGCATCTAGCGTTCTTCTGTCTTGCGTAATATTGTGTAATACACTAAATTTGTTAATATAGTTGATGTTTTTATTACGTTATAATTACTGCTTTTGTTTGTTAAATCTATTGTGTTGCCTTTAAGATGAAGATAGCTTACTGTTTTTGTTATTTTTAGGAGTAGAACTTTATAAAGTGCATCTTTTTAGGTACTCAACTAGAATGTAAGTTGTAAACCCAGCCTACTGTGACCTCGCGAATAAGACCAGTTCTCGATATCTTGCTTCGCGTTAGCGATATCAAAAAAAGTTATTAGAAAAGGGTGTTTAGAATCAAATTACATCATTTAAAAAAAAATATTTATTTAAATTTTTTTCGTAATTTAGCTAGAATAGATTACTATATGCTTCGTCCTATTGGAGCTCGTCAGTGGCAGTGATTTATCCTAGCTATAGTTAAGACCAAAGTCTGTTTCTGATTTACTTTGCAACACGGCGTTTCGTGTGCTGTGCATAGAGGCCGTTAGTGATTGCAGATACTCGCTTAGCGAGTTCCTTTTACCCTCGAATATCGATTTGTTGCCTTGCAACTGTCCTTGCCGCACATTAGACGGCATTACTTTGGAATTCCTTTTTTATGATTTTGTCTTCTGAGTATATTTCTGCCTGTCGGTTTCGGTTTCAACTGAAGCTAGCTTTGCGTCCACGTGACTAGTTCGAATAGAACGAAACATGTAGTGGTCCTATTCTAGCTATAGTTGAAACCAAAATTTTGAAAATTTTGTGAAATTTGGAAATGTGAAAATTTTATTGTTAATTGTAGAAAATCTCCCAGTGGTGTTTTTCCAATAGAAAGCTGTTCCTGTTGTAATTTAATATGTTCATACCGATTTTGAATCCGAAATTCGTAGATTTTAGCAAAAAGAAAAGTAATCGATAGGGGCAAGGGAGATTGCGTTTGCGCATATCAGCCATTCGACATGCGTAGAATACTAATCTAGAGCATTTTTGAGCGCGTTCATATGAAGTAGAGCACTCCTCTCCCACTCCCTATTTTTTAATGCAGTTGCTTAATTTTTTTGATATTTTGGGGTTTTCTAGTTGCAATCAATGTTCATCCATTAAAATCTCAAAATCTGTTTTTTACGGCCTATAGCCGCATTTTTGCAATTACTTAATTAAACTGTTCCGGCAAAAGACCAAAAAGAAATTTCTCGGGGAGGTTGCTCCTATTGTGATTTAACATGTTCATACTGAATTTGAAGCCGAAATTTATAAATTTTTGCAAACACAAAAATCTAATCTATGGGAGGGGACAATGCGGGTGATAGGGAGAACGCGTTTGCGCAGATTGGCTATTCGAAATCCGTAGAATACGAATTTGAGGTTCTTTTTCGAGCGCGTCTATTTTGATATAGAGCACCCCTCCCCTCCTTTCTATTTTTTCGCAGATTAACCTCAGTTTCTTGCGGTGTCATCCTATTGCAATTAGCAAACTTTGAGCCAAATTTGGTTTTACTGTTTTAAAGCGGCTGGACTGTAAAGCGTGTACAGACACATAGACAAAGAGACACGCACAAAGACACCTTCTGTAGCGCTCGATTTCTCGGTCTCCAGCGGCCTTAAATCCTGCTTATTATTAGTGAAAATGTTTAAGTCAAAAACTTTTGCCATAAAAGTGTCTTCCTTTTAGGCATAACTCGTATATGAGCGAATAAACTCAAAGCGAAAAAAATTGGGCCGAATGAACGCATTTGCTCCAATTCAACATGACGATCACAATACCTTCCACTATAGCTATACTTCGTATAACGAAGAAGGTAAAAATATGCTTCTAATAAAAGGTAACTTAATTGCTGCCAAAGTTTGAAAATATTCTCTACAGTCTTTTCGAGCTCAAGGTTAAAAAATTAATGGTGAGCTCGCTGAAAGTTCTTTCAATATTCTGAAAATTGCTTATCTACAGAAGCAATTATTAGAGAAGAAATAATTTCCGCATTTCATAGAATCGGCCTTGAATCCACCACTCTAACTCTTCTACTTTTTCCTTTCATTTAAGAGGACATTAGCGGATGAGGGCCGAAGCAACATGTACAATACTTTAGCTTATTTTAAACGTTTTATTTAAAAATTGAATAAAAATCGCTTAAGATTTTATTCTCTTTCTTGTTTTTTATTATCTGTAACTAATAGGTTTTTCATTTTTTTATAGCAATAACGTAATATTAATTTATTTAAATTATACTTACGTAGTTTTCTAAGTAATTCATTGACAGGTTTTTCGATTTACCATGTAAAAATTCTATACCCTTACATAAATTTTGTTTTTTGAGAAAATCGCAAGGAGGGTCTCGTATCAGCTGGCCATACCCTGTCCTCATTTACAGTTATTCATCATTTGCTCATTTCCTACTTTTCTCACACTTTCGAAGTATTTTGTCGTCAACTTGTCGCTCACGCGAACTCATACCCGTTTTATAACCAACAAGCTAGAATAGCATAAATAAGTAAATTTTCTCTGTCTCATAAATTCAAAATAGAAGTACTACATTAATTGATACCTTGAAAAAATTAATGCAATGTGTCATTTGTTTACGTCAGCTTTAGAGGTATTCACTATGTATTTATTATGAGCAACTCTCGCCGCTTGTCATTTTGTTCGACGGACAGACATTATTTTTCATATATTTTTAAATCACAACCAAAGTTTTTTCTAGGCCGCAGATACAACCAAAGACAAATTCTCATGATTGGTAGAGGAGACCGAGACAATTATTTTGAAATAGAGAACTTGATTTGGGCAACGCCTTCTTTCCTCGCCGGCTAGGTAGGCCACCACAATTGCTCGTTGTATGGTGTTACGGCTATCGTCGACGCCTTAGACGCACTTCAGCGCCGAAGAGAGGCGTTGCCTGACATAGTTTTCCTAATTTCAAAATAATTGTCTCTGTCTCTTCTACCATTCTTAAAAGTTTATCGGTGTTGTTCTGAACCACCCTTAATAAACTGATATATGATGACAATTAGCTCTAAACAGCATCATTACACTTCTTTTGCCTTTGTTAATTACTGATACCCACGTAACCTTTTGTCCGCAGTAACTTAGGGAGTTTTAGATTTAGATGTTGAAGTCAGTTCAGGATTGGTACTCGTGGTAACTAAAAATTCCCTGTAAGAGTCACTGTCAACACTCAAAGTGAGGTTATGTGTGTAACAAACGGCTTGGGAATCTTTGGATAAAAGGCTTACCAACAGTGTAAGTTGGGTTGCCTATATTTTGTGGCCACGTGGGTACCAGTAATTAATGAAAGCTCTGTACTTACTGTATGTTATCAATGCAATATGTAAAGTTTACCGAATAAATATCCAATAGATAATTTAAATTGTTTTATTAAAAAATTATCAAGGTGAGGTAAATAAAAATATCAATAAACATGATAGCACAATATTTAAAATCAACTTCTTAAAAGATTTGACATTTATTTGTAGGGTTCATTGGGGATCTAATAGAACAGTTAAAATCTTTTCCAAAATTTTCGTTGTTGCTTAAAGCACTAAAAGTTCTAAAAGTTGGGTGCGCAATTGCAGAGTTTTCAATAAAATCTCTAAGATCATCTAAAGACACTGTTTCGCAAAAAAGGCTTGCTGTGGATATCCAAAATAACTGTTTCGGGGTGTAGGTTAAACCTGGAAGTTGCTTTTCTTCACCATGTTCTTGTGCCCAACTTTCATAAGCCCGATATGCAACTTGCACCCCTGTAGAGTCACAAATATTTTCGTTTAGTACTTCATTTCCATCCATCTGCAAGAAAGAAACTTGTAATAACAATACCAAGAGTAAAGTGCATTTATCTTACGGTAAGTTTGGAATTATCTATTTCAAAATTACTAGCTTGTTGAATTAAGCATTCAGTTCTTTTGTTGAATTTTTCTTTTGTTGAACTTGTCCATAATTCACCATCGTATAAACCGCCGTGGTAGTAACTACCTTCTAAGGTAAAACCATGAATTAAGTTGTATGCCAATGTTGCTCCAATTGGACCAAAATTTAGATACTGGGGCCGGTTGTCGTCAAAATACAGTCCTTGAAGAATCCCTGCAGGTAATACTAAACACAGGAAAAACATTAATTTGATCAAATACATCTCGAAGTGGAAAAGTTGATACTAAAGAAATGAAAGACGTTGTCTACTCCACAAAATATTTAGTAGCAAAAAAAGGCGAAAAGCTACAAATATATTATATCTTATACAGAGTGGCTACTTTTCTTGCGGCGGTCAAGAGATGGCGCTTTAGTAAAGAAAAATTAAATTAAAATACTGGCAACAACGCAAGACGTTTTAGTTATTAAATATGCCCCATATTAAATCAAAACAACCAAAACGTCTTGGATTCTGCGTTGTTGCCAGTATTTTAATTTAATATTTCTTTACTAAAGCGCCATCTCTTGACCGCCGCAAGAAAAGTGGCCGGGGTTTTCCTAGCCACTCTGTATAGGCCCGTAGGCCGCTAAAAGCAAAACGACGACGCAGCTACAGACATCGTTGTTTTGGAGTTATTGCTGCTCGTCAGTGTAGCGTAGTTGGAAGGAAAAGTTGGAAGAAGAAAGAAACACAGCAGGGTAGGTACCAAGGCACAGATGCCAATTTGAGCCTACTAATTTACAGGTATGTAAGCACAATCGGCCTGGATGGAAATATTATGCCAAGGACCACACCATTCGGGCAAGTATGAATAAATAAAAATGGTAAATAGCGCGGCGAATTATATTTTGTAACGATGAGAGATATCGAAAAACTTTAAATACAAAAATTGTTCAGTTTAATGAGACCTTTAAAATGAGGTATTACTTGACCCCTCGTCCTATTTAAGATTTTTGAGATAATATCTTTCGAATGTTTCCGCTTTTTTGAGGAGAAAAGGGGGTACTAAGATTTAGTTTTGGTCCTAATTTAATGAACTTTAAAAAGCACCACTATTTTTGTTGGTACAACTGCCCAGGAAAACCTCTCTGGAGAATAAGTGCATGCACTTCCTGTGGTTTGGAGCCCACGTTAAACTGTAGGTCACCTATGTCTGTCTGTACAAATTATCTATTGCCACGCACCAAACACAGACATAGGAGAAGAAGAAGAAGAAGAAGAAGAAGAAGAAGAAGAAGAAGAAGAAGAAGAAGAAGAAGAAGAAGAAGAAGAAGAAGAAGAAGAAGAAGAAGAAGAAGAAGAAGAAGAAGATGTAAAAAAAATAATTATAAGGGCAATTAGACACAAGAGAAATACCGAGATATGGGAAGCTGAAAGAAAGAGAAAGAGCGATAGACAGAGGTATAAAGCATTCGAAAGCTAAAAGCGGAACCAAACACCATTTACCGCATTTAACACTTACCCATGGTATTTAAGAAAGTGGTATAGTAAGCGATTGCTAATACAGTTTTGTCGTAATAACTGTGGTAAATGTCGTACCGAGTTCCCAATTTAATTGCATGATTTGCCGACTGACGATTTAAGATTGATGCTATTGTTAAAAGATCATTGGTATTTATATTCTAAAATGCAAAATAATTATGGATTAGGTTTTAATTTAATAATACCTTAAAGAAATATAACTATGAAATCTATAAAACGCCGTTTTACTTTCTATTAAACATTTCTTATCTATAAAAAATATTTTTTGACGTGATAACACGCTGTTTTGACGCCAAAAACCATTTATTGACGTCAAAAAATATTTCTTACTGTTAAAATTTAAAACAAAACAATCTAAGTTGCAGGCTTCCGCGGCCGTTGTTAATAACATCTAGGCTTCCGGGTTGGAGCCGCGTCATCGGTGCATGAACTGCCGACGTTTCGTCCTCGGTTGCACGGGACATCTTCTGGGCTGTGGTCACTTTGGGATATGGAACACAACTGGCGAGACCGGTGCAGGCACCGGGTTTATAAGAGACGGGTGGGTAACAAGGTGTGACTGCTGGGCCTGTGATTGGCTGTAGCGGTTGAGCGGCTGCAGGGTGGGGCTTGGGTTTAGTCGGAAATAGTAGTTTGTAGGCATTGTGGAGGGGATAGCTGTGGTCTCGGTTAATATTGTTAGGAGTTTTGTGTATTTCTATGGATTCACGCATCACACGGTTGAGGTAGGTGGAAGAACGGGCTAGGATTTTGGTCTTATCAAATTGAATGTTATGCTTTAGAATAAAGTCTGCCATAGTCATTTTGCACAACAAATTGGTTTGATTGGTTGTTGTCACAGAAATGGAGCACTCTGATTGGCCGAATAACGTGGGTGTGATATAGCCATTTTATGAAAACTTCTCTTGTTCGAGAAGGAAAATACCGAAAGCAACCTACTTACCTCATTTGCATCTACAAGCTCTGTTAACATTTGTTCATCAAACACCTCTTCGGGCGCTGCAATAGTATAAGAAATGGCGTCAGCTTTTTCTAACATCTTGTCCTTGCTTTCATCATCAAATAGATCGGTAAAATTCAACAAGTTGATAAATTCCTCTGTCACCGCTGTTACAATTTTCTGAACTGTCTGTCTTTTTTCAATCGGAAAATACTCTCTTACGTATAAAGCCTCGAATGTAGGTTGTAAACTAAAAATACATTTGGTGATTAACTTATTACTGATATTATTTGATGGTTTTTATTTAATTATGCATGGTATCTTTTTATTCTTCTGCAGTTTAAGAGTTAAAATACATATGGTATTAAGTTGGGGCTGCCTATAGGACAGCGGTCAAGGCCGCTGGTTTTGGTACTGGTCTTTCAAACGTGCTCTGGTTCGATTCCGGAACAGGGTGAGGCAGGGTGTTGTAAGTTATATGCATGTTAGATGTGGTCCATATAACCCTGGCAGTTGGTGTCTCCCGTAAGTGTAGCACAAAATTGGTTTAGTTAAAAGTAAATAAATGTTTACGTACATTTTACTTGTTTGCTTTTTACAAAACGCCATTCGAGATTTAGGCTTTTCTTCTATTTTGGCATTGTCCGAATCGATATATTGCCATCTGAAGTCGGTAAATGTTTTCGGAAGGAAAGATACCACTGGCTCTATTGCTTCCCATATTATATAATTTGCCAATGTCCTGAAAATTACATGCAATACTTAAGTAAGTTACAAACAATGCAAACTTGCGTTTTCACAAATCTATCCATTTCCTACAGAAAGTCTCACAGGTCAAAGGAAAAAACGAATAACAAGTGCAAACTCAAACCATTATCTTATCGCCATTTCACACGACTCGTCATTGCTCCAAAATAAATTTACATTCACATTTTTTTTAGAAAAAGTAGTAACAACCTGAATTTTTGAGGAGATCTTTAGTTTCGTACAAAGAACAACCACAAAAAGAATATGGTTGATCTGCTGGATGCTGAAACCGCCATTTTGCGTCAAAGGTCACAAAAAAAGGTTTTCAAGAATAACTTCATAACATTATATCTACGAAAAATGTTTTAAACAAAAGTCAAACAGCACCAAATTTTCTAGAAAAAAGGTTGTATAACATTTTTTCATAACCACAACCGTTTTCGAGAAAACGTGTGGTGAACGTATTCTCAACTGTTAGTGATGTATTTACTTATCTCCACGCCAACCCAGCGATAAATCAAATGGCCCTTTTTTTTGGTGGTATCCCCAGTAGGCCTATTCCACATAATTTCTTCCGAGCGTTGGATGTATTTTCGTACACGTCTCAAAAATTCGTTGTCGTAGTCGGAGAAGACGTCCGTCGACCTCATGGGCGCCTACCTCTCTGAACAACACCGTTTATATCTGAGCGTCGCTAAAGGCAACGAAAATGCAGAAAGGGTACGACGCCGTCAAAGGGAATGACGAAAAGGAGGCAGTCAACCCCGTCGTGACTGTAACCCCTCTGATAAGGCGCCAGGAGGACAGTATAGCGGAATTGCGGCTTAAAGTAAGTGAATTAGAGCATCAAGTAAAAAACTCTTCGACAAGCGAGAATGCGGTTGTGAAATACAAACAGCCGGGAGGCGGTTACTAGATAAAGCCGTTTAACCCTTAAGGGCAACAACTACTGCTAAACAATGGCTGCAAAGAATAGACCTGCTGGCAGAGACCAATACTTAGTCCAGTAAGTAAAGTCGATGGAACTACACTCCAATGAGCAGTTTGGCCTACAATGCGGTGGGTAAGGGCCACCGGACCATCGCTTCCGATACCCAGCCGTCTCGGACTCTTATATGAAGTACGGGGTGGTGTGGTAAGCACTACGCCTTAGACGGTTGCCTTACTTTCCTCACCCCTTGAGGTGTTTGGTTCCCAATTTTTTTAAAGCGACTGGGTAGGCCGCCCGCCAGGCATCTAGTCTCAGATTTGAACCCAAGAACTTCCGCGTAGCAGCCAAGTGCTCTAACCACTTGACCACTCTGGCGCCACTTAGTCCAGTACAGATAGTATTATTTAGATGGAGAATGATCCTCTATGGAGCGTGAAAAAAACTGGTACGATCTGACTAGGCACTATTTTGGGAAGAATGTAAAATGGCACTAATTGAAATGTATCCAGGAGATACATTTTGTTGTAACGATCTAGTAAAAATTACTAATTGGCAAAAAAATTCGTAGAAAGAATATCAGATTATTAACATGGTATGGTTATTTTACTAAAAACGTATGGTATAGAAGGAATAACGCGGTTTCTTGTATTCTAGCCAACATCAATGACCTGACAGTTAAGCACGCTGCTTCGTTTTATAGATTTAAAAATGTAGAAGCGTTGTGGCGGTTATTGACTCCATGGATATACAGTCGCAAAGCCACAAGTTCGCGGGTGCAAATTGTTCTGATGATTTTAGAAGCAGGCGTTATCGTGATCGTGCTACAGGTAGAGATGAACGGCAAGTGGGGCCGCTTAAGTTGTCTACTATGGACATTTCTTCTCGGAAACCGATGGCCAGCAAGGTGCAATGCTTTAATTGTAAAATCTTTCACCATTACGCAAACTCTTGTCTTGAGAAAAGCCGCCGACATCGACCCCATTAACAAAACTAGGACGACAATAAAAGCAGAACCGCAAGTCTGAACCTATATTGACGTTACAACCGAACCAAAGCAGAGTTAAAATTACTGCGCACTATTTTGATGTGCACATGGGACAGAGCAGCCTTAAAGGAATCCTGGATTTAAAAAGCTTTTACTGATTAATTACACCTAAAACTGCAAGCAACATCAGTCGTGGCGACCGGGTATGGGGGTGTTGTAATCCAACCATTAGGTGAAACTGTTTTGACAATGCTGGTAGACTGGACTCAAACCACTGTACCAGCGGTTGTTGTAAATAATGAGGTGATCAAGGAACGTCATTGAATTGCCAGAGGTACGTGATTGGGGGTAGAGAGAGAGGCCAGAGAACACAAAAGCCAAATGAGACTGTTTTCCCTGTTGATAAGATAAAAATATAGTGTACTCAGGTTACCGACAGTGCGGCGACTCAGATTCGAAACGTACAGGTGACTAATTCAGCAGTGCCCTATTGGTTACTTTACTTTACGATATTTGATTAAGTAAGAGCGCTATTAGTGCAGCATACAATTGGGGAGCTTGAAGTGCCATGCGGTGATTCTGATGCCAAGCAGTGAGCTTGACGTACTAGCAGTCGGTAAGCCTGATACCAAGCGGCGAGCTTAATCTACCAGCAGGCGGTGTGCGTGATACCAGACGGTGAACCTGATGCCAAGCAGTGAGCTTGACGGGACAGCAGGCGATGAGCCTCAAGCCAGGATGCGAGCCTGATGCCAAGCGGTGAGCTTGACGGGTCTGCAGGCGGCGAGCCTGATGTCAAGCAGTGAGCTTGACGTACTAGCAGGCGGCAAGCCTAATGCCAAGCGGGGAGCTTAATCTACCAGCAGGCGGTGAGCGTGATACCAGGCGGTGAATCTGATGCCAAGCGGTGAGCTTGACGGGACAGTAGGCGATGAGCCTCAAGCCAGAATGCGAGCCTGATGCCAAGCGGTGAGCTTGACGGGTCTACAGGCGGCAAGCCTGATGCCAGGCAGTGGGCTTGACGTACTAGCAGGCGGTAAGCCTGATGCCAACCGACGAGCTTAATTTACTAGCAAGCGGTAAGCTTGACGGGTCTGCAGGCAGCGAGCCTGATGCCAAGCAGTGAGCTTGACGTACTAGCAGGCGGTAAGCCTGATGCCAAGCGGCGAGTTTAATCTACCAGCAGGCGGTGGGCGTGATACCAGGCGGTGAACCTGATGCCAAGCGATGAGCTTGACGGGACAGCAGGCGATGAGCCTCAAGCCAAATTGCGAACCTGATGCCAAGCAGTGAGCTTGACGGGTCTGCAGGCGGCGAGCCTGATGCCAAGCAGTGAGTTTGACGTACTAGCAGGCGGTAAGCCTGATGCCAAGCGGCGAGTGTAATCTACCAGCAGGCCGTGGGTGTTACATCAGGCGGTGAACCTGATGCCAAGCGGTGAGCTTGACGTACTAGCGGGCGGTAAGCCTGATGCCAAGCGGCGAGTTTAAACTACCAGCAGGCGGTGGGCGTGACACCAGGCGGTGAATCTGATGCCAAGCGATGAGCTTGACGAGACAGCAGGCGATGAGCCTCAAGCCAGATTGCGAACCTGATGCCAAGCGGTGAGCTTGACGTACTAGCAGGCGGTAAGCCTGATGCCAAGCGGCGAGTTTAATCTACCAGCAGGCGGGGGGCGTGACACCAGGCGGTGAACCTGATGCCAAGCGATGAGCTTGACGGGACAGCAGACGATGAGCCTCAAGCCAGGATGCGAGCGTGATGCAAAGCGGTGAGCTTAAAGAGTCTGTAGGCGGCGAGCCTGATGCCAAGCAGTGAGCTTAATCTATCAGCAAGCGGTGAGCGTGGCAGTTAATTAATATAGCTTTTGTAAAAGAGAAGTTTGGAAATCAGTATATTACTACCAGTTGAGAATACGTTGACCACGCTTTTTCTCAAAAACGGTTGCATTATCTAAAATATGTTATCGAACTCTTCTTATTAAAAATTACGTGTTTTTCAATTTCTGTAGGAAATATTCTTTTCTACAACTGTCAAAAAAAGTAACCATTACAGGTTAGTTTTTGTTTGTCAAAATTCGTGTTTTTTATTGATGGCTAATTTATTAACGTTGCCCATAGCAGCATGAGAAGAGTATGTATTTTAACGCCCATAGCAACGCAAAAAAATCGTTATTTTTCTACTGGCTTGCGGGAAATAGGCTTTTCCAAACGCAAATCGATTATGAAATAATAATAAAAATAATGTAAAAGTGACAACTACTACTGAATTTCTTTCAAAAATGTCAGATCGGGACCAAAAATCCAACTAAAATTATAACCTACGAGTAGTAAAGCACACCAGTAGAAAAAAACGTCATATTTCTTTCTATTTTTGATACACTCTGTATATCCCCACAAGTTCTTTTTCATGTCGGTGAACCAATCTTATTTATTTTTAATTTTATTGTAAGTTACACAGACCAATAAAAAAACTTATTCAAGGGTAGCGGTGTAAACAAACTCCGCATGTCATAGATTGATGCAGAATTATCTCTCTTTAACAGGGCAAAGTCGACAATTTAATTTTTTTGCAATTAAATAACACGATTTTACCTCAATTTCTTTTAATGGAATACAGTTGCAGAAAAAATATTGTGTGCAACTTGTGCGAAAAATGCCTCTAGCGCCCTGGAGTGATTTTTTGCCTCGGCTAACGCTTCGTCAAAAAACTTCCATCCTTGTGCGCTAAAGTATCAATTAGCGCACTAAATCAAAGCTTTTTAACAAGGCGTTAGATAACTCAAAAAATGATTTGAAGGCGCTAAAGGCATTTCTCGCACTAGTTGCACACAATATTTTTTCTGCAACTGTATTCCAGTAAAAGAAATCGAGGTAAAATTTTATTTGCAAAAGAAAATGGAATCGTTGATGTTGCTCATGGCAGCGTGCACTAACGTATCTTTCCCAATACCGGCTACGTAAGTACGCTTTAATTCCATAGGTAAAAGAAACGAAAGTTTCTCATAACGTTTGTTCATTTGATTACACTTGACGACGGAACTTAATAATGTCACTAACATTTTTAGGAAAATAGTAGTAGGAAAATAATAGTTATTTAAATTTACAGCAACAGTCACAGCTTACTTGCGAAATAAAAAAAAATTAAAACCAAATGACAGATGTCAAATTTACAAATATTTTCTTAATATTTTAAGGTAATTGTTGCTGTTAGTGAAAACAATATAATAATTAACACGTAATGTAAGGATATAGTATTCTCGGAAAACAATATAAACCTCGGCTACGCCTCGGTTTATATTACCCTACTTTGAATATTGTTATGTCCTTACATTTCTTGTGGCTTAAATAATCATTTTCTACTTCCGTTAGGTAGGAGACACTTTATTTTACTAATTTGAGTTAGGCAATGAACTCCATTTTTCACTGAGTGAAATAATTAGATCATTTGGTTAAAACGGGCATAGGCAATCGTCATTTTTCGAATTGATTTATAAGTGTCATGAAAATGTAAAAAATTAATAATTTCAAATGCACTTTTGTATTTATCAGAGTGGAAGTAGTAAAACTATTGTATTTAGCACGTAAGAAAAAAACGGGTGAATATTTTACACATGTGATTACAACACTCGCATAGGGGCTCGTGTTGCAACTTTCACATTGGAGAAATAGTCACCCTCATTTTCTTACTTGTTACATAATAGCAACGTGAAAAAAAAGTTCTTTTTTGCGCTGCTGCGGACAACGTTAAAAAAACCGCCACCGTTAAAAAAAGACGTATTTTGACAAACAAACTCTAACCTGAAAAAGTTACTTTTTTTTGACAGTTGTAGAAAAATAACTATTTTGTGGGTGCAACCGTTATTAGGTTATTCGCGAAAAACTGTTTGAGCGACTTTTGATCTAAAATGGCGGCGTAAGCAACCAGCGGATCAACAGTGATCTTCTCCAAAAATTTAGCTTGTTATTACTTTTTCCCGTGATTTGACCATTTTGAACCTACTCGTATAGTGAGCATTGCAATAAGGCGACAAACATTTTAATAGTAAATCGGCAATATTAAAAACTATTACAAATATTTAGCAAACAAACGAATCGTTTCGATGCTAACGCGATTATTCACTCGGCGCTTGCGCAACAACACAAACGTTCGTATTTTTGCCGAATACACGGGTCGCCTGGAACTAATATAAAAAAATTAACAACGAATGATTACCTTACCTATTTGAAGTTGATTCCAACAGATCCTCTAAATGGTCCAAATAATCAGTAGAAGGAATATATATTTCTTCCTGTTCGAAAACCGTTTTCTCCGGGTTAACAATATTTTCAAAAAGACGCACCCAATTAACAAACGGATATTTATTTTGAACGTTTTTAATTGTGGTTTTGTTGAACTGATGGGTTTTTTCCAATATCTACAAATATACGAGGTAAATTAATTTAAGTTTGTCTGATTAGCAACTAGCGTCTAGACGCTTGGTCTACAGCCGATCCTGAATTGCGCAATATCATCTAATATTGGCTCGCATATGTGCGAGTGTGATATTTACATCGAGATTTGCATTGTTAAAGCCGATTTTTTCATTGCTAATAAATTGCATTCAATAGAAAACAACAAATCCTTTTTCTTTTAATTTAATACCAGACTTGAGTGTTAGTATGCCGTCAATCAGTGAGTGAATGCAAATTTGTCTTCGTATTTTTTCCTTAAAAATATAACTGCTCTTAACAAATAACCTCGCGTAAACAGCAAAACGCAACAACAGTGTTTTAAAAAAACTATAAAATAAAAAAAATTTTGGTCCCAACCGAGATTCGACCCCGAAACTACTTATGCAGTAAAAAAGTAGTACGACCGAACACCCCCCCCCCTCCCCATATCCATCTGTGCCACTACGAAGTTGTGGTTTACACACATTTCAGCTGCATGCAGAGGAGGTGCGCAAGTCATGTTAGGTAGGATCGGCTGGTGCCCAAGGGGCTAGACGCTAATCAAATGTGAGCTTACGCGAAGCAGTTTCATTTTAAACAGCAAAGTCTCTTGCAGTTCCAACGACGCTGTTTTTTGGTCAGCTCCCAACAAAACTGCTATGTTAACCATGTAATCATGATAATTTTCCTTGACTCTTTCTTCTACAGCTTCAATGACAGGTTCATCTACCTAAGGTTAGCACTTTTCCCCAAACCAAACAAATACAAAAAATTACTGTACCTACCATAAAACTTGGTCCTTCTTTATCCATCGTTGTCCTAATGTAAAGCAACTGTAAAAAATTATAACCCACTTTTCTTAACTTGACCAATAGTTCGTCCACACTGAAATTATCCTCACTCCAATTAGGCCCTGCAGCAACTGGCCATCCTCCCAAGAGTCCCAAAACCCGTTCGATTGAAGTAAATCCGTATTTTTCGATAGCCGCTTCGTCCATACAGGATCTGAAGAATTTCTTCAATGCTTGAATTGCTTTAGGTTCCGATGGGTCGATGGGTTTTATTAACATTAGGCTTGTCTGATCGTCTACCTCCTTTTTGACCATTTCTTGTAACGAAGCCGGTTTTTCTTCGTAAGTTTTTTTAAATATCCCGCCACATGTGAACTTGTAGAAGTCTTGGCAAGGATCTACAGCGGGATCTATGAAGCTGAGGACATCCGATGAAGCTTTCCGACAACCCGGTGTAGTGCACACATCTGAAGACACTATTTTTTTCCCATTAGTAAGCTTTGTGATTTAAAATTTAAAATTTACTAACCTGGTTTGAGCAGCAGGAAAAGGTTTGTTAACACCACAATTGAGATAATTTTAACTCCAACCAAATCTTCGATTTTTAACATTTTAAACTTCATTTAGGTAGTTTCGTTTGTAAGAAAACAGTTTTTTGACAACATACGGTGTAAGTCACTGTCGAGATGCGTATGCGATCAGGAGAAAACTAAGAGTTTAACGACATTTTTCTACATTTAAAAATATTATTTGATTGCTTACGAGAACGGGTAACTATTCAAATTGAATAAGTGGAGTCAAGGATGTAATTACTACGTCCCACGTAGGTTAGTTGTTTCTTCCTGAAACGCAAAATAACCGTTTAAAGGTTATTACAAAGTTAATAAGTCTATCTACGCACTTTACGGATGACTAAAATATACAGTTTATGAGTTTATTGCCGCTTACTTAATTTTATTAAACTTCATATTAAAAACGTTTTTTCAATTCTTGCAAATTTCGCAATTTTGGCGATATTTTCAGTAGAAGTAAAATAAAAGGCTTTTTTATTTTTAACTGTTCTTTGGAAGTATAAAAATGTATTTAATTTATTGTAAATAAAACAATTCTTAACTTCAACAGGTTTCTTATCTTAGCCTTATACGTTCAACGTGTTTACACGTCATTATCAAGGGCAAGATAGCTTGATCTTGGTTTTCTATATCTGCGTCCAGATGACTTGATTTCTCATTCAAAAACGTCTTATAACGGTGAATTTAAGAGATCAATTTGTTTATTCATTAAAGGTACAGATTTTAAATGTTTATGAATTTCAAATGCTTCTAGTATATCCAACTTACGTTTGTCATCACAAAAGTGTCAAAATTTTATAGTGTTATTAGATGTCATTGAATGATTGTGTTCTAATAAGTGTTTAGTGTAATTGGATTTATGTGGGTGTTTGTATTTGTAACAACGTACGTGTTCTTTATACCTAATATCAAAATTTCTAATTGTTTGTTCTATATAAACCGAATTACAGTGCGAGCAATTTAATTTGTAGATGCCTAATTTTAGTAAATTATCGGTTTTTTCTTTAGCATTAAACAAAGTGTTTAAAATGTTTCTTGTTGTTTTACGAGTTATTTTACATTTTATTTGTTTTGTTTATAATTTTGGCATTTTTTTCTGATTTATTGCCAAAATATGGAACTGAGGCGTATTTCATTTTATCTGATGAAGTAGTTGGATAAATGTTCTGAATAGCTAATTCATAATTTTTTTTTAATTAGTGTATCAATAAGTTGAGTATTATAACCATTATTGTATGCAATTTGTTTAATAATCTAAATTTCTCTATTATAACTAATTTCACCTAAAGGAATCGTTAAAGCGCTATGTATCATGGACCTGTATGCTGCTAATTTATGTGTGTTATGATGACAAAAATCGTGTGGTATTGTAATGTCTGTTTGTGTAGGTTTTATATAAACAGAATATTCAAGTTTATTATTTGAATCAATTTTTATGTTCAAATCTAAAACGCTAATAGACCTATTTCGTTCAGTTTCTAGTGTAAATGCTATTTTTGTGTGCAAGCTGTTAATAAAAATCAAAAATTCATTGATTAACTCAAATAAACATAACCAAACCAAAATATAACTTTCTCAGAATGGTTTGATTCAAATATTTGATCTTCTAGATTTTTCATAAATATATTAGCTAAATGCGGTGAATTTGGACTTTATTTACACTAGAAACTGAAAAAAATAGGTCTATGAACTTTTTAGATTTAAGCATAAAAAGTAATTCAAATAATAAACTTGAACATTCTATTGATATAAAACCTACACAAACAGACATTACAATACCACACGATTCTTGTCATCATAAAACACATAAATGAGCAGCAAACAGGTCCATGATACATAGCGCTTTGTCGGTTCTTTTGGATAAAATTAGTTATAATAGAGAAATTTCGATTATTAAACTAATTGCGTACAATAACGGTTATAATGGTCAACTTAATGATGCAATAATTAAAGAGAACAATTATAAATTCTCTATTCAGAAAGTTTATCCAATTACTTCATCAGATAAAATAAAATACGCGTTCAATCTATATTTTGGCCATCAATCAGAAAAAATTGGCAAAATTATAAACAAAACAAATAAATGTAAAATAAGTTTTAAAACAACAAAAAACATTTTAAACACTTTGCTTAATGCTAAAGAAAAAAAACCCTGCACTTTAACAGGCATATACAAATTAAATTGCTAGCACTGTAATTCGGTTTATATAGGACAAACAATTTGAAATTTTGGCATGAGGTACAAGTACTGTGTGTTCAAAAAGTAATTACATAAGGGTTGGCCATGGAAATTAAATTTCTGGCTTTGCATGGTTTAGAATTTAACTGTCATCACTCTGTCAGTGTCACTACAAATAACAAATTACAAGCTTAACCTAAAAATTTTAAGTGACATATATTTTTTTGTTTAAATTCTAAAGCATGCAAAGACAGAAATTTTATTATGTAATTACTTTTTGAACACACGGTATAAACACCCCCATAAATCCAATTACGCTAAACACTTATTAGAACACAATCATTCAATGACATCTAATAACACTATCAAATGTTTACACTTTTGCGATGACAAACCTAAGTTGTATATACTAGAAGCATTTGAAATTCATAAACATTTAAAATCTGCACCTTTAATGAAGAAACAAATTGATCTCTTAAATTTACCGTTATTAGACGTTTTGGAATGAGAAATCAAATCATCTGAACGCAGATATAGATAACCAAGATCAAGTTATGAAGGTTGATTGCTCCTATAGCAGCACCAACTGTTTACTTTTAATCTTGTCTTTGATAATGACGTGTAAACACGTTGAAATACGTGTAAGGCTAAAATACAAAACCTGTTGAAGTTCAGAATTGTTTAATTTACAATAAATTAAAATGAACTTCAATGAAGTAAAGCTCGAACTTATAAATAAAATAAAACTGTATTGTTTTTTATTAGTATTTGGAACTATTCGTTTCGAGTTCCGGGATATTGAAATAGACTTTTTCTTTAAAATATACTTTGAGGTAGAAAAACCAACCCAGGTTAAAAGTTTGGTACTACAGAGATGAAAACAAATTTAATCAAAGTGAAGGCGTGTCTTTGATTGATTTTTAAAAGCCATTACTTTAAAATTAATGACGGATAATTCTGCATCAATCTATGCGGATTTTTTTGTACACCGCTACTTTTGAATAAGTTTTTCCTGTCACTCTGTATAACTCATATGAAATTGAAACTAAATAAGATTGATTTACCAACACAAAAGAAAACTTGTGGGGGATAAACAGGGTGTATCAAAAATAGGTACAATTATTCAAACCAGTGGTACCCTACATATTTCAAAAATCATTTGAGTTTTCCTAATTGAAAGTAATATACAATAAAATAAGGTTTTGTTTGAGAACTGCAATAGAAATTGCATTTTAATTTAAACTCTACAAGGTTATTACATAAATTGTAAGATAAAGCCAATGTGGCGAAAACGTAAAAACTTACCTTGCAGTCGATCAGACACTTTTTGTACATCAACATTTCTTATTCTTATTTTCAGTTTTTGTTTTGCTGCCGCTGTCTTTGAACTCCAAGTTTTGTTACTACCCTGCTGTTATAATTTTGAGTCAAATTTTCAATAATTGTTTTCTTGTGCCCTAAGCGTTTCTTTACCAAAGAAATTTTTTTTCAGGTTTGTATACAGAGTGTACCAAAAATAGGTACAATATTTAAAACGCATAGTAGATGACAGTATAAGTAAGCCAGAAAAAAACTGTTGTGTGTTAAGGGTATCCTGAAGGTACGGAAACATAGTTTTTAAAAATTTGGCCCAAAATTGTTTGAGTACTGTAGGATAATAATAAAATTTTGAGTTCAAAACATGTGTTATCAGTAGAAATACTAAAACTTATCATTATCATATCAGCTGCAAGGTATGTTTTTACGTTTTTGTCACATTGGGTTGAAACTACAAAAAATCGTAATAATCTTGTAGAGTTTAAATGTCTCTTCATTGTTTTCTATCAATCTCAGCAGTTGTCAAATAAAATATTATTTCATTTTATGTATTTTATTTTTTAATTACGAAAAATTTAAATGATTTTTGAAAAATTAATGGATTTTGAGTAAACTAACATTAAAGCCAAATTTTAAAGCTGATTATTGTGCTGCAAAAAGGATTTTATTTATTTTAACGTACTTTATTAGATTTTACTTTGAAATTGTCAAAATTATGTTTTCGAGAAAAAACATTCGCACCGTCTAAAAACCCGTCAAATTTTCGCTTCAAATTTCTTTAAGTTCGTTTTATCCATAATTGTTTGATATACCTTCATACATCTGCTTTCATCAAAAGCGTTAGGGAGATTATAAAGGTAATCCCTTAACGTGTAATACATGCGTTAGCATTTACAAAAGTGAAAGTAATAATTATTATCGCGATATCTTATTGGTAGTTAGTATCTTGTAGCACATAATAAAGTGATTTTACTCTAAATCAGGTTTGTTTCTGTTTTTTTCTGTAAAGTTGGCAATTAATAATTATAATTTTATTAATTAAGTCATTATATTGGTAATGCAGAATGCTACGAATGTGATACTTTTGATAGTTATATGTTGTGAGTTTTGCCGTAGTTACGCAAAGTAAGTTAATACGTCTTTATCCACAGTTATTTGCAATATATATGCAATAGTCACGCATAACCCAAAAATGAGAATGATATTCCCACAGATTATTATACAGGGTTGGGCAAAAGTGCGAAACAATGCAGATATTTTTAATACGGCAACTCCCATTTTGACAAAATTTTGCTACATGAAGGTTTTGATATACGGCGCATACAATGAAAATATTAACGGTTTAAAAAGACTTCCGGTTTAGCCGCAAATGATATCAACTTTTTTATTTTAAACAAAACACTGTGTATATTTTTTGATATATTGATAGAACTCTTTTTTGCGAGTTCAATGATATAAGATTTTATGCCTTTATTTTCAATAACTTTTAGAGATATCGAACAATAATTTTTCGTAATTGTTATCTAGCAGCTCATGAAAACAAAAGAATGTGAGAAGCTGATGTAATGTTGTCAAATATGCTTGTTGTGTTGTTTTAATGTTCGATAGATTGAGCAGTGTGGTTGCAGTAATCAATTAATTTATGTAATAAAATACAGGATTGCAAAAGTTTAAAAAATAAATTTGGGCGAAATAAATCTCGAGGATTTAAAACATAAATCTATCTATGTAATGTTCGTTATCTACCCAGTAGTATCGTGCTACAAGACATATTAGGTACAACACTAATGGATGTCTAAAGTTGCCGGACACGATCATCCAGTGGATGTCTAGTGGACGTCCCGTGGACATCCACAATGTCCGGATGGGATATGCAATACTTGTGCTATATGGGTATTAACGTGTAATGTTCTTATGAAACCTCATATTATTTAACAGAAAGAAATAAATAGAGTTATTTCAAAGATATGAAAAAAATATACAAGGTGCCGCTTAAAATAAGAAACGTGCATGTTCTATCTTCAAATCCAGTAAACCGTGCAAAAAAAATAGATACCCCTGCAGGGGTAACCCCAGCGAGAACGACCCTTATGACATTTAAAAATTGTATTGCAACTACTGCCAAAATGATCAAAAACGTGATTAAACTGTTCTGTTTTTGGGATGCTGTAACTCCATTTCCGGTTTCATGTTTACAGGAACATATTTTGTTGTTTTGACGTATAGAATTGGTCTTCAAAGTTTGTTTACACTTTTTAAATTAACTCTGCAATAATAAAAATGTTATAGCAAACAAAAGAAACATTAAATTGTAACAAAATAAACTAAATATACAGGGTGTCTTCAAAATATGTATTTTATCATCATCATAATCGATCCTCATATACCTAAAGGTGTCGAGGTCTTTCACTCCGGGTAGGCTCTTCGCTTGTGTAGTAGGAGGTAGTGGGGCTTTTGGCCTTTAAACCACCACGCTCCTGAAGCTTATGCCACCCTTCATGCACATTCATTCAAGCCATACGCACATGTGTTTTATTTGTATGTTATGTTGTGTGTGGCTTTGTTACTTGTCTTGGTCAGCCAGTAATCAAGGCAAGCGCCGTTAATTGTAACTCAACGTCGAATGGTTGCCGAGCTCGATACCGATCCACAGAATTACAGAAAATTTTTCTGCTTCCGGGATTCGTACCGAGGACTCGCGCATTGTGAGCCTGATCCTCTTACCACTGGACCACTCAGCCATATATTTATTTTATAAAAAATTAAATTTGATTTATGAACATTGATAAGCAAAATACATTTTTTTACAAAATTGGTTTTATTATCAACATATTTCAAGTATCCCAAATTGGGCACTTGCTTGCACCTCTGTCAAAAATGTAATGCATTTTTGTTATAAATTGTCCAATTGCTACGAAAATATTTGTGATAAAAGCGGATATTTTTTCGAACAATTTTTGCTTTTTAGAAATTTTGATATCTTTTACCGTTTAGTCGTAAAAAATTAAAATTTGAATTATTGTTGGGAGGCATCTCCACAAATCTGCGTATATAGTCAGCCCCCCCTCCAGCCCTACAATATTTTTTTGACAGGGGTACCTAATTTAAACTACTATAATATAACATAAATATAATAAAACTAAAAAATCGAAAAGTGTCTTTTACTTTTACCTTATCGATGTGCATAAACCAAATTTCATCGAAATCGACTGAAGCGTTTCCGTTTTATAAAAGATAAACATTTTTTTTTAAACGGTTTTTCCATAGCGCGTTATTGTTGCGTTTTCGTATACAGATAAGTTGGCTTGAATTGACTTATTTTGACCACAGACATCGCTTGCTGGTACATAAATTTCGGAGACACCCTGTATATAGTAAAACTACAAAAGAAAATTGTAATTAATGTTACAGTCAGCTGAGGAGTCGTATTAATTTTAAATGTAAGAATATTCATGGATACGTGCATTCCTACTTGGCACGTCCCTTATTTCTCTTGCTTGTCGCTTTTATTAATTCCCTATACATTCCCTGTAGCACATATTAATTATCCGTGTTTACAGTAAATAGTGACACTCTTTATAGTTTGTTTAAATTTTGCAAAATAGGGTAAGTAAAAATAACTAAAATTACCAACCGGACCTTATACACTGTGTCTATAAAGTAACCCCCCCTCCCCCCAACTAACTTTTGACCAACTTGATATTTTACCATTAAACTTGGTGTGCTGTAATGGGAAATTAAATACTATTTTTTAGCCAATAATTAAATTTTGTGTCGTTAAAAATGGCGGCTGGGCGCCATTTGAATTTTTTTAAAAAAGAAAAAGGTGGTCGAGCGACGCCTTATTTGAAAGGTCTTTTAGTTCTGCGTCGGATCCTAGAGTTTCAAAGAAAAATATTCAGCCATAACAAAATGACAATGATAAAGAAGTATATTTAAAAAAATTAGAATTAAAGCAAAAAGAAATGAAAGTGTTCGTAATGTTCACCATTTACTTCTTGGCACATAAAAAGTCGGTTATGAAATTCCTGCCTTACATTTTCATACGTTTCTGGAGTGATATTTCTGCAAACTTCTGTAATGCGTTGCTCCAGTTCTTCAATTGTTTCTGGACGGGTTCTGTACACTTTCGATTTTAGATATCCCCATAGAAAAAAATGTAAGGGGATTAAATCTGGGGAGCGAGCCGGCTGTTCTGCAGGCCCCCGCCTACCAATCCGTCTTCCAAGAAAATGTTCGTTGAGAAAATCAGAAACAGGTCTATAATAATGAGGCGGCGCACCGTCTTGTTGGAACATAACGTTTTCATTATTATTACCAGCCATCTGAGATATTTCTGGGAAAATTTTGTCTTGCAAATGAAAAAGTGGACTACTGAATAAAAAAATCAAAAAAATGTTGAATTGTCCATTTGTTTAAAATCCGCCATTTTGTTATGGCTAAATGTTTTTCTTTGAAAGTCTAGGATCAGACGCAGAACTAAAAGACCTATCAAATAATGTGTCGCTCGACCCCCTTTTTTCTTTAAGAAAAATTCAAAATGGCGCCCAGCCGCCATTTTGAACAATACAAAATTTAATTATTGGCTAAAAAGTAGTATTTATTTTCCCATTTAAGCACACCAAATGTTGTAAAATATCATGTCGTTCAAAAGTTAGTTGGAAGGGGGCGTTACTTTATAGGCAGCCGGTATACATTTCAATTAAACTACATCTCAGTAATTGTACGAATAAAGTTACAATATGTTGCTATTATATGAATATAGATCTCCTAATACCGCAACTGAAATGATTATTATTTATTCCTTTATTTGATGAAACCTTCTCGTAAATTGCAATAAAGCAGAAATAAAATCTCGCTCTCGTCCCACACCTAATTCAACTAACAACCGGTCAAACCTTACATTGAAGTACTTGCAGGGTTAAATTTAATAATAAACTCTCTGTAATTTCATTTAATTGTATTTGGATGCACTCTTTGTTACCGGCCCCTAGCGGAGGTGTCTTATTTAGAGTTCCACTATAATAGCATAGCGGGTGAGCGTTTACTAAACGATGACACGCGACATTATTTTGTTAGCAATCTCTTTGTATCGCGTAATAACAAAAGCGGCTTCCCCGTAAGTTGCTCACAGCGACCGTGAATCATCTTCATGTGTACGAATATTTTTGTGGGTGGAAAATACACTGCTGCGTATGAGAACGTAGGTGTAACGCTTGATTTGTTAAGTGAGTAAATGAAGAAAGTGAAACAGAATAAAATATATGAATCACTTTATTTATAAGTTTGAGCTTCACTTCGTTGAAGTTCATCTTAATTTATTGCAAATAAAACAATTCTTAAATTCAACAGATTTTTTTATTTTAGCTTTATACGTAATTCAACGTGTTTACACGTCATTATCAAAAGCAAGATTAAAATGAAACAGTTGGTGTTGCTATATAAAATCAAGTCATCTGGACGCAGATATAGAAAACCAAGATCAAGTTAGGACAATTTATTGTTCCTATAGCAACACTTTTAATCTTGCTTTTGATAATGACGTGTAAACACGTTGAAATACGTATGAAGCTAAAATAAATAACCTGTTGAAGTTAAAAATTGTTTTATTTACAATAAATTAAATATAAATCACTGTTTATTTTTATATTTAAAAATATTTTGATTCAGGTTCGGCCGTTCAGAATTTGAACGTTCGATATACTGAGTGAACACAGTATATCGACCAATCACGGCAGCGCATTTGCCGATTTATCAGCCAATAGTAAAGTAATATCATAAACGATTATAATTGTGTCGGATAAAATTCATTATACAGTGTGCGGCAACTAAAATGTCACCAGCTGATATTTCCACAACTATAAAAAATTCAGCAACATTTTTTTTTAATTTTATGGGACAGAAGGGGCCATATATTACGCTAATAGTGAGTTTTAAAAAGCTCCCATATTTTAAGAAATAGGAGTTAATTTGAATTTTTTTAACGGAATAATGTATAATTGTTAACCTCCGCATCAAAATATGTACAGCATATTTTTTTTCAGATTTCTGTAAACACTTTTAGTACTTCTAATAAATGACGAGATGAAACTCTATAAATATTAAAAAGCGAAATGAGATTTGTTGATGTAAGAAGAAAGAGATGGCAGGTGCTGCGGTGTTCAAAAAAGAGTGAGGTTATGGACTGCGGTGTTCTGAAAAGAACTGGGGTTTTTTGTATCATATACTCTGAGATTAGGCTCCTTTCGATCCTGAGAACGAATTGAACTGAGTCTGTGTAAGACCGTTGCTTAGAGCAATGCAGCAACAGCTATATGAATTTAGTTTCTGGGCCGTATTTTGAAGGTTAGACTTTTTTCGATACGGAAAACGAATTCAGCTATTCGTCGAAAATGCAGCCCTTTTACACCCTTTTTCAACCATCGTCGCGTGGCAAAATAACAAATATTAGCCGTTGTCGCTTCACAGAATAACAAGCATTTTCAAGCGTATTGACAGCAGGAAACGAAAAACACCTCTTGTTTTGCATGTTAATTAAAGACTAGGTGATTATTTTCCAAAGCAGTGAAGTCATCGTTGCTTAGCGAACAAACATTTGCAGATGTAGTAGTATCTATAGAAGAAAACGAAAATTGCCTGTTGCTTAGTGACGTAACAATTAGACAGTTCTGCATGTTTATTGTCACTTTAATATCAACTAATTTTTATTAGATTATAGTTGAATGTTATTTAAAGACGGCCGAAGACAGAATCTATTGATCCTTTCAAATAATATTCACTTTTAAGGGCTTGTAACATACATAAATAGGCATTTGCATTATACAGGCTTTAATGCAACTGCAATAGCTGCATTGGTGTAGTTACGCCATTGTGCACGTATGCAGTCTTATATCGACACAGCTTATTTATACTCTTTCAAAGAAGTTACAAAATAAAATTATAGAGTGTAGCCTCTGTAATAATGGAGTTAAAAACACTTTATGAAAGCATCAGTTGCTCAGAGCATACAGGTTTGACACCGCTATCAATGGAGCTAGGTAAACTTAATCGGGATAATGACCACGCAACATCCTTCTTGATGATAAACTCATAATCACCATGATTCATTTTGATTAACTCTTTATCAATGATGTAGTCAGAGAGATATAAAAAATCAGTAAGGACCAAAATGGTTTCATTAAAGAAATTTATTGACGTCCAAAGAAAATGCGATATCCGCCATTTCAATAGACGCCATTTTAGAAAGCACCTCAAATCAAAACAGCTGCTTTGACTTTTTGCAACCGAAAACCGGAAAAGAAGTTCTTAAATAAATATTCACAGGTAAATTTTTATACATGAGAATCTCACGGGGTCCTATCCAGGGACTGAACTGCATGTGAAGATTGCTTTTAGAGCAAACTTTCCAGTCTGCGATTTGAAAGCGATGCGTCGAGAACTTTTCCGATATCCCTGACCCTTAAGGTCATGGTTGCATAGTTGACGAGGTTGAAAATCTTTCTGTTAAATGGATTACCGCATCGCCCGCATCAGGGGGTTTCTTGGATCTTTCGAGTTGCTATTGTTTTCGTTCTTGTAAACTACATACATGTTCCTGCTTATTGAATAAGTTTAAATGCACAGCTGCTTGTAAACTTACCGCCTTTGAGAATATGCCTGAACAACACGCTGAAGTGAATGCTTACGTAACTCACGATAAATTTGAATTTTTAAGCCTCATAAATAGATAATAAGGTAAATAAAGTGCAGAGTTCAGTTCAGTTCAGTTCGCGTTAGTGTAGATCATTCTTATAGTGACCAGTAAATGTAGTGTTAGTGAATTAAGCTTAGTATATCAGGTGAATCAGGTAACAGCCTACCGCGCGCTTCAGGGCGTTTTTGTTTGGCAAGACAAGACCAGAGTGTTATGTGAATTTGCTCAAAAAACAATCAAACAAACTGATGAGCGTTACCTGAAAGGTTGAGTGGAAGACTTGGATTACTTACTGATTCAAGAACAGGTGAAAGAAAACCGTTTCAGCAACGCTAATCACAGCTAAGTAGTAGATAGAACTAGTACTAGATTTACCTAGTAGGGTCTACATTGACAATACTCTAACACAATTGTAAAATAGGGGGGAGTAGATATTAAGAAACTGAAAATAATTAAAAAAAAACAGATACTGTTATTTTGTTAGGACAGTCGTTTATGCAATAAGAATTATTTTCGCTAAGCTCGGCAGGATAGAACGCGCACAGAGTAATTTTCGGAACTAAACTGCCAGCGGAAAGGTTGCGGGAGGAGGTAGACTTCTGAGAAATGGTTGCTTATTCATACAAAAGCGGATGGTATTACTAAGATGTTAAAAATACAGTTCTTGGTAAACTGTCTGGGTATGAAACAATAATACATTTTATCACAGCTACCTGCTGAATTTGAAACATAGGGCAAAACAGTAACAATAACGAAAACAGATTTGCAATAAAACTCAAAATTCGAATAATTTGAACAAGTTCAATGGCGGATTGCTTAGCTTCCAAAATATGATTTTCAGTATTTGTGCTTTTATAGATTTGCAAGCAAGATAACGTAGTTATAAATTATAATTTATGTAGTTATATGTATTTCGGTAGTGACATTCACTTACGGTTGCAATTTGCATAAAAAGCTGGGGACACTGCCCCACATTTAGAAATTTTATAAGTTTTTTTTCATTTACTGATTAAAGTATCTTTATTATAAGTTTATGTTTACGTAATATTTAGGAAGGTTTGGAGCATAACAGTTTGAATTTCAGGCTCAGAACTGCGTAGGTTGGAACGGAACATCGAAAACACGGATATACTTAAACAGAACAGCGGACAAGAAGAACAGAGGATATATAAAGAAAAACAAGCAAAATTGGCACACGGATTGAAGAATCGGATCACGAATCGATTGAAGCAGAAAAAGAAGCTAATAGGGAAAAGGTAGCAGGAAAATGGTGAGGAAAGGTGAGAAAACAAAGAAAGAAAGATCGCAAAACGTACCAGCCGGAAAGAAAAAGTTGAATATAAGTAAATTAAGTGTTCACTGCAGAGGGGAAATTAACCAGAAGGAAATAAAATCGAACTGCTAGAACCTAACAATTATGTGGGCCTGGCGTAATTCAAGATCGACTTTCGAGTTAGCTCCATGTCAGATGATGATGATGATGATAATAATAATGATGATGATAATGATGATGATGATAATGAGGATGATATGATGATGATGATGATGACAATGATG
Source organism: Ctenicera cuprea (assembly GCA_958336395.1). Lineage (NCBI taxonomy): Eukaryota > Metazoa > Arthropoda > Insecta > Coleoptera > Elateridae > Ctenicera > Ctenicera cuprea. The sequence continues at coordinate 13,537,634 of OY284493.1, forward strand.
ATGATGTTAATAATGATGATGATGATGATGATGATAATGATGAAGATAAATAAATAACAAGATAAATAAAGTTAATTCCAAATCGCTTCCTGTTATTGCTTGTATTGCAGTTAGAGCTTTTATAAAAATACCGAATAAAAACTTATTAAATACTTTTTCTTTTCTATTTAAAGCGTTTTTCATCAAATATTAACTTATCATAATTAATCGGGATGTAACGAGTTTAATATATTCTTTTTGCTCATTTTTTTTTGAAAACCATTGAAGATACGATAACATTAATAGGAACAAAATTTATTGCAAATTATAATAAGAGGCCGATATTTAGCGGCTTATATGTTTCAAAACGGGCGCCATTTTGAAAAGCTACCTATCTAAGACAGTCATCATACTTTCTCGCCATCCTTAAACACCAATATAATTGGGGTTTTAAGAAAAATTGGTACCCCTAAGTTGTTGCGGACTTATCTGTGCTGGCACATACAATAGTGTGTTATTGGTTCATAATTGCAAGTTCTTTTTTATTTCCTACTGACAATATGTATGGAAACCTTATATAACCTTATAATGTTTCCATCAGGCTGTATGTGGTGTTATGCGGTTTTTAAAACAACCGGGTTTATTATGTATGTGGTTTTATGAGACAACTGAGGTGACTTTTAGTAGAGTTTCCTTATTTTACATTCCCGTTCATGCTATATTTGATACTAAAGTTCTTTCACCTTTCTTATACACAGAAAAATTAAGTAATAAATTAGAACAAATCTATCAGTTGTGAGTTGGTTTAATAGCTTCTACTCTAATCATCTTTCTGAACAAAGTCGATTTTATCACTTTTTGTATTACTTTAATATAACTTTCACATTGATGTGTAAATTTGCCTATTTAATACAAGACTTCAAAAAACTAGAAATAAACGATACTGCTTTAAAATAATATTTAATATGTCACGATAGTAAATGAAGAAAAACAACTTTTGAAAGACATTTAAGTTTTTTTTATTTTACTTTCAAATATTTTTTCTTATAACATAAATTGCACAATAGGTATTTACACCTTACCCTGTGTAGTATCACTATAGATATTTCTATGAACAAAGACACCTTCTAAAGGTTTTCTAATTAACAATTTCAAAAATAAGTATTAATCTAAATATAATATTCTCATACTTCTTTTTGTATTTGCAAACTTGTAGTTATACAATAGAGTTTCTATTAAACTTAAATTAATACTACAGCTGTAGGCTTTTTACACAATTATTTATGCGAACTTGATACGTACTTGGAAAATTGTGAAAGCATTAAATTGACTTTTTAAAATGTTATGTATAAATTCTTTGTATCGTTTTACCCTTTACGTATCAAATTCGGTTTATTACATTAAGTACGTCGGTGTGAGTAGTTTGAGAGGTTTTAGTACATAAAAGATAATATTTGAACAGAACAATGTTCTCTCTTAGTTTAGGCACCACTGTAAGTATAGGCTAATGATTTTGAATCGCCCACTATATCAATATCGCTATCGCATTCGCTCAAATCTGAATCTTGAGGCTGATTCTCTGGTCTAGAACTCCCCGAACTTGCTTGAGAATCGCCTTGAATTCTTCCTGAAAAATCCATTGGTAAATCTGAAATTGGATTAATGGAGGTTTTACTTGTTGTTGCAAATTGAACGAAAGTATTTAAATATGTGCACACATTTACAAAGTACCTGTCGCTATAAACAAACCTACAGAGTCTTATCCTCGGAGCTACTGTAGTACGATTTGTGTTTTCGGTATAAAGTGTTGCTTATTATATAAATAAATGCGCATAGGTTGATATTGCTGTCGCATGCCTAATCTGTAAGCAGAGTTAATTAACCCTTGAATTAAGTACGAGTTGCTATCATACAGACGAATCCAGACATCGATATCTGAAGGATTTCTTCAGATATGAAAACAGCTAACATCAATTCAATGTCATGCGAAATGAGATGTGTAAGAACGGAAATTTTGTTTGAATCAAAGTTCCCTTCTTGGTTAGGAATCGATCAATAATTTTGATAATATTGTTAATGTTTCATACAATTAAATGACTTGGTTGAATGTCAACCAACACCGATTTGACAAATTACGTTGCCTTGGGAGTTTTCTGAATCAATTGGAAATAACTCATGCAAACATACATCAAATTGTTCCGAAACCAGTCACTGTAGTTAAGACGGCTATTATGGTCGATACTCGAAGTGTATTAACTATAGTAAGGTTATGTGGTTTCGGGTAAATTCCGAACAAATTTGCGACAAGTACTTGAAGCTGCCACACCCAGGGACCGACAGATAGAGGTGACCCCCCTATATTCTAGGCAGTTGGAAAAAACACGCAAAAATTAAAAAAAAAATTAGCAAAAAAGTTGAAAACAATGTCGTCTATACAAAAAATTTGGATAAGAAATTTTAAATTTGAATTTTTGGCTTCTAATCAAGTTGGGTAGGTACTATTTATTATTTTATTGTCCCATTTATTGCATATCGTATAAAAATTAACAAAAGATAAGCTGCTAAGTTGCGTTCAATCAGGATGCTAACGAGCCGCAGCCGATGGGAACCGGGAATGTACTATATGACGCTTACGCCGCACCGGAACTTAATATAATCTATGGCACGCTTGTTAGCCTAGTTTAATAATCAGATTCTTACAAATAAGTATTGTTTGTTAGGATTGAAATCGGTCTGCACTCTACATCTGCAGTCTCTATTCATATTGAGAACAGAAAGGTTCTTAAAATGTACGAGTTTATTTTTTCAACATATCTATATTTTGTATGTCCCTGCTGTGTCAACTTACGTAAAATCCCCATAAAATAACTGCCCGTATGTCATAAAAATTTGGCAAATTTTACTAATGCAGAAGGCAAAATGGGGATTGCTGCTTCCCCCCCCCCCCCAAGAGAAAGTTGATTGAGTCCGTCTCTGACCTCACCTTGTGACCACAACAATATCGTATTGACTTGTTGGATGGAAAGTTGTTCGGGATGGTTAATTTTCCTTTCTGAAAACTTCAAAGCCCTGCGACGATTCGGTCGATGGCTTAAAACCAGTAATAATTGGAAAATTTATTTTGTAATCCTTGCATACGTATGGGCATCGAATAAATCAATTCTTCATTTATCAAATTATCATTTAGGAAACAAGACTCGCAGTAATCGCTTTTTTTTTTATATGAAAGAAACCATTCAGCAAGAGCCGATTTTAACTTCAAAGTACGTTAAACTGCAAAAACTTATTGAATAGCCTGCACTATAAAATCTATTACGTAAATTCAACCATTTATAAACTGTTTTTTTTAAGAATCACGACTCCATGATTCCCATCCCACCCCTTTACCCCGACTCAGCGCACTTAGCGCTATTTACCGATCTAACATTCCCCACCCCGAAAGACATGCAACCCAACATACACACCACACAAACCGTTTATGGACACGCCGGGTTACTGTAGTACGATTTGTGTTTTCGGTATAAAGTGTTGCTTATTATATAAATAAATGCGCATAGGTTGATATTGCTGTCGCATGCCTAATCTGTAAGCAGAGTTAATTAACCCTTGAATTAAGTACGAGTTGCTATCATACAGACGAATCCAGACATCGATATCTGAAGGATTTCTTCAGATATGAAAACAGCTAACATCAATTCAATGTCATGCGAAATGAGATGTGTAAGAACGGAAATTTTGTTTGAATCAAAGTTCCCTTCTTGGTTAGGAATCGATCAATAATTTTGATAATATTGTTAATGTTTCATACAATTAAATGACTTGGTTGAATGTCAACCAACACCGATTTGACAAATTACGTTGCCTTGGGAGTTTTCTGAATCAATTGGAAATAACTCATGCAAACATACATCAAATTGTTCCGAAACCAGTCACTGTAGTTAAGACGGCTATTATGGTCGATACTCGAAGTGTATTAACTATAGTAAGGTTATGTGGTTTCGGGTAAATTCCGAACAAATTTGCGACAAGTACTTGAAGCTGCCACACCCAGGGACCGACAGATAGAGGTGACCCCCCTATATTCTAGGCAGTTGGAAAAAACACGCAAAAATTAAAAAAAAAATTAGCAAAAAAGTTGAAAACAATGTCGTCTATACAAAAAATTTGGATAAGAAATTTTAAATTTGAATTTTTGGCTTCTAATCAAGTTGGGTAGGTACTATTTATTATTTTATTGTCCCATTTATTGCATATCGTATAAAAATTAACAAAAGATAAGCTGCTAAGTTGCGTTCAATCAGGATGCTAACGAGCCGCAGCCGATGGGAACCGGGAATGTACTATATGACGCTTACGCCGCACCGGAACTTAATATAATCTATGGCACGCTTGTTAGCCTAGTTTAATAATCAGATTCTTACAAATAAGTATTGTTTGTTAGGATTGAAATCGGTCTGCACTCTACATCTGCAGTCTCTATTCATATTGAGAACAGAAAGGTTCTTAAAATGTACGAGTTTATTTTTTCAACATATCTATATTTTGTATGTCCCTGCTGTGTCAACTTACGTAAAATCCCCATAAAATAACTGCCCGTATGTCATAAAAATTTGGCAAATTTTACTAATGCAGAAGGCAAAATGGGGATTGCTGCTTCCCCCCCCCCCCCAAGAGAAAGTTGATTGAGTCCGTCTCTGACCTCACCTTGTGACCACAACAATATCGTATTGACTTGTTGGATGGAAAGTTGTTCGGGATGGTTAATTTTCCTTTCTGAAAACTTCAAAGCCCTGCGACGATTCGGTCGATGGCTTAAAACCAGTAATAATTGGAAAATTTATTTTGTAATCCTTGCATACGTATGGGCATCGAATAAATCAATTCTTCATTTATCAAATTATCATTTAGGAAACAAGACTCGCAGTAATCGCTTTTTTTTTTATATGAAAGAAACCATTCAGCAAGAGCCGATTTTAACTTCAAAGTACGTTAAACTGCAAAAACTTATTGAATAGCCTGCACTATAAAATCTATTACGTAAATTCAACCATTTATAAACTGTTTTTTTTAAGAATCACGACTCCATGATTCCCATCCCACCCCTTTACCCCGACTCAGCGCACTTAGCGCTATTTACCGATCTAACATTCCCCACCCCGAAAGACATGCAACCCAACATACACACCACACAAACCGTTTATGGACACGCCGGGTATAATTTATTCAGAAAAATTTCCGACGGCCAGAGGATTCGAATCTACTGCCGTTGGGAGTCTAGTTCTAGAGTAGTAAGCGTATCAGAGAAGAAGTAAAGGAGAAGAAAAAAGAAAAATGAAAAATGAAAAGGAGAGAGGGCAGAGTAGAATAAGAGGCGCAAGGGAGACAGTACTAAGCGGAAAATTTAATTGCTGTTTTATTTAAAGTCGAAATAATAATATTCCTAGACACAAAATAATAAACGACCAGTTGTAAATATTGTCACGTTAACGTATATGTTAATTAAACGATTGTTCGTAATTCGTGACGAATGCTTTGGGGTGAACACATAATCCAAAATGCAACAATGATATATATTCGTTTAGAAGTTCTACATTATAAATTAACTAAGATATGCTTCTTACATAAACAATATAGTAGTCTGGGAAAAACGGCCCCCATACAAGAAGTATAAGGGCGATAGCTCTTAGTGGAGATGGTACTGTCAACTGACTTCGTATGAGAACTGCATACGTTTATAAAGGGACGTAAGTAGATTGAGCCAATGCATTTAAGTGTTAACCAATACTGTATATCTACGTTCCAATTGCCATGTATGCATTGAGCTCCTGTTAATTCTAAAAATACTTTAATCAATACTTCTCATGCATTGTGAAATATTATGCAATCTTAATTATTTTGATTATTATGATAATAATAAATGTTTTGAGTAACACGAAGTCAGTTTCGTGACAATATATTTATTGTTTTGGGCATGCTACAGAGGTGGGAAGTAGCTCGCTACTGTAACAAAGCGATTTTTTGTAGCTTTGTAGCTTAGGACGCTACTTTTTATAAAAATTAGCTTGTAGCGTAGCGCGCTACGTATAAAAAAAGCTGTAGCGGAAATCGCGGCGCTATTTTTTTGATGCCTAGTTCAAAATTGGATATACTCTCAAACGTATTTTTCTTGCAACAATGAGTTTTTAGACCTGGTAATTCCAAAATGTATTGCGTCTTTAGGTTTCTCTCTGTAATAAGCAGCTGCATCTTATGATCAGTGATTAAATAACTTTTTCTTTAAAATAATAAGTAGATAGTTAGGTTTAAGTACTGCAGGGAAACTTTAAGTTGTGATTTCTGATTTCTATGAAATCGCCTCGAGTGGAAATGAAGAAGTGTGTGTTAAATAGCGAGTAGCATGTTAATGTGTTCCTATACTGGTAATGCACACATGCTAGTAGAATACAATACTGATGTTTAAAAAAACTTAAGGAAAACGTCTAAATTTAAGTGTTAAGTTCATGTTATTTATAACAAAGATCAATTCTTCTATTTTTGTCAGTGCGGCGCTTCATGCAAGACGAATTGATGTTGATAAACTTTAATAACACCCACTGACTATTGTGTCGCTGTAGGTTTAACGTTTACTTTCGTTACATTTGACCGATGACCCGTGACTTTTTTTGTATTTTGATACGTATTCTGTGGTATTGAATTTTACACACTTTTGCGTTGAAATTTAAAAATACACAATATAAAGTTATGACACAACAGTGTCTACCGAATTTGTAAAATGAAATAAAATAGATATTAGATTTAATAAATCTATTAAACACGGCGCCTTTCCATTTTACTCATCTCTCTGATTGTGTCGTGCGCCGCCAATCTTCCGTTCGTTGCTGGCCGCATGGCCGAATCCTCAGTAATAAAGCCAAGCGGCGCCTCACGCGCCGACGTGTCTTACGTGTATTATTAAACAAAACAATAACCGGTGGCGTAGTCCATGGGTTTTACGAATTTAATTTAAATTTTGAAATTGTTCAACATTAACAGTTTGACTCTTCGACCAGTCTTGACGCGCATTTTAGGATGTCCAAGTAAAATAACTATTTTGCGCTACTCGCTATTACGTGCATAATTGCGGTTAGGGGAATATAAGTAAAACTATCAGGCGACTTGAAATTCCACCCAATTTTGTCCGCTACAGATTACATCGACCTAATTACGTAGAAAGCTCACAACGTAACAAAGCCTCCACTGACCAAGCCCGTAACAGATGACGATTTACGAGTCTACTGCAGGAAAGCGACTCCGACATTCTTTCCGAGATGTTACTTCTTGGATTGACCTCGCACACCAAAGCTGTTGAAAGGAGTGTGAAGGAGATAACTGCGGCGTCCAAATAAATAATAAACCAAATAAACCCCTAGGTACCCTAGGGACCCACTGCGCGCCCCTCCACCCCCAAGGAGCTCGCCCTACCGGCGGTCTGACCCGACGATACAGCCGATTGGTCGAGGTGGGTTAGTCACTCGACCTCCCGTCTAGGTGAAATCGGGGCCAAAGAGATGTGTTGCCGCACTCCAGGAAACCATACCTGTTCCAGAGGTAGCTGAATCACCAGGATCCCTTCATCCAACCGACACGGGTCGCCTCGCACCGCACAAACACGAGGGTGACCTAAACCCTGTGAAATCTATTGAGCGGTCACAACTCAATGGAGAGGGGGGATGGTCCGCGGCGGCAGCTTTCGTTTCATCACACGGGGGTTTAGACCCGGGATGTCCCTACTAACTAACCACTAACCTAGGTCCGAGGACTTCGGCCGTTCTCCTATCCGCCAGCTGGAGACGCGCTCGGTAGGTATCCCAACCCCCGAGATCGCAAGATAGAACGAAATGGCTTTGTCCGTATCTGATTGTTTTAAAACAAAAAAACAGTTTAAGGCCTAAATAATGCATGGCCTTAAGGTTGGGTGGATGATGGGTAGGGCACGGATGGGACTCGACGTGCAACCACCTCCTCGTGGTGAGTCTAGGGTAGTTTTACGGAACTAGCAAAGAGTTGCATATCATAGCACAGACTATTAATATTGTAATTTAGAAGTGTTTTGCATTATACAACACTATTATAATTCAAAATATAATAAACTAGAAGACCTTTAAATGTTGCTCTTATAGTGATGTGAGGCGCGAATATTCGCAAACGAACGTTTGGAAACTTTCGGAAATATTCGCTACATTCTGAACGAATATTCGCTCTTTAATGCACTTTAAGTGCGATGGTAGCACAGGCGGGACGCGGACGGTGTGAATGCACGCATTCCTAGCAGAAATTTAATTATTTTACGGTTTCGAAGTTTGACACAGTTGTTAGTAAAGCAAAACCACAACTTTTGATCCATAACTCATTGCCGTAGTACAAACTTAGGTTATTTCACCCCACCTTAATGTTTATATGACTAAACAACAGCTTGAAACTTGAAAAGCGGCCAATAAGCAGCGTATTTGTACAGGAACGTCAATTAGTTTTCAGTATCGAAACGCAGATAACATAACAGTCCAAAGCAATCCAACCTGGCAAGTTCTTTAAAACTCTTTATCGACCTTTGTTTCCGAATCTAGCGCTAGCTACCGGTCCGATGTAAACCAACCCCGCGCAGCAATCTCCTTCTATAGTCCCGCAACACTTAGCTCTATCTAGAGTGTCGCAACTCCTCAATTTCAAAACCAAACCCGCACGATCCTTTTTCCACCTTTACTAATCTGATCAATTAATAAGATAATAATGAACTAATGGAAATAGACATTTTATGCATATTTTTCAAAAGCTTACAATAAAGTGAATTATCAGATTTTGATTTGTTGTTTCGGTCAATTGATTTTTCGAATTATTGTCCATCGTTGAATTGTTTTCGATCAACTTATCGAAAGCTTATTTTATATTTAAAAACACCGAACACTGCACAGAAATGCAACTTTTAACAAAAGTTTCTGAGAAACAATAAAATTTTCTTAGAATCATTTGATCTACACTTTTTTTTTGTAAAATTATGTTTTAAGGCTTTAGAACTAATGTACCGTACTTTTTGTTTACTTTATATAATAAATATTATTATATTATTATAGTATTATTAAAGTGTAAGTCACAATTGTACGCACATGATGCGTAGGTATGTAAAATCGTGACTTAACTGAATAACCTCCAGAAACTGGAAAGCAAACACATTAAAATAGTTTAAAAGTAAATAAATAATTGTTGAGTTTGTGTAGTAACTCTAATGCATCCTTACTAGAATAGAAATCTCTAAAATAGCCCCTTGTATCTGTTGGTTTATTTTGTCATTAAATAAATGCGTATTTGCTTCAATAACAAAAAGCTTATTAAGGTACCTTATACAATATTGTACTCCCAGTTGGACATTCTATATATAAGCTCTGTTTTTTCCAAAGATTAATATGAAGTCCCAGATGAAAAGCAATAAAGGTTCATTTTATCTCGGGTTATAATACAACAATTCGTTCATATTATATTTTGAAAACGTTAGTTACAGAAACAAAATGGCAATCCAATATTTGTTATTAAGAAAAAATGTGCGACTATGAGAGAATAATAGGGAAGAGTGGGGTTAGGCGGGCCAGCAGGTTAACTGGTCCATTTTAATTTAAAGATCGACCAATGCAAATTCGCAGTCCTCCACTTCCACTGGTACGGAATCAATTGATGTGAATCCACAACCTTCTACAAGTAAGACCTGTGGAACTCATGCTAAATTCATCACCATCTCACCCTCGACCAATTCAGAACAGTTACACAGAACTCTGCAAAAGAAATGTACTACACCAGAGGATATCCGACCATGTCCAAAAGCCGTACCAAGAAAAGAAAATAATCGTGGTCAAAAAAGGGCAAATCTTGCTGTTAACAGAAACTCCTGTAAAAGCTAAAACAGAAGAATCAGCAACAAACAGGAAAAAGACAAAATTAGCAAAAAAAAATAGAAAAGTTAGCAAAAAAACATAAAAATAAATAAATACAGCAAAAGATAAAGAAAAAATAAAAGCAGCAAAGGACACGGTAAAAATAAAATCAGCCAAATAAAAAGTGTAACAACCTGCCTCGTCTTGTGAAGAAGACAAACCTTTTTTATAAATACGTTTGTGTGTTTACAAAACTGATTAAAGAAATATCCAGTTCTTGCAAAGTTGCTGGTAATTGTGCTAGTTAGCAAGCAAGCAAGCGCTTTTCACATGGATCCGTAATTGCGCCAAAATGTCTACTGGTTCTCAATAAATATTGTGTTTTAAATAATAATAAAATGTCAAACGGGGGTGCTTTTTTATCCACAGCAAACCGTTGTTCTCATTTATAAAATTAAATTTTAATAGTTATGCAAACTGTGACATGCAGCGTGGGCGGCCTACTCTGAAGAGTCAAGAGGTTACAGGATAAAATAGTCACCCTGTATATCTGCGTACTATAATTTTAAAATATTTTATTTACAGCAAAACATTGTTCTCATTTATAAAATTATATTTTAGTAGCTATGCAACCCGTGACATGCAGCGTGGGCGGCCTACTCTGAATGGTCAAGGGGTTACACGATAAAATAGTCACCCTGTATATCTGCGTACTGTAATTTTAAAATATTTTATTTACAGCAAAACATTGTTCTCATTTATAAAATTATATTTTAGTAGCTATGCAACCTGTGACATGCAGCGTGGGCGGCCTACTCTGAATGGTCAAGGGGTTACACGATAAAATAGTCACCCTGTATATCTGCGTACTGTAATTTTAAAATATTTTATTTACAGCAAAACATTGTTGTCATTTATAAAATTATATTTTAGTAGCTATGCAACCCGTGACATGCAGCGTGGGCGGCCTACTCTGAATGGTCAAGGGGTTACACGATAAAATAGTCACCCTGTATATCTGCGTACTGTAATTTTAAAATATTTTATTTACAGCAAAACATTGTTCTCATTTATAAAATTATATTTTAGTAGCTATGCAACCTGTGACATGCAGCGTGGGCGGCCTACTCTGAATGGTCAAGGGGTTACACGATAAAATAGTCACCCTGTATATCTGCGTACTGTAATTTTAAAATATTTTATTTACAGCAAAACATTGTTGTCATTTATAAAATTATATTTTAGTAGCTATGCAACCCGTGACATGCAGCGTGGGCGGCCTACTCTGAATGGTCAAGGGGTTACACGATAAAATAGTCACCCTGTATATCTGCGTACTGTAATTTTAAAATATTTTATTTACAGTAAAACATTGTTCTCATTTATAAAATTATATTTTAGTAGCTATGCAACCCGTGACATGCAGCGTGGGCGGCCTACTCTGAATGGTCAAGGGGTTACACGATAAAATAGTCACCCTGTATATCTGCGTACTGTAATTTTAAAATATTTTATTTACAGCAAAACATTGTTCTCATTTATAAAATTATATTTTAGTAGCTATGCAACCCGTGACATGCAGCGTGGGCGGCCTACTCTGAATGGTCAAGGGGTTACACGATAAAATAGTCACCCTGTATATCTGCGTACTGTAATTTTAAAATATTTTATTTACAGCAAAACATTGTTCTCATTTATAAAATTATATTTTAGTAGCTATGCAACCCGTGACATGCAGCGTGGGCGGCCTACTCTGAATGGTCAAGGGGTTACACGATAAAATAGTCACCCTGTATATCTGCGTACTGTAATTTTAAAATATTTTATTTACAGCAAAACATTGTTCTCATTTATAAAATTATATTTTAGTAGCTATGCAACCTGTGACATACAGCGTGGGCGGCCTACTCTGAAGAGTCAATAGGTTACACGATAAAATAGTCACCCTGTATATCTGCGTACTGTAATTTTAAAATATTTTATTTACAGCAAAACGTTGTTTTTATTTAAAAATTAAATTTTAATAGCTATTCAACCTGTGACATGCAGCGTGGGCGGCCTACTCTGAAGGGCTAAGGGGTTACACGGTAAAATAGTCACCCTGTATATCTACCTACTGTAATTTTAAAATATTGAAATAAAGTCTTTATCACAAATTTTTCAATCTGTCTGCATTTTTTAATATAACTAAAATGTTTGTATATAATCTAAAAAAAACATGTTATACAGGGTGTTTTCTAAGTGCGTACAGAACTTTTAGTTGTTGATTGATTCCTTGGGTTCTTTCATTGAAAAAAGTATTTTCTCAACATGTCCAAATAGTTTCCACAAACTTTGAGCGTAAGTTTTACACATGAAAATAATGAATAAGTTCTTATAACATCTGTCAGCATCTTAAGGAAACACTCGGACCTTCATGGCAACTTGAATTTTTATAAAGTTGAATTATCTCGATAACTGTTAGCTATAACGACTTTTAATAAGTGTTTTTATGTAGTTTTGAATAAAGAATAAAATTTTCTAGGCAAAACGTCAAATATTGTGAAAATCTAAAATATATAAAATCAAATATTGCGTGACCCCCCCCCCCCCCTTCCTATATGAGACACCTTTGGTGCGCTTATTTAAACAAAAATTAGTAGAAATACTATGCTAAGTCAGCAGTGCTCACATATACAATTTTAGAGCTTAGTGAAACTACTGCAAAAAATTATTGACAAAAAAAGCAATAGAATGTTTTTTTTCGTCAGAGAGCTGTAACTCCGTAAAAACGCATTATCGTATGTAGTTCGTAGTATGTTCATACGAACTTTTTTTCATAAAATAACGCAAGGGACAATTTCATTTTTGGAAAACTCCTTGTATGTTTGCAAGTTTTTATACATCTAAAAAACTATTACTTTTTTGAAAGTTTGTTTTATTTCTTTGTTTTGCATTCACAATTTCTCTTTCAATATTTGTTTCTAAAATAATATGTTTAATAAAATGCTAACCGTGCATTTTCGGCATTGAACACTGACAGTAACTATTTATTTGTGTAAAAAGCACTTGCGGGGAATTATTTCGGTTTCAAGCAAAGCACGTTTGGCAGCGAAAACAAAGATTTTCACCAAAACAGTCCAATTTAAGACAAAAATGCTATAATAATCACTAGCAGCAGGCGTCTACAAATTTGTAACTAAATAGCTTTCGTCGTTTCCGAAATATCGGGAAAAATCAGTTTTTAAAATAAGATTCAACACCCTGTATTTCAGAAACAATGACGCTGTGGACAACAGTTTAAAATTAACAAATTCTAATTTTTGTATAAAAGAATCTTCTGTTAAAATTACTTCAACAAGTTTCTTATTTTAGTCTTATACGCATTTTGACATGATGACATGTCATTTTCAGAGGCAAAATTAAAAGTAAACAGTTGGTGTTGCTATAGGAACAACAAATCTTAATAACTTGACCTTGGTTTTCTATATTTGCGTTCAGATGACTTGATTTATCATTCCAAAACGTCCAATAATGATGAAATTAAGAGATCAATTTGCTCATTCATTAAAGGTACAGATTTTAAATGTTTATGAATTTTAAATGATTCTAGTATAACCAACTTACGTTTATCATCGCAAAAGTGAAAACATTGTGTTTTAATAAGTGCTTAGCGTAATTGGATTTATAGGAATGTTTATACTTGCAACAACGTACGTGTTTCTTGTACCTAATATCAAAATTTCTAATTGTTTGTCCTATATAAACCGAATTACAGTGCGAGCAATTTAATTTGTAGATGCCTGATTTTAGTAAATTGTTTGTTTTTTATTTAGCATTAGACAAAGTGTTTAATTTTTTTTTTGTTGTTTTAATAGTTATTTTACATTTATTTGTTTTGTTTATAATTTTCGCAATTTTTTCTGATTTATTGCCAAAATATAGGATTGACGCGTATTTCATTTTAAATGATGAAGTAGTTTGATACGTTTTCTTAATGGCTAATTTATAATTTTTTTCTTCAATTAGTTTATCAATAAGTTGAGTATTATAATCAATATTGTACGCAATTGGTTTAATAAATGAAATTTCTCTATTATAATTAATTTCATCTAAATGGACCGTTAAAGGCCTATGTATCATGGACCTGTATGCTGCTAATTTATGTGTTTTATGATGACAAGAATCGTGTGGTATTGTAATGCGTGTTTGTGTAGGTTTTCTATAAAGAGATTATTCAAGTTTAATAATGAATACATAAAGGAAATGAGTTAAATATTAAACCATTCGACTTTAGCATTTGCTCGTTGGCCCTATTTGGCAAAATCTTTCTTAATTGGAGAAGCAGAGGCAGACGCACTGCAAAATATCGTATTCCACAAAATGAGCGTACTAGCAACGCTGAAAGCCTCTTAGCGAGACGGAGAGGCTTCGACCTCAGCTCGGGTAACTAAACAGTCCGCGGGGACGTCGTTAAAATAGCATTACATTGACAATCGCCGATTTCCGTTGACATTCACTGACAAATTAATACACAATTACAGTAATTGATCAGCGAGCGTTAGCGGATGTGGGTTGGGGAGCTACCCTCTCATGAAGGTACGACTGTAAACAAGTACACGTTCCATAGAATAACAACAATGTTATTAAATAAGCTTTATTAAATGTTTGGAAATGTTTGGTACGAGGAAACGTACGTATATAGAAATAGTCTCAATGCTAAAGCTCGGTATTCTTTATTTGTTTTTCCAAACATTTACTTTTCGTTATTACCTATTTTAATAAACGTGCCTATTAAGCTTTTTCCAGAAACATAGTACACTTTATTTACTTCATCGCACATACGTAGCCTACACAGTAAAACACAATTCCATTGGAACATTTTGGACTGTAAATCAATTGGTGCGCAATTAGTAAAGACTAAAGACTAAAGTTATTATTTGCTTATCTGTTCGTCTGCATTAAATGTTATTCGGTTGTATGAGAACAGCAAAAAATGACATAACATGTACTTGAAATAACCTTCAATACATTCATTTGAAGTTCAATTAAGGACGTGAGGGCCAGCGAAATATTACTTGCGCCAAAGCGAAGTCGTTGGACATGTCGATTTAGATTGACCTTAGAACGACTCTTACATCACTGATTTTAAGACTACTTGATCATTCAGTTCAGACAGTTAAGGAACCTCATCTAAAGATTATTTTCAGCAACTGTGAATCGTTGTGAAAATGACTAAGATGTTTGAAAGTCAGGACAAAAATGTATGTACCAGACAGAAATAATAACTCAAATATGTTGGTTTTAAAGCAATATGATCGTTTAAAATATTTGCAATCAGCCATTACGTTCTACTGCTGGGCTCCGGCACTCTTCTCTGCCACTACGGGGAACCTACAGTTTAACGTCGAATCAGAACAACTAAATACCAGGGAAGGGTTCACGCATTAAGACCCCATAGCTGTCTAAACCGGATTGGGGAATGTTAAGGGCGGGAATCGAACCCCAAACCTTTAGCGTTAGAGATCAAGCGCCCAACCTCTAAGCTACCGCCACTTTTTTTAAATATTACTTCACAAGAATTTTGAGGTAAATTTCTCTTGTGATATTAAGGTTGTTGGATCACTTCTACGCGAAGGAATTAAAAATCACATTGACTGTAGTGTCAGTCAGTAAGGCACAATGATGACAGAGACAGAAGAATCAAGACTATATGTTTGTTAAAGGAAAGTATCGAGGTAAGTATTTTGGCTTTATATACAATAAGTCAGACCTGCTGACTAGAACAAAAATTCGAAAAACCACTTAGATGGACGAAAAATTACAAAAGGACCACAAGAGACAAAAAAGGAGTTGGTTAGAAAAGAGACAGTGAAATAATATAAAAAAATTAAATAATGGCAGTGAAGAAATCCATGATTGCGTAAAATTGAAGGAAGATCAGATCAATTTAAAAAAAAGCCTTTTTCTTCTTAGGGTTGCGTACTGTTAGCGAGGCGTAGCGTAGATTGTTACCTCTTGTTCTGTGTAGTGCTTAGGTGCTACAGAATAGTGGATACCTACAGCTATACGCATAGAAGTTCTTTTCTAGAACAATCCCTATGTGAAAAGTGGTGCTACAACCCCGCTGCGCTTCAAAATAGGGTTCTACGAGCTAAAGGTAACACAAACTACATCCGAATAGGTTGTCTGAGGCCTTCCAATTCAAACGGAACATTCCAATTTTTTTAAATTTTGATGCTAGCTTGGCCGCCTTTCAGGAGTTTGAGCAATTGTTAATACAAAGTTACTTTTATCTATAAAATCGGTTCATATTATTTTAATAAAGTTTTAACATCTAGGCTTCCGGGTTGGAGCCGCGTCATCGGTGCTTCAACTGCTGACGTTTCGTCCTCGGTTGCACGGGACATCGTGCGTGCGTCAACGGCCGCGGAAGCCTTCAACTTAGATTAATAAAGTTTTGTTTGGTGACCCCTCGCTCCAAAAGGTTTTCGACTAAATCGGGAAATATTCTGCAGGTTCACAGCGAAATGTTAATGTCCTTTGACAGGCACTAACAGGGGCCATATAATTAAAGTTTAAAGAAGTGCTTCGTTCATAAAAGTCCAATCATCGCATCAGAGAATTTAGCCAAACATCGGTTTAATACAGAGTAGCAATCTTTAATGTGCAAACATCTACTAAATACCTTATACATCTTAGGTTATAGCAAATCCGGCTCTACTAGGACCAAATGTCAATGTATATTTCACTGAACAACCAGCTATGGTTTGTATTTTTCATAATTTCAAAATAAAAGCCAAAACGAAACCATGGTAGCTGAGAGAATGAGTATGCGGTTAGGAACTAACTGGTTGGAATAATAATGGAAGTAGTGCTATTTTTGAAAGTACTACCCTCAAACCATTTTTCACTATACCTTCCACCTACTAGGAAATAAACATTCTGGATTAGGAATTGGGAGTGTGAGTTACCTCACGAGCACTTAAACCACAATCGGTGGGCCTATTGTACTACCTCCCTAGCAGCTCTCCACGATGGACATCGTTCAAGCCATCCAGCCTTTTGTATACACTTGAGGATATCCGCAATTAGAGTGTTGCTGATTTCGGCCATGTTAGGCCAGAAGTCTTCAGCATGGATCCTCTGGTTGTTGCGAGAGCTGGGCAGTGACATAGGACATGTTCTGCCGACTCGTCGTCCTCGTTGCATGCACGACAGTTTGGGCTGTCCGCCAGTCCCATCCTGTGCATGTGCTGCTTTAGGGTGCAGTGTCCAGATAAGATACCCACAACTAGTCGCAAGTTCTTTCGGTACAGTTGTACACAGTATTTGGCTGTCGTTGGCGAGGGTGCCGTAGTTGCAGCCCTCGGTTGACAACAACTTTGAGTGTTAGCCCATCTTCGTGTGAAGCTTTTTAAATTTTCTTGGTATGGCATAAAGCTTAATGTTTTCAGGGATATGGGAATGACGGGTTTTGGCCCCCAGAGAGGTTGTTCGGAGGCCACTCTCGAAATCTCATCAGCCTTCTCATTGCCGTAGTTGCCGTCATGTCTTTTCACCCATACAAGGGAAACGGCATTATCTTTTGAGATATCGTCGAGAGCTTCACAACACCGCAGTACCACTCCTGAGGTAATTTTGCAACTGCCTAGGGCCAGTAAAGCGGCTCTGCTATCAATGTAGACACCAATACGTTGGTTCTTGGTTTACGTTCAAGAATTGCATTTGCAACCATGCATTATTTCTACTACCTCCACATGGAAGACAGTGGCAATTTTGCCTAGTGGTATACTCTGGCGTAGATTTAGGTCATCGGAGAACATTCCGGCACCCGTTCCATGCCTTGTTTTAGATCCATCGGTGAAGATGGATATACCCATATGCTGGGTTGGTCCAGCATTCGCATAAACAGAAATGAACATTTTTGGAAGTGTCTCCAATATTAATTATTAAACTGTGATTAACGGAACGTGTCTCTCTTTATATCGGCCAACGTATCAGATTTTTGTTATTTATAGGCAATGAAACTAGGTACTAGTGATCTTACAGATTTATTAACCAATCTGCGGTAGGTTTCAAGTTTCTATTTTGGAAAAAATTTTGAAAATATTGAACATCCTCTCTCTAACCTTTTTACAAGTATGTCTAGATATATCATCAAATTACCATCGAAAATGACTATACGCCTCTGAAAGCAGTTTCAAAGAGGTTTTGAATATAGCACTTCCAGACTGCGACGCATCTTATTGGAGGTCGTAGCCATACGCAGTCAAGTATGGGATAGGCGAGAGTTGTATACTGGGAACGCTATGAGTAGAGTTTCTGAGTTGGAACCTGAAGACAACGTCAAGTCTGTCCATCTGGTGATTTTCTTCACTAAAGCGAAAGACTTTGATTTAGTTAGGTTGACTAGTATTAACAGTAAACTGTGAGTATTAAAGCAAATTAAACGGTTCGAATGGTTTGGTATCAGAAATTCTTCACAAATACTGGTTTTACAAAGCACCTCAAGGTTTATTAAAGTATAATTATTAAAAAAGACATAATACTAGTCTCCGCAAATTAAAGGCAAGAGTCTTGAAGCATTTGCATACCAGTCTTAAAAGAATGCAATCCACAATCGGGTTATCTAAAGAAAACAATTTCTAGCATGGGATGGATGAACTCTGATATTCAAGCATGAGCTTCTGTATTGATTCTGTAAGCAAACTAAAAACGATAACATTCAAGCACCTATTTAGCTGCATGAAAATCCTGAGAGACCATGATTTGTTGTTAGTGTAAACAGAAAAATCGCGCTCTGCTCATAAGAAGAAATAAACAGAGTGAGTTTATCGACACAACGACTGATAAGCAAAAGGTTAAAAATAGTTCTTCTTTCAACGGATGAAGTCCTACAACCTCAAACTCTGATTGATATTCCAAAAAAACTGAAGAAGATAAGGTTCGCGGGAAAAAAATATGTATAAGATTGGAAAACGTCAGTAAAGTGTCGCCAAAATGATAAATCTGGCAGATTCTCTAAAGTCGTACATAATTCAGATTGACCAAACACCAGCACTGGGATGTGTAACAGAGCCACCTAGAGGTCAATTATGAACCCTTCCGACCCCAACTTCGAAAACTGAAGAGAACACTGCCTTGTAGGCTCAACCTGATGATGCCCCCACTGATGTCTAGGCTTCGATGTATACCTGTACTGGCAGGCCACTTAGGCTTTTGGCTACAAGCTGCGGAAAAGTTGTCAACCTCACAAAAAGACTAAATTGCTAAATGTTTTTGTGTTATTGAATAATATTTTTGTATTTTCGTGATCCAATTTTGATTATTCGATTACGTATTAATGATCATTAAATAAGATAGATGTTGGTACGAGGATGGGCTGAAAAGTCTGTGGAATGAAAACGAAAACAGAAGATTGCGGTTTGAAATTTCGTTTATTTTTCAACATAATCTCCTGCCACCTCCATACATTTGGACCAGCGATGATCCAAAGCCTCTATGCATGGATAAAATTCAGAACTGTCAAGTTCTTCAAAATAGGCATCCACGGTAGTTTTAACATCGTCGTCTGTTGAAAATTTCTGACCTGCTAGGTATTTTTTCAGACGTGGAAACAGGTGGTAGTCTGACGGTGCTAAGTCTGGCGAATAAGACGGGTGTGGCAGCAAATCGAAGTCTAATTAGTGAATTTTTGTCATAGCAATAGCAACGTGTGGGGCGGTG
Source organism: Ctenicera cuprea (assembly GCA_958336395.1). Lineage (NCBI taxonomy): Eukaryota > Metazoa > Arthropoda > Insecta > Coleoptera > Elateridae > Ctenicera > Ctenicera cuprea. Next base: position 13,557,220 of record OY284493.1, read on the forward strand.
CATTGTCCAAGTGAAAAATGATTTTTTTTTGGCTGAACCAAGACGCTTTTCATTAACTTTTTGGTTTAATTAGTCTAAAACACTAGCGTACTATACAGCTGTGGTGGTTTGGCCTTGTGGAAAGTAATCAACCAAAAGAATACCTTTTGCATCGCAAAAAATGGAAGCCATTCCCTTTCCTCCAAATGCAGCAGATTTTGCTTTCTTTGGAGGAGAAAAACCACTGTGCCGCCACTGTTTAGATTGTTGTTTTGTTTTCGGCGTATAATGATGGACCCATCTGTGGTGATAAATCGGCAAATAAAATCCACTTTGGTCTTTTAAGAAAGCTCCAAACATTCACGAGAAATTAGCATCTGCACTAATTTTTGATCAACACTGAGCAGTCGCGGCACCCACCTCGCCGACAGCTTCTTCATGGCCAACTCTTCATTCAAAATGTACGTTGCGCGTTTTTTGGAGATGTTTACAGCCTCCGCTATCTCAGGCGTCTTCAACCGACAGTCTTTTAACACCATAGCATGCACTTTTTCAACAAAAGATTTTGGGCGTCCACTACGGGGTACATCATTAACACTTGTACGACCACGTTTGAACTCTCAAACCCATTTATCAACAGTGGAAAATGAAGGAGCCGAGTCTTTCAGACCATCCTTCATCTCATTTTGAATGTCGGTCGCTGATATGCCTTTCAAGAAAAAGTACTTAATGACAGCACGAATTTGATCTATCTTATCTTGTCAAAAACTCTGACACGCTCTTAATTAAACAGCTGTCAAAACGAAACTAATGAATGCAGCGATCTGAAATTTGACAATTGACGGTCTGAAGGAGTGAACTTGCCAGCGCGCTACAAAATATGTCTGAAACAGCGCCATCTATCCGTCATCCCACGAACTTTTCAATCCATCCTCGTATGTTGGTTACCTTGTTGCTTAGTAGACTACAGCCAATCATGTCGTACCTATTTATTAATATCGTATGTCTATATCTTAACGGTTTTATTATATTGTTTCAATAATTTCCAATTACTTGTCAGGATCATAAAATTTCTGCTGACCAACGAAAAAATAATAAACTAGTAAGGAGTTCATAATAACACGATCTACTAATAATAGATATTTGCTGTAAATTGAAACACCGTACCAGAATGTATCTTATCTTGGAACGGATTGCTCTCCCGAGTGTACAACTTCTTAAACATCAATTAAGGCAAGTTCTGAACTTAATGAACTAAATTATGACATAAGATGGCGGGTGAGAAGGCAAGATTGGCCACTTAGAAACATGAATAAGTTAGTTACCTCTTGCAACCTCTGAGCACCGCAAATATGATGTATAAGAAACTAACTTAATATGCAAGATGCTCCTTAGAAAGTTACCAATTTTGCATGTAGTTGTTTGAAATTAGATTATAAGTAGCACAAAATTCCTTTGAGGCGTTTTCAGGTAACGTCTTTTGAACAACATTGATGTAGAAATGTGAGAGGTGAATTAGACACAAACTGATTTCGTTTTAAAACGACTTTGATGCTCACAAGCACTTTTTTTTTATTGTGGAACATATCGATCTCATTTCTTTATGCTATCAAGGGAGAAAATCTCGAAAAATACAATTATTTAAGTTCAGAATTGCAGAAAATACGTAAAATATAGAAGTTGGTGTGTACATCGTTGTTGGTGTGGTTTGTGTATGTTCAAATGTGGAGGAACTCCGTGTTAACAGCTAGCTTTTTTCTGGCTTACAAAACTTACTTTACGTACCGTTACTTCCTGAAAATCGTAGCGTTGTAATATAAATAATAATTTTAAAATAATAAACTGATAACTATAAATAAGATGTTCTATAGTGAGTATTACAATTTACTTTCGGCTAAGACAGCGTTTTCATTTGGACATTACAATAGCTTGGCCGCCTTTACAAGCATTAGCTCTAAATGTTTGAGCCGTGGTAGTTCGTCGGCCCTGCAGTTGGTTTTCTATAATAAAATCAAAACTCGATGTCTTACTAGTAAACAAGCAAGGCAACAAAAATTAGTAGAAAAATTATAAGGGTAATAAGTTTCAGTGTAAGGGAAAAGTGCTTTGTAGGTATTATAGAAGGATGAAGTTCTGGGTAAAATAACATATCTGTGTAGGGTAGTAGAAAAATAGTTGGTTTGGAAGCGACATCTTCCCAAATCTTAAAAGGTAAACCTGAACAAGAAAATTCAGAGTGAAATAAATAGAAAAGTGGTTTAGTTTGGTTAGTTTTGATAGAAATTAAAATATCTGCACGTATTTCAATAACATCCTGTATATTAATTTCATATTTTAAAATTATTATTTAAATTTTAAAACAATACGATTTTCTGAAAGCAACACTACTTAATGTAAGTTGTGAGAGCGAGAAAGAAGATAATGACTGTTAACATGATAGAGAAAGAATAAACGCATATCGACACTGGAGGGGATAACGGCGGCGATCGGCTGCGCTCGCTGCCCTTTCTGCAGATTTTCAATTCTGTTTGCACTAGTAGAACCACAATTATTTCCGCATTAAAGTTACTTCGGCTGTTGTACTTCGAGTTTTTACCATTGACAATTTTTAGTCTGCCACAAGAGGGGAAGGATATGCAAGCATGTAACGATTATTACCGAAATATTAATAAATTCCAGTATCCAAAAACGAATGTTTTTTCAGATTTAGCTTCTTGGAGGGTTGTTCGTGCTGATTTTTTTGACAATCACTAAAATCTCACTTTTTTGAAGTTTCTGCAGAGTGACTTGTAAAAACCATACCTGCAAAACGTGCACATGAAAGCCTACAGATGAAATTTATCCAGTGACTATATATTTACGTTTATCTTCAGGTTTCACTCTGTCATTTAAGGGGAGTTCTAAGCAGAGCAGTAACGAAAATAGTTCCTATTAACAGATAAAGCAGATCTATACCCGAAAATAATATTATTTATTAAAATAGTTCGATTGCTGTGTAAAATTGATATTTTCTGCCATATTCTTTTTTACCGTCATATCAGCTTGGTACGCGACATTTTGGCGCCGCAGTTTAGGCTTCGGACATTTGAGCACCGCCGTATGGCCGCCAGCAACTGTTGAATTAGTTTAAACATATTCTAAGTATTTATTAGTAGCCTTTTCACAATAAGTGAAACGATTTTTACGCCGATGAATAACCTAATGAAGGTCTTACAACAATACCAGCGCTCAAACGTCTCTGCGCCCAAACGTACGGCGCCCCAACGTCCGGAGCAAAAACGGCGGCGCCCAAAAGTCCTGCTGCGGTTTTAGCTTACATCTTTTACTATCGTATTAGATCGGTACGCGACATTTTGGCGCTGCCGTTTGGGCTCCAGACGTTTGGGCGCCGCCGTTTGGCTGCCAGTAACTGTTAAATTAATTTAATCATATTCTAAAAATAAAGTATGTATTAGTAGCCTTTTCGCAATAGGTAAAATATTTTTACGCCGATGTATAATGTAATAGAAGTCTTACAACACTACTAGCGCTCAAACGTCCGGAACCAAAACCGCGGCGCCCAAAAGGCCTGCTGCGGTTTTAGTTTGCATCTTTTACCGTCATATTAACTCCGTACGTGACATTTTGGCGGCGCCGTTTGGGTTCCGAACGTTTGGGAGCCGTCAGTTGTGCGCCAGCAACTGCCAAATTAATATAAAAACCAAATATTTATTAGTAGCCATTTCACAATAGGTAAAACGATTTTTACGTCGATGTATAACCTAATGAAAGTCTTACAACTGTACAAGCGCTCAAACGTTCGTCGCCCAAACGTCCGGAGCAAAAACCGCGGCGCCCGAAAGTCCTTTTGCCGTTTTAGCTTGCATCTTTGAGCGTCATATTAGCTCAGTACGCAACATTTTGGCGCCGCCGTTTGGGCTGCGGGCGTTTGAGCGCCGTCGTTTGGCTGCCAGCAACTGTTAAATTAATTTAAACATACTCTAAAAATAAAGTATTTATTAGTAGCTTTTTCACAATAGGTAAAACGATTTTTCCCCGATGTATAACCTAATAAAAGTCCTACAACTGTACCAGCGCCCAAACGTCTGGAGCCAAAACGATGGCGCCCAAAAGTCCTACTGCGGTTTTGGATTGCATCTTTTAACGTCATATTAGTTTTTTACGCAACATTTTTGCGCTGCCGCTTGGGCTCTGGACGTTTGAGCGCCGTCGTTTGCCGCCAGCAACTGCTAAATTAATTTAAACATACTCTAAAAATAAAGTATTTATTAGTAGCTTTTTCACAATAGATAGAACGATTTTTGGCCGATGTATAATCTATTAAAAGCCTTACAACCGTACCAGCGCCCAAGCGTTTGGCGCCCAAACGTCCGGAGCCAAAACTACGGCGCCCAAAAGTCGTACTGCGGTTTTAATCTGCATTTTTTACCGTCGTATTAGCTTTTTACGCTTTTTTGGCGCTGACGTTTAGGTTTCGGAAGTTTGAGCGCCGTCGTTTGGTCGCCAGCAACTGTTAAATTCATTTAGATATATTCTAAAAATAAAGTATTTATTAGTAGTCTTTTCACAATAGGTTAAACGATTTTTACGCCGATGCATATCCTAATAAAAGCTTAAACGTCTAGCTCTCAAACGTCTGGCCCCCAGACGTCCGGAGCCAAAACGACAGCGCCCTATAGTCGTACTGCGATTTTAGATGCATCTTTTACCGTCCTATTAGCTTTTTACGCTTTTTTGGCGCTGCCGTTTGGACTCCAGACGTTTGAGAGCCGTCATTTGACCGCTAGCAACTGTTAAATTCATTTAAACATATTCTAAAAATAAAGTATTTATTAGTAGCCTTTTCACAGTAGGTAATACGATTTTTACGACGATGCATAACCTAATAAAAGTCAGCAGTACCAGTGCTTAAAACGTATAGCGCCCAAACGTGCCGCGCACAAACGTCCGAAGCCAAAACTGCGGCGCCCAAATGTCCTGCTGCGGTCTTAGCTTACATATAATCTAGAATTTTTACCTATGATGTATACAAAGAGTTTTCGGTTATTTTTTGTTCGTCTAAATGGGCGTTATTATTCGGTTGCTACACAACATTGCGCGCCTTAATTATTTGCCGCAATTTTGGATAGATCTTTAACATATCTTGTATTTTTAATCAAAGTTTAGTGGAAAACGTCAATGGGAAGGAAATATACGCATTTTAAATCACTGGTGGAACTAATAACAAAATCGCAAATACTTGTTCGTTTGGGTATGTAAATATTATAGCCTTTTTAATATACGTATTACATTGCAAAATAAATTAACTTTTTGGCCAAATATTTGTGTTAAATATAAAGAAGATACGAAAAACCAAAAACAACAACCAACTTTAAACATTAATTACGACGGTGCAAAGTAAATTCAAATCACAATTATAAATTGAAACATAAAAATTATTATACAAAATCCCAGTTACTAAGACAACAGAAATATGTGCTGGATTATACATAAAGACTGTATCGGAGTTTTTACGGCTAGTGCTGGGATTAGTGTAATTAGTGCATTTTTTAGAAAACGTAAAAAAATACCTACCACCTCATCCTGAAAAATAAATGCGAAATTTTTATGTTGTTCTATACTAAGTATATATTTTAAGCAACACTTCGTAAAGGAAACATTTGAAACTTACCAATTTAATCATAGATTTTAAAAAATGGAGAACTAATTCACGTAAATTAATCTTACCGGTTTCTTTATTTTCAGCTGAAATGTGTTTATCTCCAGATACAGCACTACCTGTTGTTGTTGTTGCAGGAACAGTTTTCTCCTCTTGCATTTTTCGCAACTGCTTCTTGTGCTTCATCCTTCTGTTTTGGAACCAGGTTTTCACTTGTGTTTCGCTCAAACTTAGTGCTCCGGCCAGTTCAACCCTTTCCGGCGTGGACAAATATCTCTGGGCGGCGAAGCGTTTTTCTAGGCCTTTACGAGAAATTTTGATAATTAAACTTCTGCTGTATTAGTCTAAGTAGACATTATAAAATCAACTTTAATCTAGTGAAATTTACAAACAGATTGAGAATTAATTTTTTTATTTGCCAGATTTAAAACACTCTGTTGGCGTTTAGGCAATATAAAAAATGACTTAATAATTTAATTCAAAATTTAAAACAGGATTACAAGAAAAAGAATTAGAAAACGTGAACTTATTGAGTGGCCAGCACAGTCACCCGATGTAACACCCCTAGGTTTCTAATTGTGTCAACACCCAACCCAGAATGTTTAAATAGTTTGATTAATCTTCCAAATTAATTAAAGAAGAGTAGGTCAAAAAAATACAAACAGTCACCTTTAGTGGATCTACAAAAAAAAATTAAAATTACCTGTTAGTTGTGGATCGCTGAAGACTGTCCTAGCTTTTCTCCTTCTACAGTGCTTGAGCGCATTTAGAGAGATTTCGCTGGCTGAACTTCCAAACAATGCGTGGTGAAATGGTAATCCTGAAACAATTTTTCTGTTAGTGTGGTCTAACCTTATTTTTCGTTTCTTCTGTATATTAAATCCGGGCCCCTTTCACTTGTCTTAAACTTTTAGTGGGGAAGGACCTCCACTACTACAACACTTATATTTACGCGTCTATTATGTAAGGCGCATACTCCTTTGAGCAGTAGACCGATACAGTTTTCAGTGTAGGTAAGAAAATTGGGCTTCACACTTTTTGTTTCTATTATTGAAATATAATCTGCTGGAAACTGTTCTGTTATTACATAAACAAAGCCGTCAGACTGCAAACGCAACTGCATTAAGAAGTTACGTTGACTTTTACTAAGTTGTGCTGTGTAAAACGCTAATATTAATTAATAGTTATAGTTATGAGTATTTTTCCGGTTAGGATATTGTCATATATATAAACAGGCACGTGAGAAATAAATTTCTGTCATGTTTAAGTAATATGAAACACCACAGAGACGCACCAAAACCTTTTTTCGAGTAAATGTAAGTACCAACAGTCAAAATAGTTGTTTGTGACGATAACAAGTATAGAAGTGTAATATTGCTCAATAAAAAAAACAACTTTTAAAGCAGGGTAACTTTAAGTATAATAAACTACTTTATTACTTCAACAGTATTTGTTTATTTTAATCTTATACGTATTTCGACTTATTTACATGTCATTTACATGTGTTAAAATCAATAAATATTGTTGAAGTAATAAATTGTTTTATTATTTGTATTCAACATGAATTACAAAGAAGTAAAGCCAAAATTTATAAACAAACTTCAAGTAATTTAAGTTGATATTAAATTTTCTTCTTTGTCCATTTTATCTAAAATAGATGCAAGTGCTTGAGTCACCCTGTGTGAATGCATGACGGCTGTTACGACATTTAACCTGCTGTCTGACGATAAAATGCTTAAGTTATTTTTCAACCAGCATACCGTGGAGAAATATCTACCCTTCTCTGTAGTAGATGCAAGTAGTATCGCTATATACGCAGTATTGTTGTGATATTTGGTAGCATTAATGTATATTAATTAACTTCAGGAAGGAAAGGGGACCTGGCCCCCAAAAACCTGCCCATGGATACTCCAAACAATCAATCTACGCCACTGAGTAGGGCTCTTGCATAAGCTTTCTAATACATTTTACAGTTATGTTATTATCTTGTACAATTATATACACGCTGCTCCTATCACGTATAGATAAAAGAAGAAAAACTGCGCAATATATGCGCGCTTATTATTTAGGAAACTAAGGAATGTTGAACTCGTATATTCACAATCGCAACTCCTTGCATAATTAAAAATATTCAATACTGATGAATGCATTAGGAACATCTCTAACATCTCGTATTTTTTAACTATACACAAAAAACGTGAGCGTAGTCCACAGGTGGCGCTAGTCTACAGTGGCGGTCCGGGGTTCTCTACATCTGGTTGGCTTACCCTCTAGTCCCCCCACTGAAAGTCCCGACAAATAAAGAAGAGAATGGTAATTTTATCAGGATTTACTGAAATTATACAAATATCAATAAAATGCTTGTAAATATTTATACAAAAATCGTTTGATAAATATTTACAAGCATTTTATTGCTATTGGTATAATTTCAGTAAATCCTGTTTATAAATACGTATAACAAGAAAATATTGTCACGTTAGGGGGTCATAGCTTGTGACATAAACATGAGGTGACCAGATCAATACTATGTATTGCAACATATTGCAACACATTTTAATATCTTAATTATTTTAATAATTAGTTGTAATCATATTAAATATTTTAAATAAGACTAGGTCGCTATTGTAACAATATATATAACACTTAAATAGGCACTGACTTATCGTCCGTGCTTGTATCTAAAACACCTAAATTTGAACGAGTCTCTATAAGATATGAATTTGAAAAATCCTAAACCCATTTTTCCCTTATTATAAGATATTCATTGGCCCACATTGGTCATATGATGGTCCCACCCTAAAAAAAATCTGACGCCGCCACTGCTAGTCTAAATTCAATAATGATTTCATGAAAATTTTCTAAATCTGTATTTATAACGGAAGTGTACCTTTATCGCGACAAGTCTTTCAAAACGAAACAGAAGTTAAATATATTTTTTTGGTGTGATATTTTTCAAAATATGCATTTTATAAATTCAGGCGTATCTAATAGAGGACGCTGAGGCAAATGGAGCGAGTTTCTTGAATTCTCTACCTTTAAATTGGCAGACGCTACGATTTTATAAGAATTTTAAGTTTAATCCCACTTTTTTTTAGCTGAGGTATTTTATTGCTTGGTGCACGTTGTTCTGCAACAGTTTCCAATAAGTGTGTGAGCCGGAGTAGTTGGAAATAAATTTTTCTCGTGTTCATCTCTAAATTTTAGTATTCCTTCAGTGGAATGCTTGCCGCTTTTTTTATTGAACAGAAGCAGTGCGTCAACCTACATGTATTATTTACGGCGTTGCAATAAATGTCTTTTTATAAAATAAATTGAATTGAAAAAGAAAGTTTAATAAAAAAAAAAAACAAAAACTGAAAGTTATACATGTTGAAATGACATTTTCAATAAAGTCATAACGTGTTGTAAATAGTAGAGTATTATTGCGTTGTATTCAAATTTAATTCTTGGGGCCCTAATACAATTCCGTAAAGAAATTATAAAGTTTTAGTGGATACTTGAAATTCGCTTCCACAGAGTTAACAAACAATTTTAAAATTTTACGCTTAAACGGGAATGCACGTTTTGATCACAAAACCAAATAAAAAATTTAAAGTGTTTACTTCTAGTAGACTTTCTCATACTAGATATTAATACGTGTACGTTTCACCGACTGTTAGATTTCTAAGAAAGCAAGCTGTATTTGCCATCCATACTTCAATCTTTATTACAGCTCAGTCAGTTCGTCACGTTAGCAACAATTACGCCGGCTTAGTCATCAGAAAGTCACTGCACCCTTTGAGGGCAAAGTAATCATACCTGGTCGGATCCTAACTTTTTTGTGAGTAGAAATTTACCAAATCCTAAATTCGACACCCAAAACATTAAAGAAGAAGGACGCGAGTAACCCCACCAAATACAAACTTTTCTAGGAACTAACAAAAGAATAAATATAAAAAAGAACCCATTTTTGAATTTCAAAAATTCATAGAGGGTTTCACAGTGGACTTACGATATTTAACAAAAAACTAAATTGTAGCCTATGTTTGGCTCTATTAGACTTCAAAGTTTAAACAAAAGCGCATAACTAGGTTTTAAGAAATATAATTTTGAAAATCTTAAATATTTGGAGTTTCCATTTTCTACTGTAGTCCCACCAAGTAGAAAAGTATTTAAAAACTAACATTTGATTTTGGTTCTACTAATCATGATAAGCCATTCTGCTGAAAAAAAATGTTTATGTGACTCCGTTTAATAATAAACGGTACCTATTTTTAATTTTCCAAAATTTATAGAAAGCGCCACAGTGAAATTATAGCTTTCAGCCATTTTGAAGCTAGCAAGGTTGGTAAGAAAATTTTCAACTTGAATCTAAAATGCGGTGCTCAAATGTGTATAATTTAGTTTTATAAAAAAAAAACGCTACCTAAAAAACATGTATAACTTCCGCTTTCGCTTCGGATTTTTTTGAAAAGCTGAACTAGAACTACACTCTTTGATATACCTCTTCAGTTCGGTTAAATAATTTGCAAAGTGTAGTAAATACACAAATAATATAAATAAAGAGAGTTGCAAATAACTCAAATCTACGAGATTGCTGCTACCGCATGTATGAGTCACGAGTTCTCGCTGCTTTCCCCTTGCCACGCTCATTCCGTGCCAACACTTTAATAGGGTACTAGTTGCATCAGTCAGCAGACGTTCATATTCAATTTTTTAATAGTGTTGGTGTTTATTGAAAGTAAAGGAAAGTAAAAAGTGATCCTCTGTACAAATGTGGTGTGTATGAAATTAATAAATAAATATCATTAAAAACTAATAGATTTAGGCCATAATTTATAAGCAAATTTCGAGCCAAAACATTTGCATGTATGTAACAAAAATTACATTTTCTGGAAGCACTTGAATTAATATTAATTAATTTGGACTTCTGATTTAACCGGAAGTGATAGCAATTTTTTAATTTTATCGGAACACCCTGTATATTTTTCTATTTTTGGAAACATTTCTAAATCTCCTATACAGCTGTAAAATACCTACATATTCATTTTTAATTTTGGCCGCCAGAAAGCTTTTAAAAAAATATAAAAGCCTAATAACGATATTCATAATTAATTTCTTTTTAATTGGTTTTGAAAATAAAAATTAATGAACTTCAAGTGTTTTTTCATTAATTTGTATAGACAATTTATTGTAGAAAGACGATATTAAAAAAATTAAAAAAAAATTCTCAATTTTTAAACGGTCACAACTTACTTGTTTCAATTTGCTGACTTGGGCTTTATTGCGCTTTTTAAATTGCCATTTTATTCGCTTTAATTTAGAACCAATAACATACTTTATTATTTTTTGAATAGTAGGAAAAAATAAAATTATTGTATTAATAACGCATATTAAAAATAGCAAGACGCCCTCTGGCGTCCAAAATTAAAAGTTATTGGTCAGTATTATACTTATCTGTAAAGGAAATTCGAAGGTCTATCTAAATACGCAAAAATAGACAGATGTTCTTTTAAAAATACAAAAATTGATATCACTTCCGGTTAAACCGGAAGTATAAATTAACACCGTTTTACGTCGTAATATGCGTTTTTATGTATATCACCCAAAAAAATTTGAAAATATTAATTTAAAAATTGAAATATGGCGTGTTGTCGTGGTCACCTGGTATTGTCACAGAGACAAAATAAAAATATTAAAATGAGAACAAAATATTTTATTCCCATTGTTCACTATAATTAGTTTTTTCTTTCCAATCGTAAACTTTAAATGTTTACAGTAGTCGGCCTTGACATACTGACCATTTAGTCTTATTTAACCAAATTTGTAACTGTTATTGTTTGTGCCGAGATTTGCATGTTAATAACCATATCTGGGACACCCTGTGTGTAGAGTTATTCCAAAAAATCTTTATCGTTACATTGTAAGAATAGATTTTCCACTAATTTCAATTACTTATTATTTATTTCAAATTAGCCAACAGGTACAACGACTTTCCGCAAGAAAGCAAGAAAACTAAATTATATGTTGACAATTAAATAATTTACCATACAAAATATAAGTAAAAAAATTATAAGAATAATTACTCTATTATTTCAGAACCAATTTACTGCGCAATTATTATTATTGCTTAATACCGGACTTTTAGTCGCAGAAGAACAAAAAATTTCTTAAAAAATTTAATAAGTAAACTAAAACCATGGAAGATATGGGACAAGAGAACTAATTTTTCGGATGAGAATTTAGAAAGGCTTTTTTTTGCAGTTTCATAAAATTGTTTCGTGAAGCACTTTTAAAACTCATGACCATTCATATTCTACGCTTATAAACCCTGTTTTATTCCATTTTACTATTACACAACCATCAATTCCAGTTGACCAAATAAATAATAACTTATCTACACAAGCTAGCTAAGGTTAAACATATGAATGTGTTGCCATTCTAAACTCGTAGATAATTCGTTTAAAATTTTAGATATGCGTCAACTATATATTTAAAAGAATTATGCCAGGAATTATTATTAATTGATTGGCTTATAATTTAAATACTGACTAAATACTAGACTAGAAATCCGGACTGTTGTTATTACTTTAAGTAAATGCAGCCAAATATTTGACATTGGTTTTGTCAACAACTGTTGTTTTTTATACGGTGCAAAATGTCTTGCAGACTGCAGTTCTGTTGGCTACGAATTTCTAGAACTGCATTCCTTTAATTTTCTTTATTTTTTATCTGATACAGTCTCTCTGTCACTCTTTATATGTGTGAAAGTAAGAGACAATCTGACGGCGAACTCTGTAGCGCTAGTTTTTGGACTAGGAATACATCGCAGAAATACATCGCAGAAATATTTTTCATGTTATAAAAGTGTTGTGACTGGCAGGTTTAACTGTTCCAACCATGTAACTGGAATTTTTATTTCCGTGTGACTGTTGTAAAAAGTTCGTCATTTTTATATACACTACTTTTCTGATTTTAATCAAAGCGGCTTCTAAATGTTACGTGTCTCTAGTAAAATAAATTGTGCTTTCGTTCGTTCCCTTATAAGTTATACCCCCCCCCCCCAAATGAATTGTTTGGTTTTGACGAAATTTAAAATGTTGAGGCAGATTAAAAATTCATACGGAAAACAAACTTAAACATACATTTTTTCTATTAATTTTTCCTAAAAACAGAATTTTTAAATTTGGAAGACAAGTATATAATGGAGTATTATAGAAAATATGCAAACAAATCAAGTGCTTTTTTCTGAACTCTCTTAGATTTAAAATTTCTAGTTAAAGGTTTGTTTATTAAAAAATAAGTTGGCGTGTCTTCGTAGAATCTGGTAGCACAGCCGTAATCGCAGGAGGGCACAATGTTACTACAGTTAGTAGGCGGTCGGTTATATGAACTAAGAGAAACCAAGAGTTTTTATAATATCTTTTGTTAATTTTTATATATAATATAATAATAAGTTAAACCCATCGTGTCCATGGACGTTGTGTGTAGTGTTTATGTTGGGTTGCATGCTTTTTCGGGGTGGGCCGTGTTAGACCGGTGAATAGCGCTAAGCGCGCTGAGTCTGGGTAAGGGGGTGGGACGGAAATAATGTAGTTATGCTCACGTACAGTCCTATAATTCTCTAAAAAAATTCAAGACAGGACAAGAAAAGTGTTGTCAGAAGCAAAATTTCTTGTCAAGGTTTCTTGCCAATACATCTTAAGTAATCCTGATTTTTGACGCCTTACTACTATTATTTACTGAACTGGAAAAAGCACAAAATAAAGTCCAAAGTTTATTATTATAAAAGCTACAAAATAATTAAGCACTGCGTCACATTAACTTAAAAAAGTGGTCAATTAGAAACAATCATGTGATGCTGCTCAGCGAAAACGAAACACTCTGTAGAGTTGAAAATAATCTTAGTTTACGCAGCTATTGAAACCCTTCAACTTTTGTGTAACACGTTTTGTTTTAAAACCGTTAATGTTAAAGCCACTATAGTTAGAAGAATCCGGCCCTAAGTAAACACCCTGTATAAAAGTGTTCTTAAAACCATTAAAACCATTGCAAATAAAATTTTCAATAAACGTGTTTTTTAACTGGATACACGATTTGATAATATTGTAAGCTGCTAGAGACAGGGAACGGCTATCACTTGGTATTTTACGCGTAATTCCGTAATTTCTCTGCGACTCCTAAAACGATAGGTTTTGATTACCCAACCTTCAAATTCATAATCCTTTTGACTGTTGTTTGTTGACGTCAAAAATATTAAAGTCTTTTATGGGTGTCACCACACCAATTAGTCAAAATAACTAACTAAAATGTATTAAAACCGAAAAACACCAATAAAGTGACTTAACATGTAGGCTTCCGGGTTGAAGCCGCGTCATCGGTGCTTGAACTGCCGACGTTTCGTCCTCGGTTGCACGGGACATGTTCAGGGTTGTGGTCGCTTTGGGATCTGGAACACAACAATTGTGCTCTAGATGCTAAAGCGACCACAACCCTGAAGATGCCTCATGCAACCGAGGACGAAACGTCGGCAGTTCAAGCACCGATGACGCGGCTTCAACCCGGAAGCCTACATGTTATAACGGCAGCGGAAGCCTGCAACTTAGATTAATAAAGTGACTTCTTTAAATATTCCGTTTAATTCTATTGTGTTAGATACAATTTCGGTTAAATGCTACTTACGTTGGCACATCGTCGGCTTCGGCTTCGGGTATTCTGTTTGTTCGTGGCTCTGTTGCTTGCATAATTATGTTCTTTGCATGGCCGTCTTCTAATTACACGTATATTTTATTACCGTTCCGAGTTTACACGGGCGCACCATACGAGAATTATGATTTGGTAACCGTTGAGGCTAGAACTTTACGCTTATAAATGTATTTTTTGAAAATATTTTATGTAGTTAATTTTCAGGGAAGGGAAAGCCGATGTGAAATGTTTATAACTAAATTTAATTAAATTTTGGGTACCCAGAAAACTGGGCATCAGCTGAAGTTTGGCTTTTTCCCAAAGACGAAATATTACAGATATAGCAATAATTAGGGTGGGGGATAATTTTTCTATCTTCTCACATTCTTACAATATTGTTTTTATATTTTTACCGTTAATATAGTAAACTTAAGAAACAAAATAAATGTAAAATGCTGGAAAAATGACCAAACTCCAGAGCCTCGATCAGACGCATTGACATTATACTCGACTGGACGTGGGAATCGTATTATGTATGCTAGCTAACACGACCCACAGTTGAAGGGACACACACACACTAAGAAGTTTTACTTAGAACTTGCGTGATCGTCACACATTTTCTATTTTCTGATTTTTTGTGACCCTAACTTAACATTTTTCGCATTTTCGTTTAGTTTAGTTTAGCAGCAGGCGAGTAATAAATAATTATAATTTTGATGGCGTCCAGGGTTTCCTAAAAATTTTCTCTAACTTTTGAGATAAAAGTATAACATTAAATCTTTTGATACAAAATGTGCAAGCCATTAATTTTATTATTTTATAACCTGACGGTCCCCAGTTTTAAAAAATTTTTTTATTATGATCACATGATTTATTTTTTTGCCGCTTAGAAACTAATTTGTTATTCAAGTGCGTGGCTCTGAGTAGGATGGCTCCAATTCCATTAAGGGATCAGATCATCTTGGGTTTTTGCGCAATTTTTTTCCTTGATTAGCTTAGTATTAGCATTAATTGGCACCATTACAATCTGATTAAAGTGCTTTTTACAGGGGATTCGCTTTTCTTTATTTTACTCAGTGGGGGCTCAGCTCCCTTCAGTTTTCTCAAGGGAAACTCCTATCCCTAAGCCCCCATACTCAAAGCCTATGAGTCGCAACTTATTTATAGCTAGTTAACTGTTAATTTTGTGTTTTTTGTGGTTTAACACTGGAAGAGACTGCTATTTGTTGTCCTTTAAACGGGTTTAGTGCGTTCCACGCCAATTCACAGAAATTGGCGAAGGCTTGGCCATGGAAACCAAAACTCGTGTCGCCAAACTTAATTCATAAGTTGCAAGCTATTATCCAAGAGGCGCTTCATATAGTTAAGGTTGGACTTCACTAGGAAAGTTCGTTTAATCTTTTAATTTTTCGTGTAACTGATTAAATTAGTTCCGATAAGAGCTTTGTTTCCATAGCCAATAGTTAGGACGTTTGTTTTTTGAAAAACACGTAAAAAGTAAAGCAATTATAATGTATTTGGAGTAAAAGTTTAGATCTTTAAGTTTTGTACAATTATTAATCTAAGGTAGGTTATGAAAAATTTGTTCGTTTTTACGCACTTAATCTAAAACTTTTTTACGGTTTTATTGTAATATTTAACGAATAAACATAAATATGGACCAATATTGGCCTGAAACGTCATTAAATTGAATTATTAAAAATGAACAAATCCACGAAAGGAACAATTTTTAAATATTAATACATTCCGCCAGGATAAACCAAACTACATTCATTGAATGTGCCTTTGCTGTTTTCGTACAAGTTTTTGATGCATAACTAGAAAGTACGTTTTTGGCACTAAACCTTTTTCGTATTTCTACTCTTGTGTTATTATTTATGTACTGAAAATGTTTTAAATATTTTATTAATTTTTGTTTGACAAAGAAATCCGTTAAAACAATTCAAACAATAAGTATCGGAAGTAATAGTGATTTGTGTAGCAAGGAAAAAACTTTCTTCCAGTGTTTCACGTATGATTTTTTAGCGTCGACCTTAAAAAATCGAAATTAAATTATTTAATTTGACAGTTGTGTAAATATCGACTATTGCAAGTAATATGCCTTTGTTATCCACGAAAACAACGACACATCTATGGTATACAACACGTCTCCAAGTAAAATAAACAAAGCGTAACCAACATTCGTATTTAAAAGCGGGAGCAAAATCGCGTTTTCGTCTCTTCGAACGAAAATTGATTTTTACTCCCGCTAAGCGGCCATTGTAATTTTTGGAGTACTAAATGAGGGTCGAAAAACCTACTTTCCAACACGGTTGACAAAAAAATAATTTCCCATCCCAAAAACGTCATAAACGACATGGGCACTTATTTAAAAACAAAGTTAGTTGCTATAGCAACTAAACAATTAAATAAGAACAAGATGGTCATCGACTAAGCGTGCATTAAAAAAATCGAATAAGGGTTGAATACTGTATTTTCATCTAACCAACCCATAAAATCATAAAACCATTAAGTTGGCTATGTAGGTAATTTCTTTTTAAAGATGATTAAATTTCTTTGATTAATTCTACAAAATTAAAAACTTTAATTTTAGTAAAAAAAAAGAAGTAACTGCATATAATACAGTAAATTGTTTTAAAATTAGACTCTGTATAGTAGCAGAATCCGTGCTTGCGTCCAAATGTCTGCGTTCAGAAGTTTTTGCGTTCATACGTTCCCGTGTCCAAACGGCCGCGTTTAAACAAGATATACAGTGTGCCTCTAAAATTCTGGCATAAATTTAACCACGGATTTTTTGACTAACTTATGTCGTTTCAACCAAACCTGCCTATATCCTACGCTTCCTTACGCTGGGGTCATTTAAAACGAATTGTTTTTCTCGAAATTTTCCGTGTGGTTATCTCTAATAGAGCTCTAGTTCTCGTGTAATTTCTAAGCAAGTTCGTAAACCAGCTGTGGCTTACTTGGGGACTTTGGTATTATTTCTTTGAAAAACGAAATTTACAAAATTGGAAGGAATAGAAGACTTTAAAACACCGTGGGTTACGCCTTCTGTTGTTTGTTTGTTTTGTTAGTAGCGTTGGTAGCTTAATTCTTGTAATTGTAAATGTTAGTGTTTAATTAACTGGAGCTCCCAATGTTTGTGTCAATAAAGTGTAGAATTTAAAAACATGATCGTCCACTCTTGCAGCTGCCAGACATGCTTACAAAGTTCTAAGCAAAGTATTTATAAATTCGTTTGTATACTGTAGTAGTAGTTCCAGTATTAGGTACATACAAACAGGCAAGTAGACATTTTTTCATAGGAAAAATTAATATTCTGTTCCAGTGTTAAAATTCGTTGGTTTAATTGTTATGTTATATGTTAAATCGTACATATACAGGATGTTCTGTAAGTAATGGGACTCCTTTTAAGTATAGCTTTTTAGGGTCAAAGTAGGCCGATTAGCCTAACATGTATTAGGAGAAGACGCTTCCTTAAGAATTTTGCAAATTTATTTTTGCTGTTAATAGAAAGCGCTAGTTTAGTTACTTCAGCTTGATATTTTTGCACATGGCTTTTTTTGTTTATAACTTTTTGAACTTTTAAACTTTTGACTATAAATTTTGGATGATTCAATTCTACATTTATGGCCAAAAGCTCCAAAAGATTAACAGCAAAAAGTTATCTGCCAAAATAACAAGCCGAAGTCCCGTAACTAGCGCCCTCTACACACAGCTAAAAAATAAATAACACCATCGTGTTTGTAGACCTATAAAACATAACCATTTCAACTCGATCTGATTAACAGTTTTTGAATTTTAGTCCGGAATAGAAATACAATTTTTGTCTTTAAAGCCTTACAATTTCTTCACGTTTTACTGAGGCATGTTACCTAAACGCAGTCTCATTACTTACGAGACACCCTGTATACGTATTCGCACAACTAGCAGTAAAAATGTGCTATTTCTAATATAATTATGATAATGTTCTGTGTGAAATGCTTTTATTATAGTAATTGTCTGTTATTGAAAGTAATCATATAAAATGTACTGTGCGAGATTCTCATAAATACTCTGAACGAAAGATGTGTTTTTTCTGACCCTCCATAATGAAAGTAAGCCATAAATAACCAAATTATAGCAACAGTAGTGACTGCAACATAAAAATTCGCCGAAAACAATCGAAGCGTTGGATGGACTAACGTTGCAAGATACTCTGATCAAATTTTACAGAAAAAAAGCGAAAATATGTAGTGTTATCGAGTTATGGCGAAATGTTGAATAACGTTACATCACCTGTGCAGGGCAACGTCGGTCGTTCTTATACGTTTGATACACTTTCCTTTTTTATTATGCTGACAATAGAGCGATATATACACATTTTTTATGATTAATTATCAACAACTGTTTACGCTTTTGCGCCCATTTTCAAAACAGTGAATGTTACCACGTTTTTTACGTGCATCGTCTGGAGAGAGGGAGGGGGGCTTTTTGCAGACATAACAGCACCCTTTCTAGTCTTGTTCCTGTGCTCTCAAACCCAATTTTGCACCTGAATTGATTGTTTTTTTCTCTATTTAATTGATTTTAACGCAATTCTAACAACGCTACGCCTGGACTCGGCGCCATATTCTCAGCCGTCTGAGCACTAAGCAGCATGTGGGCGCGTTGTAACGTTAGTCAATGAAAAGTCCCAAAACTGCACACCGTATAAAAAATCATACTGGAAATTTTAAGTATAAGTTATGTAATATACACATTTGGGCAAAAATTATAATTTTAAGCCTGTTTGATGAGTTCTAATAAAAGCGAAACGCGCCACGGACTATTCTAGCCACAGTTAAAGGCAAATCTTCAAGTGGTTGAAATTTGTATGTTACAACGTTATTCCAGCCAACGCTTCATCTATAAACTAAGAGTGCAGATGTAAGGGCACGTGTCGTCGTGTTATGGTGGTAAATTTTTTAAATGTTATGGTGAGACAGTTAGAGATTTAATATATAATATATTGCTTGCTTTCATGCTTTTTAAGCTTTAAGAAATGGCCGCTGGAATTTAATCAACACTGATATAAAATAAGTGCAAAACCCTTGATTTTAGATTTATACGGTCTGTAGCAATACTTCTTTTGTGGATTTCCGCAAAATTTTCAAATATTTAGTTTTTAAAAATTCATTACACGATTTTGTTTGTTGTGTTAGTTGACGTCCCCTGTGACGTTCTTTCGTCGTTTTTTTGCGAATCATAACTTTTTATTTAATAAATAACGGAGAGAGCGAGAAAACTCCACACTTAACCATTTTTTGGCATAGATTTAATTTTTCGTTTCTGGTTTTAGCGTCAAATTTTTGGCCATTACAAAATGTTTTCGGCTTGCAAGCTGAAAACCTTTTCATCTGATGGGGCTGATAAGTCAATATTTAATAGCAAAATTTGGTATTTACAAATATTTCGGCTTTTAATGTATTTATACCAGGCATGTGAAGGTTAAGTTTCAATAACGCACAATTTGTCATAGCGTTAGCAACGGCAAAGTGTTCCATTCCTATAACAATTTATGTAAAAATATAAATACTGATAATGTTTATGCCCGCATGAAGTGGTGCGCCCATATTTGATTATTTGCATGCATTTTTAGGTATCTTACAATTAATTTTAGAACTAACATATTATATTTTCTGATCGTAGATACCTACAGAATGACATACCCAAAATAATTTTTAATCAAAAAAAATTTTACGAACCTATTTTTGTTTTGGGTATTTTAGGGTGCTTACTTAAAGGCGTTTTTTGTACCGCTTTGGTTAGTCAATTTAAAAACAAACCATGATTAAATTAATTTTTATATTAAATTCTAAAAAATTGAAATAAGACCGCATTTTAGCGAAAAATCTACAATTTAGCTACGATTGCAGCGCGACCGACGCTTTAGATTCAGGGACAATAAAATTAATAAAAAAAATGTTTTTGAACGAAAAACAATATTAACAAAGAAAACGAATATTGATTTTCCTTACCTTGTGCAAGGAAATAAGGATGATCTGAAATTCCTTTATATGGCGTTCCCAAATAGGCACCAAGGGCCCCCATAACTTGAATGTAACCATTTTCAGCCGGTTGTAAGTTTTGGACGCAACCATTCAGAGTCCCATGCAATTGTGGTTGGAAATAACCATAATTTGCCTTTTCGTGGCGCTTTTCGACGAACTTTGACGACGGATAAAATTTTTCACCCTCATATTTCAGATGGGCAGGCTTAAAGGGTGTTGATTGTATTTCTGGACCACCATCAAATTGTTTGAGTTGCGGACTGATTTCCTCCTGATTGGCTTTTTGGCGGTACAAAATATCTTCGATTAAAAACGACGTACGATTTGAAAAATTCGGAGTAAGATTGGATTCGAAGCTTTTCCTCGATCCTGATAATTCCGTATCCATGCCGATGGTGTATTTAAAAAAATTCACTACACCTTTGTTTAATATTTTTATTTCAACACTGATTTTTTTTAAATTGGTAATTTTTAAGAATTGTTTTGAATTAAATTCCTATTTTTTATTGGTTTAAAATTATTAATTTTAATGTGGCGAGTTAAAGTTAAAATTACAATCACTTTGCACTTGAGAGCAACTACCACTTGTCGAAGTTTGGAACTACCATTCGGGTTGGCAAACAATCGCAATCTGTGTATACAAGACAACCCTGATGTGCTATCAAGTTGTTCCGCCTTCTCGAGCATTTCAACCCTTAACACGTGGAAGTAAGGATTGAGCGCGAGCGCGGATAAATGGGGAGATAATACAATGTGACGAGATTGATTGAGGGTAATTGTATTCTCTAAGTTAATTAGTGGGCTATGGCAATTGTTGGATTTGGGGTGCTGGAAGTAAATGGAAAGGAAAATTGTGTTGCTTATTTAGTTACGTGCAGATTTTATTATGAGTAAACGCTTTTGGCCATTTTTACTTTATCCGGAAGTGATTTCAATTTTTTTCTTCTAATAATAAGCAACAATAACGATTTTTATTTATATAAAATTAAATAATCTTTTGCTGTTAACTTTTTTATATTATTATCGCCTTACACACACCAATAATTAGTAACCAAGTTTTGTATCTCATCTGCACAAGTGGTACAACCTATATTTGAAACATATTTATTATGATATGGTAATGTTACATGATAATTTTCAACTATTTTACATTTTTCAATAAATTTATAATAATTACATTAGTTAACAAATTTTTAACTTTTAATTGTTTTTTACTAACTATATACAATTTATTTTTTTCTAGTTCTAATTACAATCTTGAAAAAGTACTTCTAGCCGGTCAGCTTTTGGAAAAATTAACTTAAAGAGTAATAAAAGATATTACGCATAATAACAAATAGGTTCACTATTGCATTGCAATTAGAATGTTTTTCTCTTCACTTTCGTTTTGTATGGGGCAGTGGAACTTTCTGATATCAGTGTTCAGCAGTAATCAGCACACATTTTGGTGTTCCACTTCTCTTGGTAACGTTTTTGATAGTGGCAATGTCTTGGTGTAACCGTTCTCAGTGCTCATCAGTAACTTCACCAAGATTAGGAGCAAAAAAATTCAAATGGGAATCTAAAGTGTATTTTAAGGCTTATGTTACAACCTAATGCTTGATAACTCTTACGAAATTAACCGACAATTTCTTTATAGTTTTCAGATTTTGTATTTCGCAAAAAGTTTTGTTTTACCGCTTTAAAACCATGCCAAGCAAAACGTTCTAAGTCACTTCTTCAAATTCTGTATTTCGCATTAATAGATTAATTTGTGGTCTTACATAAATACCCTCTTTAATTTTTGCATTGGTGATATTGGAAAACTTTTGTTTGAGATATTAAAATCCATGTCTTTCTTTGTTCATGGCTTTGACAAAGTTTTTCATCAAACCCAATTTTATAT
Organism: Ctenicera cuprea; assembly: GCA_958336395.1. Classification (NCBI taxonomy): domain Eukaryota; kingdom Metazoa; phylum Arthropoda; class Insecta; order Coleoptera; family Elateridae; genus Ctenicera; species Ctenicera cuprea. The sequence continues at coordinate 13,579,439 of OY284493.1, forward strand.
GCAACGGTGGTAAGAAAATTATGTCACGCTCAACTAGTGCCGGATGGATTATGTTCTTTTACTCAGGAATATGCTGCTCTCTTGGTGCCCATTGTTTAACAATATAATGAGAATTTATTGCTCGATTGTCCAACTCCCAAACGAAACAACAATGCTTCGTGTATCCAAGTTGTAAACCAAGCAGAACTGCTACAACTTTTAAATCAGCACTGAGGTACCATTTATACTTTCTGTAATTAATTTTGTCAAGAAGGCGTACCCTATTTTCATAGGATTTCTTCATGTGAACAGCATGTTCAACAGAAACTGAACGGTAAATATTTATATTGTGTAGAAGAAAAGCTTCTAAGCTCAGTTTCAAAGCGTCAATAAATAGACGCCATTCTTCTGCATTGTGTTCATAGCCTAATGCAAGCCTTAAATTGTCAATATTATTGCAGAAGATTCTCTTTAGTTGAGAGATACCGTGACAATTATTTCTGACGATTCCGATATACTGAAATACGCGTATCTGAAGCTAACAACGTGTAGCATCCATCTTAGTATCTCTGTTTGAGTTTGTGGTAACTTCAAATCTCGAACCAGTGAGCTATTAAATGAGGTTTGTCTTCTTGAGATGATAAAAATTCCTCATAATTGTTTGACAGTTTTTCAGTTGCTGCTTCTGTTTCTGACATGTTGGTACCGGAAAGGCTGTCAAATGAGGTACTGGACGAGTAGCAGAAGGCAAACTGGCATAAGCATTTTTTTTCTTATTTTTTCCAGAAAACCCGAAGATTTTGGTGCAGCAAAAGTAGCAGTTCGTCGTATGGTCCGTTTGCTCATGTCAAATCATAGAAACCGCAAAAGGCATAGCAGATCTCTTACCATTCAACCAGCTTCTTAGAGTAACAGCACAACGCACACAGCAAGTTTTGGGAGTCCAAGATTTGTCCTGATTTTTACACCAAAGTAGTAGTGGTACGTTTTTTCTATTGTATATGTAATGTTTTGCTTGAGCTGCTGAATAGCTAATTCTCTGCAAACATATCAAAAACTGTTTGGATCATTGATACACTTACGAGTCATTGTCATTATAAAACACAACAGGTTATAACAAACTGACTCAATTTAATATTAATACTCGAAAAAATCCTTTTGTGCTTTCTTATATACCTGCATAATCGCTCATCTACGAATTTCCGAAATATGATTGGTTTAAAAGCAAAGAGAGGCGTGGCTTACGGTTGTGACGTAGAAAACATGCCAAAACTTGTTCAGGCCTGTTCAAGCAAGTCAGGCTTCACAATATTTCTTTCAGTATTTAACATTAATGCGGTAAAGCAGAAAATGTCAAATCCAGTAAAAAATTAATATATTTTAGGAGAAAACTATTGTGAAAATTGACGTGGTAGAGAAGAATTGAAAATGTTTTCAGAATTAGTTAAGGATGTAGTCGAGGTGAAAAGTTTTTTGATTTTACGCGTATCGGGTCGAAAAGTCGTGACGAAGGCACCAGCTATTCTCATCTTGAATACCTGAATGTGAGGAACGAGACAAGAGGTTGTAGTTTGGATTCGTAACAGTTCTAATGTAGATACGAAAAAGTTCTCAGTCTCGTCCCGTCTCATCTTGAAAATTGAAGACAAATGAACCAATCTTTCTAACCTTTAGTTTTCGAAACTAGACATGAGGTAGTCAGTACTGCTATCGGACACCAAATTGAAATTGAAACGGGAAGACGGAAGTGGTAAGTTTCACGTCTTGCATTTTGAAATCAAAACGAGAGTTAGTTAATTCCAGAGACATTGAGACACGATGAAATACACCTGCCGCGACGAGAATGTTCTCGGACGCGTCTTGCCTCGCGTTAAATATACCAAACGAGAGTACCAACTTTTATGGTATAGAATTTTCAAGGTAAAACATGAGATTTAATTATTTTAAGCCTACACGAGTGGAAATACTACAAGGAAAACATAAATTTTTCGTTCGTCTCGTGTCGAAAACTCAGTAAAGCCCTACATGGACCGAATTTTTAAATCCGGCCCGCTCGAAACCCGTGGATCATCTTTACGCATGTTCGGCTCGCCCCACCCGACTCAGTAAAAGAAAATGTTGATCCGTTTGACCCGGATTGATTGATCGGCTTACCCAGCCCGCCTGATTGTTATCACTTACCTTCTCGCCTGGCCCGGCCCGGCACGGCCCGGCTTGCCCCGTTCCGGCCTGCCCCGGCCCGACCTACCCCGGCCTGAGCAGTTTTATTGTTTATTTAATGTTGTTTAATTTTTGATTGAAAAACATGGCTTTCATCGGTCGCTGATATTTTTTAATAAAACTAATATTAACAGCAGTTAATACACAGTAGGGGGTTTGTAAACTTTAAATATTTAGCAGTTCTGAATTATCTGTCATTTGCATCCTTCGCGGCACGTGAATAACAAGCTCTATTATAAATTATAATAAAAGATTTCATTGGTTTAGACCTTACCCCTGCCGTTTAAGGTAATTTCCGAAAAATTGGGTTTCATGTAGGTTTAAAAACAAGTTTTTGACTCTGCATTTAGGGCGTACTTAAGTACTAAAATACTCACATCTGTTATTTACGTTTAGACAGATTTCTGCAAAAGATTTTCAATAATTATCACATTAAATCTTAGTGGGATATGGTCGGCCCGCCTGTATTTTGAATAACGTTTCATTTATTGGTCCGGTTTAACAGAAAAGGCGTTCTTGCTCGGCCTGTATGTTGCAACAACAGTAGCCAGGCCCACCCGGCCCTAGGGCTCTAGTAGAGAGTGGAGAACCAACTCTCTATACTTGTCTTGGGACTTTAACACTTAAACTGTTGAGACGAAGCGAGATGTAGTGATTTGGAGACGAGATTCGGCTGTCAATACGAGCAAGTTCTCCATTTGGTCTCGTTAAATGTCATCGTCTTGAAAATTAGAAACGAGCGTAACAACTTTTCTTATCTAGAGCTTTTAAGGGGAGACGAGGGCGTGATAATACCACTTTCCAGATGATAAATTGCTAGATTTTACCTAATAGTGCTTCAAATTTGAGACGTCCCAGTCACCGCTCATAAAAGTAAATTTAATTTTGCATAGTTTGCATGTACATGATTACGGAATATGGCATATGTTAGTATATTTTTAACTTTGTAGGGGCAGGAAATTGTATGGGTTTAAAAAAAAACATTTAAAAAAATTATATTTAGAGGAATAATAAATTACGTGAGATTTATTATAGTAAAATTATGTACTTTAAACTAATAACTTTCTAAATTTATGCGACGGTGCAAATAAAACTTGCAAATATTTTATCTTACCTTTAAAATCTCATCTTATAAGGCACTTCTTTAAAAACGTTATTTAAGATTTATGCTAATTTCTTCTAATAATAATTGTGCTAAATTGGTTGTTAAATGATAAAAAACATGTTTATTGCAATAATTAGATTATATCTAGTTAAATTTGAAAATACTGGATGTATAACTTACTAATTGATTTGTTTGGGGTATGCATATGAAATATGCAGTACCAGCTCAACGCTTTTTTTCACTATATACAGGGTGTTCGACGGAAGATGCATACTAGTGGTATCTAAACCATAACAGCTACAAAATCGGTTACATGCGGTAAGATGCAGAATATGATTTATAGAGCACAGCTTAAAGTAGTTGCAAAACAAGAAGACCCGAGTTGCATTAAAATAAAAACCATAGCTGTTAAGTTGCGACGTGCTGAGGGTATGTATGTCAGAAAGTCAGCGCTTCCCAAACAATTTTAAGTTATTAAACGCGTAGCAGAGGAAAAGTGATCACAAATATGTATATTGTTATGGTATCCCTGGTTTTTGACAGGCAAGGACAGGTGGCTTAGCGCCCGCTTTCTTTTTTTAACTACGTGATGAATAAAGAGATCAGAATTGCCATGTGTAATATTGTACGTGCACCTTGTAAAATTGCAGATTGTAGTATGCTAGAAGAGGATGCAGTGTATTCTAAATATTTTTTTCGCATTTCATATTGTAACTGACTATATTTCTATACTCAAAATAGTTCTGTAAAGTGGTAGTTTACAGCATAGCAACCATTACAGCATAGCAACGGATTTCTCCAATCCCAAAATTGGCTGTAATTAGGTCACTATGTTATTGAAACGACCTACCTGCTATTATTTTTTTATTTTCAATGCCAGTAATTGTGACAGTTATTAATGTCACTTTGATTAAAAACTAAAACAACTAAATTTTCACATGAAATGCGAAAAAATAGTATACGCAATCTCGTTAGAAAAGCGTTTTCACTAAACTTGTACGGCTTCGCTCGCTCGTACTGAAACCAGCCATACTCGTTTAGTAAAACATCACTTTTCTAAACTTGTTGCGTTACTATTTTAGTATTCTACTCATTACAGCTTTACGACAGTATGGTGGTCTTGTTTTAGTAACGTTTTGGTTTGTGTAAAACAACTCATAGGTTACTAGATAACGCCTTTCTGTATGCCACTAATAATACGTACTACAAATGATGTAATGACCAATAGTTTTTGTAAATACTAGATTTAAATTTATGAGAACATTTGAAATCCGAAATTTATTAAAATTGATATCAAAATGTGGACCAGTTAAGTGGAAAGATCCAAGAACTAGTAGCGGGTAAGGCCAGCCTCCTGCCCGGCATACGTGCGAAGAGGGCTCACAGAACCTGCATTAGTTGCGGGTTTTTAACAGGCCATTTGGCCTCTAATAAGAGAAAAGAGAAATGTATTAAAAATATGGAAATTAATCAGATATAACACATTTCTTAAATTAATTTAAAGCATATGCTACTGTGCAGAAAAAAAAACATTTAATAACAACCACAACCACAAACGAAGAGTGAATAAAACACTTTACACAACCAATTGACAGAGTGGACCTTAGCAACATTATGGAATTACTCTGAAAACTAAAAGTAAATTATAGACTAACAGAAATCATAAACGAGTTAAACTCTTACAACAATACTCACATAAAAGTAAATGGGAAACTAACAGAAAGGTTCCCAGTCTCCGTAGGGATCAGACAGGGCGATAGTCTAAGCCCCATTGACGTTGATGATGTAGTGTTAACAGCCGAACCGGAGGATAATTTTCAAACGCTCTTCAAGCTTAAGACAACTGCAGAGAAGTTTAATATAGAAATGTCAAAAAATAAAACGCAGTTGTGGTAATAGCTAAAGAGCCTATCCGTTGCAAACTAGCCATTGATATTACTACCATAGAAGAAGTGGTAAAGTCCACATATCTTGGTGTCGAAACATCATTGAGGCCCATGGCTTGGTCCCATTTACGCTAGGTTTGGTTTATTATGTTCAGGAGGGTAGTGGAGCCCTTTTGGCCTTCAACCACTACGGCCTCTTAGCTTACGCTCAACCCTTGGCATTACATTCACTCGTCTATTTGTTCATCCATCTACATTTTGAGAGGACGTCCAACCCCTCTAACGACTGCCGCGTTGTTAATGCGCATCCAGGACCACCTCTTAGCGTGCCATTCCAAGAGCACGAGGCGCCGCGTTGACTCGGCTTTCGGACACCCATCCAAGTACTGACCAGGTAGAGCTATGCTTAACTTTGCGGCAACTCAAAACATCAAGTAACGGAAATATCAGACATGAGGTGTAAATTTAGGTTAACAATGCACCGCAACAGCAGTTTCTGGTTATTTGAGTGACATTTTTTTGGAGAAGCAAGTATATGTCTCTGAAACTCAAAATCCACATATATAAAACATGCGTAAGACCTATTTTAACATAAGCAGCGGAAACACGAGCAGAAAACAACAACCAAAACATGAGCTCACGCTGCTGAAATGAAGACACTGAGGGCAATAACTGGTAACAGCCTTAGAGAGAGGATACTCAGCAAAGCAATTCGTCAAACATGTAAAATTCAGGACGTAATTAAATGCACAAAAACACGAAGACGGCAATGAAGAGACCATGTGGATAAAATGCCAGCAAATAGATTAGCACAGACAGTGAAGGACTAAAAATCAGATACGAAGGGCTTAGTACGCCGCCCTTCGAAAAGATGGTGCGGGAGTTGGGTGTCAACATTGACCGAAGCACCGAAGTCCTATACTAAGAAAGTAAAGTTTAAGACTAATGAAAACACTTGGGCATTTAGAACGGTACTTTCAATGTTTGTTCATGGCACGCCTTAATATATTTAGGTCCTTGGTAGGCGCCTGCAGCTAAGGTCACATTCGGGAGTCCCGTGGCTCTATTTGTCCCGGAGTTTGAATCCGAGCCAGGGTAGTTTTTCAGCTCCTGGAAACCTCTTAACTGGCTCTGAAGTACTATTTAAGGATTTAGTGGAGGTAGTACGTAAGGTAGTACGCACAATGGGCCCGGCGAAGTGGCCTAAGTGCTGTAAGATTTGAAATACAGAACCACAGATATCTATCGTTAATTTCGTTCCTATTTAATATCTTCAAAGTGTTTAAAAATAACTACGTAAATTCTTACATTGTCGAAAAGGAAAAACAATAAAAAGCTTTTAATGGTACAAAATTCAACCTTCGTCGTATTATACAGTAGACGATTTTTGACAATAACATACAGAAATTTTGGTTTTAGGGAATACGTTTCGTGCATATAATGCACTATCTTTACAACATATTTGCCCATCCCAAATCATCATCGTCAAAGTTCATCAGAAAACGATTTTGGTTTCTAATTATAGCTAGGATAGACCACTACATGTTTCGTTCTATAGGAACTCGCCAGGTGGATGCAAACCTAGCTACAGTTAAAACCAAAACCGACAGGCAGAAATATATCCAAAGGAACAAAATCATGAAAAGGGAATTACAACAGTAATGCCCTCTAATGTGCGGCGAAGAAAGTTGCAAAGCAACAAACCGGGCGTGGCAGGAACTCGCTAAGCAAGTATCTGCAGTCACTACCTTTCATACCCAAATATCGGGTTGTTGCTTTGCAACTTTTCTCGCCGCACATTATGGGGCATTAATTTTGTAATTCCTCTTGCATGATTTTGTCTTCTGAGTATATTTCTTCTTGTAGGTATTTGGTTTTAACTGTAGCTAGGTTTGCGTCCACCTGACGAGTATCTTTAGAACGAAACATCTATACATCAGCACTGCAAGCCAATGAGGCCCATGGCTTGGTCCCGTTAACTCCAGGTTTGGCTTATTGCTATGTACCGGAGTGTAGTGGGGTCCATTAGGCTTTTAACCACTACGCCCCTCCTCTTACGCCAAACCCTTAGCATTACATTTACTCGTTCATTTACTCATCTATCTTACTTCGTGGGGGATTCCAACTTTACTAAGGACTGCCGCGTTGTTAATGCGACAGCCGGGACCACCTATTAGGGTGCCATTCCGAGAGCACCAATCGCTGTGCTGACTCGGCTTTCGGACACCCATCCAAGTACTGACCAGAACGAAATATGTGGTAGTCTATTCTAGCTATAGTTGAAAGCAGAATTTTTTCTGATTTACTTCGCAACACGGCGTTTCGTCTGCTATGTCTAGAAGCCGGTAGTGATTGCAGATATTCGCTTAGCGAGCTCTTTCACCCTCAAATATTGGTTGTCTTGCCACTTTTCTCGCCGCACCTTAGAAGGCATTATTATTGTAATTCTTATTATACCGTCAAAGTTCTTGCATTAATGATACAGGGTGTTCCAAAACTGGCAGCCACGGACCATAAAATCTGAACAAAAAATAAAATCTGAAATCAACCAAAAAAACATTCAAACTCAACATTTAAGTGTTTGATCAAATACTGAAAACAAATCTATAATACATTACAAAAACAAGAGATAGTTCAGACCGATAATTTAGGGGAAAAGTTACAAAAGTTGTGTAAAGTGTCTGAAAAACTCAAATTTACGCGTTCAATTAAGTAGTGCCACGCTATTGGCTGTTGAAAACAACACAACATTATTTATTTGTTTCATAGTTCGTCATTTATTTGATTTTAGTTTCTAATTTTGCTTTGTGCAATGTCACTTATTATGTTGAAATTGATGTAAAGTGCGAAATAATGGTCGCGTATGAACGTACCGCTCGTCCTGCTTGTTTATTAAAAGTGCCATCATCATATTATAATATTCTTGGTTTCAATAATTCGCGGCTATTCTGGCGCGCTTTAGAACAAATTCAAACAAATGACAAACTATGAAATAAATAAATAATGACGTGCTTTCTTTTGTTTTTTGTAATTTACCATGGATTGATTTTCAGTACTTGATCCAACAATTAAATTTTAGTATGAAAGTTTTTCTTTCTACCAATACAATAACTTTAAAAATATTGGTTGAATAGAAAAATTGCGCAGGAAATTTTTGTTCAGTTTTTTTCGTGGAATACCGCCCCACGGTCCGCGAGTTTTGGAACACCCTGTATGTACAATTATTATAAAACGATTTTTATCATCTTACAATAGTTTTCATTAGGGATGCACTGAGCCGTGGGCCGAGTAATTGTTTTGAGCTTTTCGAATATTTGGATAAACCGAATATTTTTTCGAGTCAGTCGAATATTTGGAATTTTGTGCTATACTAAATTGCAAATTTTTCGTATAATTTGATGGCATAATTAAGAATAAAATACAATAAAACAAAGTAGCCAACCGAGAACGCTATCTGATTATGTGACTCAACTGACCCATGCATTTTTCCTAGGAAGTATTCGGATCTTGGTGGTACTTAGCCGAATAGTTGGCATAGTTACCAGTGATAGGTATGCATATAACAGAACTTGCATTTAACAGAACGGTATTTAAACAGAATCCGAAATCACCCGAAGCGAGTTCGTATTCGAAAAACGATTGAGCGCAATCAACGAGCAGAATATGTAAGAAACAGAATTGCAATAAGCAGAACCAATTTAAATTGGGATAACTTCGATTTGTTTCAGTATAACCAACATCAAGAAAAATAGTTCAACTTTTTGAATCATAGAAGTAGCATAGAAATATTACGAAGTTATTATTAGCGTAGCTTGGTGTTGCATGTTGCTGTTGTATAGGCAACACATTAATCATGATAACTTTCTGTACTGGGGCCGAATATATTGCCAAACATTTTCCATGGAGATCTATGCGATAAATCCAAAACAGTCGAAAGAAAAAAAATCATACGTCATTATTTAGCTAAAAAAAATTTAAATATCCATTAATTGAAATTTTTTTTTCTCTAAAATGATTATTTCTACAGAAAACCGAGTCTCCATATTTTTAATCGCTCTGTATATTGCCACGACCGTTGTTGTAAAGGTTATGATCAATTTTTTTTAATACAGAGGGGCTAGGAAAACCCCGGCCACTTTTCTTGCGGCGGTCAAGAGATGGCGCTTTAGTAAAGAAAAATTAAGTTAAAATACTGGGAACAACGCAGAATCCAAGACGCTTTAGTTATTAAACACGCCCCATATTAAATCAAAACAACCAAACCGTCTTGGATTTTGCGTTGTTGCCAGTATTTTAACTTAATTCTTCTTTACTAAAGCGCCATCTCTTGACCGCCGCAAGAAAAGTGACCGGGGTTTTCCTAGCCACTCTGTATTATAGTTTATTATTTATGTCTTAATGAAGGATTTTGCAACTAATGTATAATTACTAGGTTCTAAAAGCACCACCCAGACAATTTTTGTGGAGGAGAAAAGTATATTTCAAACTTTGTTTGCTAACTCACGACGTTTCCAAAACTTTGCAGAAAAAATCGGCTGCTATGTATAATGAGCAATCAACTCTAGTAAAATGACTGTATGAGCTTTAATTTGTTACCCCCACTATAAGCACTAGTTTTAAATTAATGGTTATTCACTGAAAATTGGTTTATTATTATTATTATTATTATTAAATAATAATTACTTATAGCAACAAAACACCTGTTTAAATTCATCATTAATATAAATATATTTTTTTTTTAATCTTCTCGTTACTACAACTACTATTTAATAATACAGTTGTACCTACACTGTTAAAGTAGGTATCAAATTAAATTAACAATTTTAAAATGTACCATTTCTCAAATTTAGAAACAATAAAGCCTCGTTTAAAATTTCAGGGAAAAAATTTCCATCATCTGCCTATAATACTTAACAAGTTTATAATTTCCTAATTGTAATTGACACGGATTATTAGCTTTAAAGCTCGGAACAGGAATTCTATCAACGGGATTATTACCTTTGCATCCACAACTTTAGGGCAGTTTATCCCCATTAAGGTGCATTAAACCTACAGATTACATTTCCATGGAAACGGCCTGGGGCGGAACGTGGAAACCCAATCAGCATCCTGCACCAGCCACCCCAACCCTGACTAACCCCCTAATAACCCCGGTATTGTTATGCGGGCCAATGGCACAGCAGATTGTATTATGTCCTGATCCTTGTGTAGCAGGCTAAATTGGGCATTTACAGCAATATGCGGCGTATTAGGGGAAAGAAGTTTAGAGTTAACCCTGAGTGCACGTTCGGAGGTTGAATTTGATTGCTGTTATGGAGGAAAAGCGTACTGCTCGTTTTAAATACAGAATGGAGCAAGAGTAATGTTTCAAACATCTAATTGCGCTTACGTACTACATTTGTTTTCATCTTTTTAGCATGAAAAGTTATTGTTTGTAAAACTGTAATTTAGTAGCTTCACTCACTTAATTACCACGTTTGTTGTGCAGTTACACTGTCTATGTCAATTTTACAGTATGCTCAACAAAAAAAGGGAAAGAATCAAGGTTGGGGATGTTAATGTAACAGCCTTGTAACATAATTCCAGCGTTCATGAATTTAAAGCAAAACAAAAGAGCGTAACAAACATTTTCTCAATCTTTTATAAAACACTTTATTTTAAATTTGAGAATAATGGGCAATGTTTTTAAAATATTACTTACAATGTTACTAGAGGGCAGCAGGGCCAAACACGATGACAGACAGCTTCATGATTGGCTGCCTTTAGGTGTGCCATCTATTAAATTATTATGTACAGAACGATCAAATAAAAACTTAATCGCAGTTGCCTTTGAAACAAACACATCATGTCGATGATTAATTTGCGCGCACAAATTTCTATGAAGTTTTACTAGATACACGACTGCAGGTTCTAAACAATCAAATCAATGAAGCCTGTCCGCCATTTTTTAGGAGGTCAAATATTTCAAATTAAAAACCTATTCCTGTGTTAGATATTTAACGCAAAATTTACCATCATTAAGTGGCTGATAACATTCGTGTACTAGTTACCCTTGACGACGGAACTTAATAGTGTCACTTACATTCCTAGGAAAATAATGTTGATTTTAACTGTTCGTTAATATGGTAACAAGCACAGACAACTTAGAATAATGGGGCTTTTAAAAAATAATTCCGATGACAGCTGTCAAAACGAACTTTTAAAAATATGATTAAATTTCTACCTGTAGGCCTACTTATATTGCCGGTAGCGTGAAAAATTTAATAAGTAACACGGAATGTATCGACTAATAACATCCTCGGCAGGCGACAAGCTTCGGCTCCGCCTCAGCTCTTATTCGCCTACCTCGGATGTTATTGCGTCCTTACATTCCTTGATACTTAAATAACTATATTTTTAAAAATTAACATAAAAACCGCAAACTTGCTCATTTTCTCCGAAAATTTTGCAACCAACTGCACAACACGTTTGCAGCATACCTCTCAATTAGATTTATCAATTAAAAATCGTATATATTAATTGTTATCAACGCTGAAATGCGAAACACTGTTTGTGTTGGTGACAGATCACAAGCTGACATTGACCTTCTAGAAAATGGCGTCGGGTTTCAATTTTTATATAAAAGTCGATACAATTAGTAAGTCAGCATAGTAAATTATTTTTAATATTTATTAATTTTATTTTACGAACGTGCATGGTAAATGTCAGTTGTAAACCGTAACCCATTTAAGACAAGTATTGGAAAAAATTTTTAGACGGTTGTTTGGTTTAGCGGTATAGCGGTAAAGGCACATGTGTTTGTTTTAAAGGCGACTTTGACAATATGCGAAAATTATCAGACAGATTGGTTCTCAATGGCCGGACATAAATTTAAAAAAGTATTAATTGAAATTATTAGTAAGCAAGCAGTAAGTGTAGACGTTTGATTGGCTTCTTTACTTTATTTTCAGACAATGAGTTTAAGTTTTCTGGTCATTTTGTGTGTTTTTATTTAATCGCTCTGTATATTTATCAACTTTTTTGTACTACTTCAAATCTTATAAAATAAAATTAGTAATTATATTTTATATTAATTTATTGTCACATATTTCAACAGTATATTGTTTTGCTAAATACGATCTGTTCACACATAATAATTAAGATATTTGTGTCTGCTGACATCTAGCGGCTGATTTAAAAAATAGCATGAAAACCTCCTATCGTTATCAAATTGTTTGTAACAAATGATATAACGTTTTAAATGTTTATTTTATCAAATGGTATACAAACTCAATACGGTACCAGAATTTAAAAAGTTGATTGTCGCACCTGAAACACAACGAAAAAAGTAATTTTACGAAGGTAGCAGTGAAGTTAGTGATTAGTGCAATTATTGAAGTTTATATATTGTTGTGTATATTGCTTTTAATTTTTATAATTATTAAATATTAATATACCCCACGTGGGTAAGTCGAAAATATAAATTTTGTAATTGTCTGAATAAACGCTAGCAAATAAATTTAAATTTTGTTTTGTTCGGCTATTGTTGGTAACAACATTAAAAAATAAAATGTTCAGATAATTATAGAGACTCTCAACCGTGATGTAATTTTAAATCAAATAATGAATAAACTTCTCATGGTACTCATGTACTTAGTTTCGTTGAAAGTAGAAGCGGTTCTTCGGGCACACTGATTTTCTGCACCGTAAATAAAAATAATTTCAATTCTTTCAGCTAACATGTAAACCATTTTTTAAATTTCACAAAAATCTCCAACCGCAAAGTAAAACACACACAAACATTAAATTTGCACAAATATCAAAATATCATACAATTGTTTCTGCCCAGCCTGTGCTACCTTGTCTAATTTTTATATTTTTTTAAATTTCTCAAAAACAAATCTATCAATTTTAATTTTCTTTGCGTAAAAAGATAGCATTTTAAAAGACCTTTAATTTGAGGTGTCACAAAGGGCATAGTCCCATTTGAGTTTTTCAAGGTGGGTTGGGGGGGGGGGGGGTGAATATTAGCGCGACGCGTGTCCCCCATTCTCTATAGAAAAGCACTTTTACATTTTTTGATATTTGGTGTGGTTCACGAGATATTCAGGGTGGATAGTTTTCAAATGATCACCCTGTATAATCACTTGACACACTGTTCATTTCTTGTTGCTATTTGATTGGATTATTCCAATATTTAGAAATTTTTTTTAAGAATTATGAGGCCGTGCGTGAGCACGACTCCATGATTCCCATCCCATCCCCTTACCCGGGCTCAGCGCACTTGCGCTATACACCGGTCTAACATGCCCCACCCCTGAAAGACATGCAACCCAACATACACATCATACACACCGTCCATGGACACGCCGGATTTAACTTATTCAGAAACATTTCCGACGGGCAGAGTATTCGAACCTACTGCCGTTAGGAGTCTACTTCTAGAGGTTGGGATTCTAACCACTAGGCCACCCGCTGGCCCAATTAGAAATTGAAACTTGGAATAAATAAAAGAGGCAAAAACCAACCTCACTTTCCAATGTGTGTTTTCAGGAGTCAAATATTCGAATTTTATTTGAAGAAAACTGGATATCAGCAATTGCGTTACTATCTTGCTATTAAAACAAACAATTGCCTGTCATTAGTGGCGTCTTTTGAGGTACCCTTAATTTTTCATTTTTTAAATTGTTATTAACTTTAATTCACATTTTCTAATAATTAAACAAAAATTGTTGTTAATTAAGTTTTTCACACTTTATTCCAAATTTTATTAAAAAACAACAGAGTTTTCGGGTGTTGTTAAAAAACCGTTTCGCCTCTACAGGAGCTTGAAAACGATTTAAATTTACAAATGAAAAATTCTCTAAACTAAGAAATGGACCAATCACAAATAAACAATTTTAAAACAATAGAAAATCAACCTAAAACTACCAACAAATTTTACCTATTTAAATAAGAATCTTAAAGAAATCTTAAATAAGTTGGTTGCACGGCGGAGAACTGCGGATGCCGGTCATACGGTATACAAAGTGAAGCACTGTCCGCTCTGGTCCCACTCGGATGGGTGACCAATATAGGGGTATATCTGCAACCAACCGTGCTTCGGAGGGCACGTTAAGCCGTCGGTCCCGGTTGTCATGCTAACATCTTTGGCAATCGTAAACCATTTAGTGGAACTTCTTCTCTTTTCGACGGGTAACGCCAGCCTCCTGCCCCGCATACGTGCAAAGAGGGCTCGCAGAACCCGCACTACTTGCGGGTATTAAACAGGTCGTTGGACTATAATAAGAGGAAGAAGAAGAAGAAATAAATGCAAACTTTGGTAAAAACTAAATCCATATTCAGAATCTTTGAAATTTTTCCAATCTTTTGATAAGCAATTTACTTAGAAAAATTATTTTTAACACATAAACATCCTATACAAAATCCGGCTTGACCTGCTTTCGTGAAATTTTAGCAATTTTTTAGATCAGTCTGTTAGTAGGAATATATAGCAGTTATCTTCTCACGAAGAAATTTTGACTGAAAATTTCTTACCAAACGTAAACGTCTGCACCATGTGGTAAAAGCGCATTAATGAGGTTAAGACAAGACCACGCTCTAGCTAAACGCTGGCGCTCGGATTTATCAGTGGTTGGAACACCAAACCCTTTGGACAGTTATTCCAACTTCAATCTTCAATAATCGATGTAGAGGCGGGACCCAAGAGTACCTCCATGACCATAGTCGGGGTAGTTTTCCTAGCACCTGTTACGCCGATAACAGCTAATCGTTGTATCTGAGTAAATCTAGTGCTAGCGTGAAGTGTTGCAGTTCTAGACAACCAGAACAAAGAAGCAAATATAATCTTGGTCCGACCATGGACGTGTAAATTCAGTACAGTACTTTTGGTGAGAAAGCCCAGGTGATGCCGCGGGTCCTTCTACAAACCCAAAAATTCGCTGTTGTTTTCTGTAGTTTTAATTGGCGTGCTCCTTCCAGATCAGCCTCAACTCAAGCTATTCACCCAAGTATTTTACCTTGGGTGCTCTTAGAAGGGGTTTAGAGGAGCAGCATCGGGTTTTTAAATTCCGGCATCGCTCTCTTCTTTTTTACAACAGAACCACTTCGGTCTTATTGAGGCTACTTATAATTGCGCGATTAAGACTATACGAGGAGAATTTCCTGTGACTAGATGCGTTAGGTAATTTGATAAGCTCTGCGTATGGGTTATTAATAACATGGGAATCTATGTTGATGTTTCTATTAAATTGTTAAAACACAGAGATGGCGCTAATTCGGCGGAATTTGCATTACTATTTTTTAGAACCATCCTTTCGTAGATTAAATATGACAGTATAGAGCGATCTGTCAATTAGTTTGTATTTGACAGTGCGCCAAAGTGACCGTCTCGAGTGATTTCGTAAATAATGGAAAACACTGAGTTGCGAGCAGTGATGAAGTACTTTCATTTGAAAGGCTTAACACCAACCGAAATCAAAGTAGAGTTGGATTCGACATTTTTAAATTTAGCTTCTTCGTTTTCAATGGTTAAAAACTAGATTGCTGAGTTTAAGCGTGGTCGTGTAAGCAAAAAAACGAACTCCCAGTGGACGCCCAAAAACCGCTACTACCCCGGATATGATTGAAAAAGTCCTTCGTATCGTATTGGATGACCGTCGAGTAAAAGTGCGCGAGATAGCAGATCCAGTGGGCATCTCAAATGACAGTGTGCACAGAATTTTAACTGAAGAATGGGAAATGAAGAACACTCCGCACCTTGGGTGCCGCGTTTGCTTACACCGGAGCAAAAACTGAATCATTTGATTGTTTCTCGCGATTTTTTGGCACGTTTTCGCCGCAATCCGAAGATTTCCTTGAGTCGTTTCATAACCGTCGATGACACCTGGGTCCACCATTATACTTCCGAAACCAAGGAACAGTCCAAACAATGGACACACAAAGGTTCTCCACCACCGAAGAAGTCAAAAACGGTTTTGTCTGCAGGAAAGGTTATGGTAACTGTATTTTGGCATTCTCGTGGGATGCACAGAATTTTAACTGAAGAATGGGAAATGAAGAACACTCCGCACCTTGGGTGCCGCGTTTGCTTACACCGGAGCAAACACTGAATCATTTGATTGTTTCTCTCGATTTTTTTGGCACGTTTTCGCCGCAAACCGAAGATTTCCTTGCGTCGTTTCATAACCGTCGATGAAACCTGGGTCCACCATTACACTTCCGAAACCAAGGAACAGTCCGAACAATGGACACACAAAGGTTCTCCACCACCGAAGAAGGCAAAAACGGTTTTGTCAGCAGGAAAGGTTATGGTAACTGTATTTTGGCATTCTCATGGGATTATCTTCGTCGACTACTTGGAAAAAGAAAAAACAATGAATGGCGAGTATTATGCCAATTGGTTGTAACAATTGAGCGACAAAGTCAAAAAGAAACGGCCTCATTTGACGAAAAAGAAAGTGCTTTTACATCAAGATAACGCACCTGTACACACGTCTGCAGTCGCCATGGCCAAAATGGCGATTTTTATCAATTTTCAAACCTGAAAAAATGGCTCGGCAGTAAAAGATTTTCATCAAATTACGAGGTAATCGCTGCTGTAAATAGCTATTTTGAGGACTTGGGTTCATCGACCTACAAAGACGGCATTGCTGCTTTGGAGCATATATTGAAAAATAAAATGATTTTTTGACCAAAAAACTTTCGTTTTCTTTGTTAGGCCACGTACATTTCGAACGATCCTCGTACAAGATCGTCATTATATTGTACTCGTAAAAATTAAACGCGTCCCTATTTTAGTATTTTAATAAATAAACTTTATACGTTTTAAATCTATTACTAAAATTCTCAATAATGTTATCAGTAATAACAGCTAAGCTTCCGGGTTGGAGCCGCGTCATCGGTGCATGAACTGCCGACGTTTCGTCCTCGGTTCCACAGGACATCTTCAGGGCTGTGGTCACTTTGGGATCTGGAACACAACTGTTGTGTTCCAGAAGTATTTAAATGTGTAGGAAAGTCCAGGCGAAGTGTTTCGCTCATTTTTGTCAACTGATTTTCTTTTACTTTAGTTTTAACTAAAGGGAAGGGTATCTGAAAGTATAATGCTTAAAAGGAGACACACATGCAGATTTAAGAAAACAAACAAAAGAGCAAAATAAATTCATGAAAATATCCCAATCATGCAATATCAAAAGTATTATTATGAGAATTTGTAAGAGTTCGGAAGAAAACTGTTTAAAAATTTATTCAAAACAGATACATGGCATTTAAAACATTAAAACTGTACAACAGCTGTAGTGAAA
This sequence comes from Ctenicera cuprea, assembly GCA_958336395.1. Classification (NCBI taxonomy): domain Eukaryota; kingdom Metazoa; phylum Arthropoda; class Insecta; order Coleoptera; family Elateridae; genus Ctenicera; species Ctenicera cuprea. Next base: position 13,596,913 of record OY284493.1, read on the forward strand.
TCAACAATAAGTGCTATTTACATTTATAGCATATACCGGATGTCTTTTTCAAAATCATAACTTCAGAATAAAATAAGATATTGAACCGGGGTGAAAGCAAAGTTGTATGGTGAAAAGGGGGCCACAATAGCATTAGAGTTGTTGAGTGTCTACTCATCCTTTCACTTCCAGCCACCCCAACTTAAAAATATTAAATGGTAACATACCCATGTGATACATTAAATTGAAGTGTTTAGAATAGTATATTAAAACACAAGTTGCATAAGGCATTGTCTTAACGTACGAGTCCAAGATTGAAATGGACGAGTGCGTCAAGACGCCTTATGAAACGAGTTTTTTATACTATTTTTTCTATTGAGGAGAATTAATGAAAAAACGTTATAAAAAATTGCTGCGATCAAATTTGGTAAATTTAGTATGTATATGTTGGCATACATACTAAATTTACCAAATTTGATCATGAATATATCATGAATACCAATCTTTGTTGGTGAAATTTTACTAAAAACAATGCTTTAAAAGACTCTCTTAAAACACTGCTTTTTTAGCTAAAACAGTGCTTTAAGAATAACCTTAAAAAACCGAAATAGAAAAATACTATTTAACGGTGAAAATAACTTAAAAATCGGACATTGCGTTTCCCAGTCCTGGCTTAAACAAGTTTTAAAATTTATAAGTTCGAGTTTTACTTCGTTGAAGTTCATTTTAATTTATTGTAAATAAAAAAATTCTTAACTTTAACAGGTTTTTTATTTTAGCCTTATGCGTATTTAAACGTGTTTACAGGTCATTATCAGAGTCAAGATTATAAGTAAACAGTTAGTGTTGCTATAAGAATTATAAATCCATCCATACATATATAAAAGCTCAAAGGATTTTTTTTCCGGTTCCTCCAGCGGCTACCGCTTCACCAATTTGGACCATTTTTTTTTCAATGAAAGGTCTCTATCCTCAGATGGAACATGAAACATTTTTATATTTTTATGCTACGTCGATTTTTCAATAATAATTATTTTAATTTATAATATATATGAAAGTCTGCTAGACGCGCTTCACTTGAGGCGACATCTACACCAACGTTGCGTCTCCCTTATGGAACTAATGCATCAAGTGACATCATTTAGCCGGTTCTGCCAACGCTCAGTCTATCAGTGCATTGTGCGCTGGGGTAACACTAGTCTTTATAATTTGATCTTGATTTCCTATATCTGCGTCCAGATGACTTGATTTCTAAGTGTAAACATTTTATAGTGTTATTAGATGTCATTGAATGATTGTGTTCTAATAAGCGTTTCGCGTAATTGGATTTATGGGGGTGTTTATACTTGTAACAACGTACGTGTTCCTTGTACCTAATATCAAAATTTCTAATTGCTTGTCTTATATAAACCGAATTACAGAGCGAGCAATTTAATTTGTAGATGCCTGACTTAAGTAAATTGTCTGTTGTTTCTTTACCATTAAACAAAGTGTTTAGAGTGTTTTTTTGTTGTTGTTTTAAAAGTTATTTTACATTTATTTGTTTTGTTTACAATTTTGGCAATTTTTCTGATTTATTGTCAAAATATGGAACGGGTGTATTTCATTTTATCTCATGAAGTAGATAAATTTTCTAAATAGCTAATTTATAATATTTCTCTATAATTAGTGTATTAATAAGTTGAGTATTATAACCGTTATTGTATGCAATTTGTTTAATAATCAATATTTCTCTATTATAACTAATTTCACCTAAAGGAACCGTTAACGCCCTATGTATCATAGACCTGTATGCTGCTAATTTATGTGTTTTATGATGCCAAGAACCGTGTGGTAATGTACTGTCTGGTTGTGTAGGTTTCCTATAACCAGAATGTTCAAATTTATTATTTGAAATTATTATTATGTTTAAATCTAAAAAGTTCATAGACTTATTGTGTTCAGTTTACACTGTAAATGTTATTTTTGGGTGCAGGCTGTTAATAATAATCAAACATTTATTGATTAACTCAAATGAACTACCAAAACAAGCTAAAATGGTTTAATTCAAATATTTGATCTTCTAGATTTTCCATAAATATATTAACTAAAAGAGGTGAAATTGGACTTTCCATGGGTAAACCATCTTTTTGGAATTACATTTTATTATTAAAAGTAAAATAATTTTGATTAATGCAAAGTTCACATAATTGAATCAACTCAGTCTGTTTTATTAATTCAACATTTTTATTAGCAAAAATATTATTTAATAAACAAATACGCCATTGAAAAAGTATTTCTGTAAACATGTTATTAACATCGAAACTAACTAGCTTGCTTTGTGGTGGTAAATGAGTGTTAGATATTTTATTGATTAATTCAGATGCATTTTTATTGGAAAATTTTTTTGTAATATAACTTTATAAAACAACAAAAAACATTTTAAACACTTTGTTTAATGCTAACAAAAAAAACAGACAATTTACTAAAATCAGGCATCTGTAAATTAAATTGTTTGCACTGTAATTTGGTTTATATAGAATAAACAATTAGAAATTTTGATATTAGGTACAAGGAACACATACGTTGTTATAAGTGTAAACACTCCCATAAATCCAATCACGTCAAGCACTTATTAGAACACAATTATTCAATGACATCTAATAACACTATAAAATGTTTACACTCTTGTGATGATAAAGGTAAATTGGATATACTAGAAGCTTTTGAAATTCACAAACATTTAAAAACTGCACCGTTAATGAATGAATTGATCTCTTAAATTCACTGATATTGGACGTTTTGGAAGCAGAATTCAAGTCATCTGGACGCAGATATACAAAATCAAGATCAAGTTATGAAGATTTATCATTCCTATAGCAACACCAACGGGTTACTTTTAATCTTGACTTTGATTATGACGTGTGAACATGTTGAAATACATATAAGACTAAAATAAAAAAACCTGTTGAAGTTAAGAAGTGTTTTATTTACAATAAATTAAGTTTTAAAACGTTTATTTCAAAAACAGTGTGCCACGAAAAGAAGTTGACTATGCGTTTGTTTTTGCATTTTGTGTTGACTATGTAGTGTAACTTGAACCAAATCAAGTTTAATTTGACGTTTAATTTTTCACCACTGGCAACTCCAACCCAAAAATATTAAACGGCATCTACTCTTTGTGATACATCAAATTAAAGCGCTTAAAATATGCTAACATCAAAATTGTTGCACACTTAGATGCACATTAAGGTAAAACTATACCTGGATGTATAGTTTATATAAACTCGAAGGACCATCAAGAATACATTAATTAATAATAAACCTTCTTGAATATATTTATATATTTACAAATATTGAAACAAACACTAATAATTTGTACAGTGAAAAATGATTGTTAACACTCTCACATCTAGTGGTTGAATGGTTTCTTGGTATTTTACACCCCCAAGAAAGGTCCGGTGCCAAAGATCACAATGTTGCCAAGTATATTCGTACAAACTATGTTGCCAGTTATGTCGCATGTAGTGAACATAAACTGGGGCCCATCAGCCAAAGTCATTTAATTACCTAAACAACAATGTAATCTTTTCACATCATGACACAAGAATCGTGAAAACAATACAAAATAATATTATTTCTGCAAAAGAAATTAAAATTAAACATATAAAAAATAGACTAATACATAATTGGTCGTAATTATTTATAATAATGCTATTTAATACAACACCTACAATACAAAGTAAAAATAACGCCTTAGTAATAAATCTACATTAATTAATTTTTAATTGATATTTGTATTAAAAATCTTAATGCTACATAAAAAACAGTTAATAAATATACAAGTAAGCTATCCTTCAGCATAAATAGGTAACACGGCTATTTTAGATATAGATGTACGACATGTACCATTTTTGGTTTTAAGTTCTATGACTCGAATTTTCTTGTCAGGTCCCAATACGACCTTTATAATTCTACCAAGGTTCCACTCAAGAGGCGGCAGATTATCATTTCGAATAATCACAAGCATTCCCTCCTCAACATTACGCGAAACCCTTTGCCACTTTGGCCTATTCTGAAGTTGCACTAAATAATCTTTTGCCCAAGCCTTCCAAAATGATTGTTGAGCCTGAGTGCACTGTTTCCAAAATGTCAAACGGTTTATAGGCACCGTGCAAACGTCGGATTCCGGAAAACTGGTAAATGTTGTCCCTATTATGAAATGCCCTGGTGTCAAGTATGTGAGATCTGAAGGATCGTTCGTTATTTGACATAATGGTCTAGAATTTAATATGCCTTCAATTTGAATTAGCACTGTATTAAGCTCCTCATAAGTAAAATTGAGTTTTCCCACTACACGCTTTATGTGGTGTTTAGCCGACTTAATACCCGCTTCCCACAGTCCTCCAAATACTGGCGAGTAGCTTGGAATAAAAAACCATTGAATTCCTAAGGAAGAGGCTGTATTTTCTACCTTAGTCTTGTGTTCTTTACAACTAAATAATTTAAATAGCTCTTTAAGTTGATTATTTGCCCCCCTAAAGGTTGATCCATTATCACTGTATACAATAGTTGGCCGACCTCTGCGACCAATAAATCGCTGAAATGCTCCCAAAAATGTTTCTGTTGTTAAATCAGAAACAAGTTCAATGTGCACTGCTTTTGTGACAAAACACACAAACAGTGCTATATATGCCTTTGTAATGACACAGTTTCTTATTCGAGATGGCTTTATATAAAAAGGTCCTCCAAAATCAACTCCAACTTTTTGATAAACTCTAGCTATGCTCACCCTGTCAACCGGCAATGAACCCATTAATTGTTCAGAACCTTTTGCCTTCATGCGAAAACAAGTTACACATTTATGTAAAACTCTTTTGATTTCTCTGTTACTATTTATTAACCAATATCTTTGCCGTAAATTGGCTAAAACTTGTTTCGGTCCCGCGTGTAACATAGCTAAATGTTCATTTGTGATAATCAAAGTTGTAATGTGACATTTTTGAGATAAAATTATTGGGTGCATTTTTGAAAAAGGAATGGGTGCATTTTGCAGTCTGCCACCCACACGAAGAAGTCCATTCTTATCGATAAAAGGAAATAATGACTTCAAATTAGAAGTGACTTCTTTATTTGATTTTAATTGGGTTAATTCTGTAGCAAATTGAATATTCTGCATATGTTTTAATATACAATTCAAAGAATTTTGTAATTCAAAAGTAGATAAATTCCCCGTTAATTTATTTTTCGTATCTCTTATGTTATTTATAAATCGTAAAACAAAACCTAGTACCCTTTTCGTATAGTACTGCTCTACCTTTGTTTCTGGACAGGCAATTTTAAAAGTGTCTGAAGACATTTCAAATGACAATCCTAACGTTTTTATGACCATATTATCATTACTTAAATTAATTTCTTCAAAATGTTGTTTATCTTTTGGGATATTTACCAAAAGGTCCGGATGATTTGCACACCATTTATGCAACTCAAAATGTGCCGAACTCAATACTTTAATTAATTCCGTTTTCAGTTGCACGGCATGAGCCAAATCATTTGATCCGCATAAAAAATCGTCAATATAGCAATTATTTAACAATGCCTTAGATGCTAATGGGAACTTATGGACTTCCTGATGAGCCAATTCCACTAGACACCTCGTAGCCAGGTGTGGACTGGCCTTTAAACCGTACGTAACTGTCTGTAATTGCAAACATTGAATAGGCAAATTGGGATTTTCTCTCCACAACATATTTAACAACTGCCTATGATCAGGATGAATAAGTACCTGACGATACATTTGCTTAATGTCAGTTATAAAAATAAATTGATATGTCCTAAATAAAATTAAAACATCGAACAGCTCTGGCTGGACAATGGCTCCATTAAACATTACGTCGTTCAATGAAATTTTGCTTTTTGTTTTCATAGAGCCGTCAAAAACAACCCGAAGTTTTGTTGACTTTTTATCTTCGCGAATTACAGGATGGTGCGCCAAAAAGTACACCGAATTGCTGCGTAAATTATAATTAGCCAATTCAAATACTTTAGCATAGCCTAGTGATACATATTCATTCATGAAAGTTGCATACTCCTTAAATAAAATTGGATTAACAGCGAATCGTTTTTCCAAATTTTGCAGTCTTTTGAAAGCCACTCCAAATGAATCTCCTAAGAGTAATTCTGTGATATCTGATTTCAAAGGCAATTTAACTTGAAATCTACCATTCACTCTACTCATCGAATTTTTAAAAATAGTTTCACAAACATCTGCTTCGGAATTTAATTCTTGGTTATCAGGTAAATGCTCAACTTCCCAAAATTTTGATACCAATTTTTCTAAATGTGAATTATCATTCATTTTGGCATGTAGTGACACTGCATGAAAACTATTTTTAACATTAGTGGTATTACATAAAACCTTTCCACTAACAACATAACCTAATAACGTATTTTGCAAAATCGGTTGATCATATCCTAATTTTATAGTGCCAGTTATAAACAACTGAAAGAATATGTCTGCTCCTAAAAGCATTGAAATTTCAGATGGTATGTTAAATGATTTATCGGCAAATTTTATATTAGATGGTATTTTTATAATATCCATGTTAAAAACAGATTGTGGCAAATCTGTGGTAATTTTTTGAATAACAGCAAATGACCCATTTACTTTATAATTGCACACCAATGAACTTAATTCCAGCATGACAGTAGCGGAGGCCTTTGTTTTACTGTTGGAAATACCACAAATTTCCAAATTTTTTGTAGATGTTTTAAACCCTAATGTATCTGCTAATTTTTTAGTCACAAATGAAACTTGTGAACCCGAATCTAAAAGACATTTAACTATAACAAAATTGTTATCGGCAGTTTTAACTCGTACTTGTGCTGTAGGCAATAACACCTGGGTTGAGTTCTTACTGCTAAGAAACATTGTAGCTTGATTACTAGCAACTACAATGTCTTCACATTCGTCCACATGTAGTAATCCATTATGTGGCTTAGAGCATAAAATACAATTTTTATATGTACAAGTACCATTATGCATATTTAAACAAATAGAACACAGTTTACTTTTTTCCACAAATTCTATTCTTTCATTAACAGAAAGATTTTTAAATTTAATACAGGAATACAATTTATGCTCAGTAGAGTTACATAAGCCACACGGATTTTTATAATTATTTCTTTTGTCTTTTTTGCTAGCATTGTTAGATTGTTTGTTAGAATTGGTAGAAACGTTTACCGCAAGTCGTTGTTCAGGTTTGCTAAACGAGGTTGAACCTGGTGATGCTTCAAAGCTATTGGCTCTTTTTGTCAGGAACAACAAAAACGAATTCAAATTAGGCAATTCATTTTGATTTCTATCTAATTGATAGGCCCTATTTGTATATACATCTAGTTTTTGGGAAAATATATATACCAAAATTGAATTCCAGTGATCTACTGGTTCATTTAAGTTTTTTAAACAGCCTATGTGTTGTTTAATTTTGGATATGAACTCCCGCAAATGTTTTGCCGATCCCGAATTAACTGCAGGAATGTCTAACAAATGCTTAAGGTGGGAATTAATAATTATTGTTTTATTATTGAATCGACTATTTATTAAATCGATTGCTGTAGCATATGAGCTGTCAATAATAGGTAAACTTGAAATTAACTCCAACGCTTCACCCTTTAAATATTTTTTTAAATAGCACAATCGCTGCACGTTGTTCAAATTTGAATCATTATGAATTAGCGCTAGGAACAATTCATAAAATGAACTAAATTTGCTTATATCAATTCCATCAAAATATGGAATATCTAAGGTAGGATGCGTGGATTGCTTATCACACGTTCCTCTTGATGTATTAGCATTCACCGTCTTTGGACCATTACCTATGCTTAATTTTGTAATTAATTTTTCGATTTTAACCAAAATCTGGTGATATTGTTCAAAAACGTCATCCTCGTCTTCCTGATTTGAATCTTGACAAATGACTTCGTCCTGAACGTCTACATAATTGTCATAGGATTTTTGCAAAGTGGCTTTCCTAACATTTAAATCCTCAAGAGATAAATCTACAACCTCTTCAAGTGATTGGTCGAATTTACCAACAAAAATTGCAATTTTAGAAATGTCCGCTTTAGCGGTTTTTCTGCGCTGTAAAAGTTTCTTTAATTGAGCCATTTTTTTTTATGTATAACACTTATTGGTTATAAAAAACTCAATTAAAATTAATAAAGTTCCGTATTATCTAAAACAACCAAAGGATTAACTACTTGTTACCTACTTAAAAGAAATTGAAGAATATTATAAATCTCTAAAATAGCAAAAACTTTTTACTACTAATAGACGATTATTACTAGTATGACTAAATAGGACGCCAAACAAAATTATTTATGTTTGAATGTAGTAGTTGACCAATAAATGTTTCAAAACGAACAAATGAACACAAAATGCACTCACTCACTCACTTTACTTACGTTGGAAAAGGATGCTGGATGTCACTCTATTTCTCGACGTGACGCCAACCATAAAGATCCCTAATCCCTCGTAGGTACCTGCTTCTCTTGGGAACGGTTTCCGTTGGTCACCCTTAGGCTTGGCCTGGACTAGTTGCCGACCATGTGGTGTTTCACTTTCGTTTAGCATCTATATTAAGTGCTTTTAATTACTGCATCGATGAGACCACCACACCAATATGGAAGGAAAGCTTAAATTCGCTTAAATTCCACTACGAAAACTGCCAATTTTCATCCGGCTCGAACGGACCAATTTAATGTTGCACACTTAGATGCACATTAAGGTAAAACTATACCTGGATGTATAGTTTATATAAACTCGAAGGACCATCAAGAATACATTAATTAATAATAAACCTTCTTGAATATATTTATATATTTACAAATATTGAAACAAACACTAATAATTTGTACAGTGAAAAATGATTGTTAACACTCTCACATCTAGTGGTTGAATGGTTTCTTGGTATTTTACACCCCCAAGAAAGGTCCGGTGCCAAAGATCACAATGTTGCCAAGTATATTCGTACAAACTATGTTGCCAGTTATGTCGCATGTAGTGAACAAAAATAAAATTGTAATCGCACAATCCGCTCCCATTTATGGCTTCAACAAATTCTACAAAAATTTTATTTGATGAACACCTGTGCCGTGAAATAAAAATTGACTATTTATTTCTTTTTGTCCTCTTGTTTTGATAGTATTGTTAGTCGATTGTTAGTTTAGTCAAGTTAAGTATAATTCAACACTTCGTTTTTCAAAAATGATTTGCACTTTGGCCGATAGCATTGACAATAATTTCATTAACGTAGCTGAAAACCAATGTTCTCGAAGAGCAGCTGCTGTTTTTAATAAAAGGCATATTGATAAACATGTATCTCATAAGTATTGGTTGCAACATTTAGAGAATCTGGATTTGTAGCCAATAAAAATCTTCAGCAGCCCAAAGTATTAAACGACGCCGCAGAAATGAAGTTTTGAATGAAGTAACTTTGAATATCCGCAACTTTCTGCTGCTCAAAATGTTCCATTTGGAAAATGTTGAAAATACGCAAATTTCAGCCGTATAAGATTCGATGCCGTCAATTTTGCAATTAAATGAAAGCGATTTTGATAGAAGACTTGAATTTTGCAAAATTGTGATTATGACCGAAATGATAAACAACGACGGCTATGCCATAAGAAGCATATGCTTCAGTGATGAATGTACGTGTTTTTGTAATGGCTTCGTTAATAAACATAACTGACAGTGCTCCACAGTGGTTAAAATGCTCAATCTGAATGGAAAAAACTTGATACGAGGATCGTTCGAAATGTACGTGACCTAACACAGAGATGGCGCTAATTCGGCGGAATTTGCATTACCATTTTTCAGAACCATCCTTTCTTAGGTTAAATATGACAGTATAGAGCAATTTGTCAATTAGTTTGTATTTGACAGTGCGCCAAAGTGACCGTCTCGAGTGATTTCGTAAATAATGGTAAAAACTGAGTTGCGAGCAGTGATAAAGTACTTTCATTTAAAAGGCTTAACTCCAATCGAAATCAAAGCAGAGTTGGATTCGACATTTTTGAAGTCCGCTCTTTCGTTTTCAATGGTTAAAAACTGGGTTGCCGAGGTTAAGCGTAGTCGTGTGAGCACAAAGCACAAACCCTGCAATGGACGCCTGAAAACGGCTTCGTATCGTATTGGATGACCGTCGAGTGAAAGTGCGCGAGATAGCAGATATAAGTGGCATCTCAAATGACAGTGTGCACAGAATTTTAACTGAAGAATTGGAAATAAAAGAAACACTACGCGCTTTGGGTGCCGCGTTTGCTCACACAGCACCGGAGCAAAAAATGTATCTTTTGATTGTTTCTCGCGACATTTTGGCACGTTTACGCCGCAATTCGAAGTACTTTTTGCGCCGTTTCATAACCGTCGATGAAGCCTGAGTCCACCATTACACTTCCGAAACCAAGGAACAGTCCAAACAATGGACACACAAAGGTACTCTGGCACCGAAGAAGGCAAAAACGGTTTTGTCGGCAGGAAAGGTTATGGCAACTCTATTTTGGGATTCTCATTGAATTAGCTTCGTCGACTACCTAGAAAAGGGAAAACAATAAATGGCGAGTATTATGGCAATTTGTTGCAGCAATTAAGCGACAAAGTCCCTCATTTGTCGAAAAAGGAAGTGATTTTCCATCAAGCTAACGCACCTGCACACACGTCGGCAATCTCCATGGCCAAAATTCATGAAATGGGATTTGAATTAGTGCCTCATTCGCCCTATTCTCCAGATTTGGCTCTCAGCGAAACAAAACAAAATTTTCGAAATCAAGATTTTGACGGAAATGCATGTTTTGGACCTTTAGGAACCCAAAAAAGTGGTTTAAAAAAAATTCCTACCAGTGGGTGGGTGGGTATGTGGGTGTGTGGTGCATCATAACTATCAAACGGCTGGTCAGAGTTTCTTGCGATTTGGAAATTGGAGGTATATCTATCATTTACCGACAAAATAGGCTTTTAAATAAAATCCGAAACCTGAAGCAGAAGTAAGACATGTTTTTTTTGGTAACATTTTCTTCCTAAGTCAAATTTTATAGACTTAAAAACGGAATCTGATAGAAAACTTTATGGCAAATCCGGTGCTTTATTTCGAACTCTCTAGCTGTAAAATGGCGACCGCTACGAATGTTTGAAAATTTTGATATTTAGCGCCGTATTATTTAAAAACAAGTTGACGGATCGGGTTAAAATATTTTATCGTAAAAGCCCTATAGACACAATGTAACTGTATACTGAAATTATCGAAAATTTAAAAGCTATAAAATGAAAGAAATTTTCAAAACTTCAGGAATTTTCCTAAAAATATTACTCAAAAACTGAATACGCAAGTCTCAACGCTTATTTGCTCAAAAACGCGTTATTTGATGGGGATGATATTTAATACTGAAATAGTCTCAAACGTGCACAATGTTACAAGCTACTACAGTTTTTGGAACTACTAAAACTGTGGAATGAAAAAAGTGTCAAAGTTTTGACTTTTTCAAAACCATGCTGCTCAAAAACTGGCCATACGATTGTTGCTAAATTCTACAAGCTAATAAAGCTGGAAATAAAATAATATGATTTAGTGTGAGTCCCAGTCTACTAGTTTGTCTGCGATGCTTTTTATGGATTAAAAACGGAAATTCATGCCCTTTTGTTTAATAACCATGGGGGGAGGGGGAATAATAAAAATTTCTATGTAATTTAAATTTCTCATGAGTGATAGTAGAATAAGATTCACAACATAATTTTTAGGTGCAGCAATATTTAGGGATTAAGTGTTCTCTCCTATCAAATTTTTGTTGGGCGCATTTGTCCATCCGCATTTGGTTTTCTTTAATCCTAAATATTTTTTCAAAGAATCAAAAATATATTTTTTTTCTATTAGGTAAATTCTATTATTTATAGTATGACGTGCAGCTAGCTGATGGTGCTCTCGCCTATGATGTCTATGCGAGATATACAAAAGCTCGGTTTCCATTGTTTGTTGTGATTATTTTGGACAAGAGAATTCTTCATTACATCTTGGGGGGGGGGGGGGGGGGTAATCCTTGGTTAAAGGTTAAAGCCCAGATAGGTGTTAAACGCAGGTAAAACCAAAACCCAAGTTGTATATTTTATTTAGAATAGGAATTTTAGATCTTAAATAACTTATAACTCACTCAAGCTAACCTTTAAGAGATAAATTTGAGTCTTATCAACAATTTCTACCAAATTTACATAGATACAGTATAATACAAAATACGCTAGGGGTAGGTGCCAATCTTAGTTATTATTAGCGCGTAAAAATTTTGTGAAGTGTAGGAAAGTCCAGGCAAAGTGCTTCGCCCATTTTTTGGTTAGGAACTCAACGTACTTGTCAGCAAACATTTCTTTTTTAAAAATAACGAACGAAAAACTTCCAAATCTATCGCCAGAACCATCTAATTCCAGTGGTGGTCGCTTGAGAAAGAAATTGTTTGAAGATTGTAGTACGTACCACTGCACTGTTGCACTGTTGAAGAATTATCTTTTGCATCTCAAACGCCTCAGTTGTCAGGAAGAAGGAGCGCTGCCGAAATTATAAAAAAAGATGACAACGACTTCTCCAAAAAGAGCGACGAAAATAAAAAAAAGGATTGCATGTATTCATTTGAGCGCCAATTTGTCACACTGTCTCTGAAAGGTTTGCACATATTTCTGAGACCAAAACATAACGATTGAATCAAACCTACCTCTATCCAAAAGTGTTTCGTTAAGTCGCTATGGAGCCACAAAGTTCTTAAAAAATTTATTATTTTATTTTAATGTGTCCTGTTACTAGGTATTCTTGAGGGGATGTCTCGGATTGTATCAAGTAGAGCAAACGATCGAGCAAACGATCATCAGGTCCGGATGATATACCGTTGAAGCCGTTGAAATTGTAGGCCCAATCACATATTTAATTAACTTATCTCTAGAAAGGGGATCATTCCCAACTTAAGAAGTGGTAAAATAACACCAGTTCTTAAGAAAATAGTCCGCAGTTATAGGAAAATTACCGAGACGTTGCAATCTCATCGAGTTAAAATTTTTGGATAGACACCGGTCAACTACTGCAGCAATGCATAGCTTTTATGACAAAATAGTGCGGGGGTTAAAGCAGCCGAGTGCCCTGTTGGAATTTTTTGTAATCTCAACAGGGCATTTGACTCTGTCAATCATGATCGTTTGCTATCAAAATTATTAAACTATGGTACTAGAGGTGTTGCTCTGAACTGAATAGATTCATTCTTGCGTAATAAGAAACAATATGTCAGCATTTCTCATGTGACTGACAACTTTTTGACTAGTATTAACTCAAACCAAATTTAAATTAACACGGGCGTCCCACAGGGCTCCATACTGGGCCCCGTTCTGTTTTTATTATACATCAATGATATTGACACTGTCAAGCATCATGCATTTTTTACACTATACGCCGACGATACTTCCATTGTTATCACAGATTGTTCTGACGAAAGCCTGGAAAATAAAGCCAATGATGTTTTGGTAACTTTGACTCATTGGTTCCACTACAATTTCCTATATCTAAATCCAAAAAAAAACCATCTTTGATAAAATTTCATAATTGGCAAAGGCAGTGTAATAATTTAAATATTACAATTAATAACTCCAAGATCCTCTCCGAAAATAACACAAAGTTCCTCGGCCTGCATTTGGATAAACATTTAAATTTTAAAGTGCACTGTAACACTAGGTTCATTATGTTACCTTATTCGAAGTCTTAAAACCGTTCTGACACTTGACCAACAACTTCTTTTTTATTATGCCCAAGTCGATTCACGTTTGAGGTACGAAATCAGTTTTTGGGGCAGCTCTCCACATAGCTTGGTAGCTGAGGGTTTTACACCGTTTTTTCAACCGGAAACAGTTCCTACAGAAAAATAATATTAATGCTATCTGATGCTGCACCATATAAGATAAAAGCAAGGCGAAATTTTAATATTTTTTATCTAAATTTAATTCATACAACTTGGTTGGCTTATGGTGTAAATGAAGTTGCAGAAGGAATTAGGAATCAGTTTTCCATTATAAAACATTTAAGATCTAATGTAAAAAAGATATTTGATTAATCGCCCTTGAGAGTGCAATTATTTAAACAACTTTGCCAAATATTCTACTGCCGCCTAAAGCAGTGCTTACCAGATAGGGTACGTGGTTCGATGCTGCTCTTTATTCAAATAATCTCGAAAATATTAAAAAATTTATTTTTAATTTTGAAGACTCTTCAAGATGTATTATCGATTCAAAAATTATAATAAACGAAACTCAACTTGCAAAACAATTAGCATTTATTAAAGTCACTTTAGTTTTGTAAGTATACAACACTCAATCAATATTACAAAAGGAAGAAGTCTTGCTATCCGATTCAGTAGAACTTAAAAAAACGTTTGAAAAATCAATTCATCAAGTTAAATTCTATATTGGAAAAGCTGTATCGCAGAAACTAACAACGTATTAAATAAAAACTAAGGTTTTAAAACTCTTGTCGGCAACTTTATTAATAATGACATGCAACTAGAGTTGGACATTATTACTAATTTTAGAAATGTGCTAATCACTTGAGTTGACGTTGAAAGGAGCTTTTCCGCTTATAAAAACATACTGTTTGATAAAAGGCAGTCGTTTCATGTTGAAAATTTTGAAAAACATATTGTAATTCATTGCTACAATTCTATAAAGTATAAAGATTAGGTGTAAGTTTAAATTGTTATACCATAATAAAATTAGTTTTAAGACTATTTTAAATTGTAATTTTAAGTGTAAGGTTTTCCATGTGCGCCTTTTTTTAATTAAAAAAAAATAAAAAATCTTCTGTTTACTGATTTCACTTGCAAGTTTTGTTTATAATGCTTGCATATTTGGTGTATATATATATGCGCATATTTTCACGTTTATTTGTGCATATAAATCCGCGCATTGGCTCAGGTAGGAGTAATAATAAATTAGAAATAGACATATGTAGGAAACCTAGTAGTATAGATAGATTTATATAACGGCTGACTCCAATTCCCCTTTAGAACTTTAGAACAATAATTTTCGGCTACTAATTTCTTGGTTCACAGATTATTAAATTTTTCTTTTATCTAAAGAATGTTATGAAAATGAATTAAAAGAAATATTAAGAATTACTGCATTTAACGGATTTTCAGCCGATATAGTCCATAGTATTATTAGGGAACATTTACTAAAAATAAGTAATGTTACTACGCTAAGGAAGAATAAAATGTAAGTTGCAGGATTCCGCGGCCGTTGTTAATAACAGCTAGGCTTCCGGGTTGGAGCCGCGTCATCGGTGCATGAACTGCTGACGTTTCGTTCACCTATTTTCTATTCCGTGGACAGTATTACGAACAAGTGTCGGGTGCTGCCATGGGTTCCCCACTCTCTCCTGTTGTTACTAACATTTTATGGAAGCATTCGAACAGGAAGCCCTAGACTCCGCACCTTTAAAACCTAAATGTTGGTTCAGATACGTCGATGATACCTTCGTTATCTGGCCTCATGGACGGGATTCCCTTTCCGACTTTCTGTCTCACCTAAATTCCCAACATGCCAGCATCCATTTTACTATGGAGATTGAATCCAATGACAACCTTCCTTTTCTCGACGTCCTAGTGAGTCGTCGCCCTGACGGCAAACTAGGACATTTCGTGTACCGCAAACCTACACACACTGACCGCTACCTAAACGCACATTTCCATTATCATCCCGCCCAGAAACGTTCTGTCATTAATTCCTTAGTTAATCGAGCCTTTGCCATTTCTGAACCATCCTATCTGAAAGACGAACTCAACCACATTACGACTGTTCTTTCCCAAAACAGCTACAACAACCGAGACATCCAACACGCTATTATTCGAAAGGCCCAACCCGCAAACACAGAACGTACCAATGCTCCTACACCACCTACTTCTATAGAATTTCCTCCTTACATACACAAAACCACCGACCACATCAGCAGACTACTTAAACAACAAAACATAAAAACCGTTTTTACTCTCTTTCAAAAACTTTCCAATTTCCTTCCTCCGACCAAAGACAAGTTACCTACCCTCCAATCCAACCTACATCGGTGAGACGAAGAGGCCGATCAGCGTTCGAGTTTCTGAACACGAGCGCTGCACTCGACTGAAACGTCCCGCAGAGTCGGTTATCGCAGAACATAAACACGATACAGGCCATAACATTCAATTTGACAAGACCAAAATCCTAACCCGTTTTTCCACCTACCTCAACCGTGTGATCCGTGAATCCATAGAAATACACAAAACTCCCAACAATATTAACCGAGACCACAGCTATCCCCTGCACAATGCCTACAAACTTTTATTTCCGAGTAAATCCAAGCCCCGCCCTGCAACCGCTCAACCCCTACAGCCCGACAGCCAATCACAGACCCAGCATTCACACCTTGTTACCCACCCGTCCCTTATAAACCCGGTGCCTGCACCGGTCTCGCCAGTTGTGTTCCAGATCCCAAAGTGACTACAGCCCTGAAGATGTCCCGTGGAACCGAGGACGAAACGTCGGCAGTTCATGCACCGATGACGCGGCTCCAACCCGGAAGCGTAGCTGTTAAGAATAAAATGGATTTTAAACGTGTTGAAAAACTGCTAGTTTATCCATCTTACAGGAAACGTTTACAGTTGTTTGCCAAGCAAGATCTTAAAACCGTATATTCAAGTCAGAATAGCATAAGAAACCTTTTAGAAAATCTCAGAGACCGAGTAGATAAATGAATAAATAATGGGCATATATAAAGTTTTCTGTAAAGACTCTAATCAAGTATATATAGGACAAACAAGAAGATTATTGAAAGTTAGATATAAAGAACATTTGGTTCATATTAAATTTGGTAGATTAAACAAATCCAGTGTAGCCTTATATACGCTTGAAAATTACCACAAGGTAGACAACATAGAATTAATGCGCAACGTTAATAATAAAGGGAAATTAAATTTAATGATTATCTATATATAAAATTCTTAATTACTTTAACAATATTTTTTTATTTTAACCTTATACGTATTTCGGCATGTTTACATGCCATTGCCAAAGGTTATATGAAAAAGTAAACAGTTAGTGTTGTTATAGCAATAGAACTTGGTGACTTGATCTCTGTAATCGTCTGCAGATGACTTGATTTCTTATTCCAAAATGTCCAATGGAGGAGAATTTAAGAGATCAATTTGCTCATTCATTAACGGTACAGTTTTTAAATGTTTGTGAATTTCAAAAGCTTCTAGTATATCTAATTTACGTTTATCATCACAAAAGTGTAAACATTTTATAGTGTTATTAGATGTCATACAGTAATGGTTATAATACTTAACTTATTGATACATTAATTAAAGAAAAAGATTCTAAATTAGCCATTCAAAAAATTTATCCAAATACCCTAACTTCATTCGATACAATTAAATATGCTTCGATCCTATATTTTGGTGACAAATCAGAAAAAATTGCTAAAATTATAAACAAAACAGATAAATATAAAGTAAGTTTTAAAACAACTAGAAACATCTTAAACACTTTGTTTAATGCAAAATCAAAAACAGACGATTTGCTAAAATCAGGCATTTACAAATTAAATTGTTTGCATTGTAATTCGGTTTATATAGGCCAGACAATTAGAAATTTTGATATTAGGTTTAAAGAACACGTACGTTGTTACAAATACAAACACCCACATAAATCCAATTACGCTAAACACTTACTAGAACACAATCATTCAATGACATCTAATAACACTATAAAATGTTTACACTTTTGTGGTGATAAACGTAAATTAGATATACTAGAAGCTTTTGAAATTTACAAACACTTAAAAACTGCACCGTTAATGAATGGGCAAATTGATCTCCTAAATTCTCCTCTATTGGACATTTTGGAATAAGAAATCAAGTCATCTGCAGACGATTGCCGAGATAACGTCACTAAGTTTTATTGCTATAACAAGACTAACTGTTTACTTTCTAATATAACCTCTGACAATGGCATGTAAACATGCCGAAATATATATTGCTATGATATTTAGAGGTGTTTGATTTGTCTGGAGTATTGTGATTCCTGGAGAGCAGTTTTTGAAATGCTTGTTGCAATTTTATTTGTGATTGGAGTTTTATGTAAGATTTTGATTTTCTAACTTTTAAAATCAGGGTTGCGTATTTTTGCTATAATTCTTGTTATAAATTCTAATAATTGTTATTTTTCATATGGTTTGTTTTTACTGAAAGAAAAGAAAAACACAACAGATTGATACGAATTTTATTTATGTTAATTGTAATTATAATTTAGTTTAGAATTGTTCAAAAGGTTTATTTTGTAAGAAGTTTTAGAGTTACTTGATTTGTGCGTTGATAAATGTCAGTTTGGATGTCAGTGTCAAGTTTCACAAACGTATTAAAGAATAGTATACTCATGGACATGAGATTTACTTGTTTGCTATAAAAATGAAAATCAAAGAATGAAGACAAATGATATAAAGAAATTTGTTTAGTTAGTTACGGCTCGTCTGTGTAAATAAATACAGAGATTTGAGATCCTCTGAAAGAAAAAAGAGGAAAAACGGGTCTAAAAGTTATATAAAAGTAATTACGAGAATAAAAGAGAAAAATACAAAGAAGTAACAACGAATTATAAAAAAACCAGAAGTATTACAAGTAAAAGGCGTTCGAGGAAGTTTGTTCGTTTGTGATGGTGGTAAAACCAAATTGGAAATAAAATAAAACAGAGCAGAAGAAGATTCAGAGTAAAGGCGAGTATCTGTGGTTACTTGAGAAACCAGCAGAGCGAAATAGAAGTTGGACACACAGCGTTTTGCTCGAGCGAAGTATATCCTAAGAAGGAGACGCTAAGATAAGTGTTCTAGATTTAAAAAATAAAGGACGATAGTAATTAGTAAAATTCATTTAATTTTTCGGAAACCACATTTTAGAAATTCAGTTATTCAATAAAATCTTATTTTGTAAAGTTGATATCGTTGTGTGTGTTTATTTCTATTTAAAATTAATTTAAATAACTTATTTTACAAGCTAAATAACGACCCTGAGAAAGTTAGAAGAGTCTCATAGAAAGTTTAATTTAATTGCGTGAATTGCAAACAGTTTAGGGAATTGTTTTCTAGTAGTCACAAGACCACGCATATCATTGCAATATATAAGGTTAAAATAAATAAATATTGTTAAAGTAATTAAGTATTTTATATACAGATAATCATTAAATGTGGACTTTAACGAAGTAAAGCTAGAAAGTGAAATTAAATTTATTTTTTGAGGGTTTTGCGTTTTTTTTTTCAATATTACTATTTACTTTCAGCGTAGACCGCGTTGTCATTTGGGGATTGCACCCAGCATAATCAGGTAAGGACCGACCTGTAGCTTGTCGGCCTTTACCAAACATTTGCTCTAAAAGTTTGAGCTATATTTGTAGGCCCTGTTCCTAGATTATTTAAAGTTATGAAAGTTTAGAGATGTTCAAAAATAGAGATTTCACTACGAATGCAGGTCACGGCCCATTGGTTTCTACACCCTTTAAACTCCTACGGTAGGGTTATCTTACGTAATAATGCGTAACGATTAGTTTGTATGTATAATTAGGTAGTCAGTTTACCACTGATGATGATAGCGTTGCTATCGGAATACTTATCTGGTATTTAGTTACTTGTGCAGAAGGGTGCTGTATTTTCAAGTTTTAGCACAGAATATACGTTAAAAGTATTTAACTAATTTTCGTTCCTATTTTATAATGAGATCCTTCAATTTACTACGTTTATTTCATTATTTATAATTAACCTACATAATGTACATCGAATAATGTAAGTGTTACAAGCACAACAGCATGAAATATTTCGGCTTTGTTTAGACCTACTCCTTCATTTGCAAGGATTTTCTCCCCAACTTTTAAAGCGTTGCTAACTAAAAGATGTCACTTAGCTTGAACCACTACATCCAGTGCAAGTTCTCTCGACCTTTCATAGCAAATGCGCTAAGTATCATTCAACTGATGTACTTATCAGACAAAAGAAACCAGCACACACAAAAGATAAGCGATGAGATGAAGTTAAGTTGCCGGTGTTACAAACCCCTCGGAATTTACGTTCTACTCATAGGCCTTAGAATATACCAAGAGCTTCATAACAATCTGTAATATACAAAGTTAAACGGAAGGTGGCACTTAAACATATAAGAAATTTGGTATATTGTATGTGTCTTTAAAAAATTAAAAATTTTGAAAAAAAAACGCTGTTAACAATTTAGAAATAAGGAAGAAATCAAAATTTGAGTTTCACTTTCGGTAATTAAATATTGGGTTGGTTTGCAAATTCCTGCGAATTCAATAACCATTCTTACTCTTGCATTAAATGTTATTTTAATATAGACAATACATTACTGAAAATTAATAAGCAAATATTTATGCATAAAATAACCTTAACAAAACTGTATGTTTTATACATTTCAACAAAATTACAAAAGAAATGGGCAAAGCGCTTCAATGTTTCAAAAGTTTGACTTTATAGGTTTGAAAAAATTGTGTTATAAAATTGTTGCTCCAAAAGTTACTGTAAAATTGCAATACTTCTAAATGAAATAGCTCTAATTGGTTATTAATGAAGATTGTAATCTAGCTATTCAAAAAATGTATCCAACTACTTCATCAGATAAAATGAAATACGCCACAATTCCATATTTTGGCAATAAATCAGAAAAAATTGTCAAAATTATAAACAAAACAAATAAATGTAAAATAACTTTTAAAACAACAAAAAACATTTTAAACACTTTGTTTAATGCTAAAGAAAAAACAGACAATTTACTAAAATCAGGCATCTACAAATTAAGTTGCTCGCACTGTAATTCGGTTTATATAGGACAAACAATTATAAATTTTGATATTAGGTATAAAGAACATGTACGTTGTTACAAATACAAACACCCCCATTAATCAAATTACGCTAAACACTTATAAGAACACAATCATTCAATGACATCTAATAACACTGTAAAACGTTTAGACTTTTGTGATGATAAACGTTGTATATCCTAGAAGCTTTTGAAATTCACAACGGTTTAAAATCTGTACCTTTAGAATGAGCCAATTGATCTCTTAAATTCATCATTATTGACCGTTTTGGAATGATAAATCAAGTCATCTGGACGCAAATATAGAAACCCAAGAGCAAGTTATGAATTCTTATTGTTCGTATAGCAACACCAATTGTTTACTTTTAATCTTCCCTCTGAAAATGACATGTTAACATGTCGAAATACGTCCAAAATTTAAAAAAAACCTGTCGAAGTTAGGAATTGTTTTATTTGCAATAAATTAAAATGAACTTCAGCGAAGTAAAGCTCAAACTTATGTTATAAAATTTGTCAAATATTTAAACTGATTTTGTATACATCTCTTTCATATATTCTTCGGGCTTTCGCTGTTTCTCAAACTGTCAATATTACAATTTACTTTCGACTTAGACCGCGTCGTCATTTGGGAACTACACGCAGCATAATCAGGTTAAGACCGACCTGTAGCTTGTCTGCCTTTACAAGCATTTGATCTAGAAGTCTGAGCCATATTTGTTCGTGGGCCTTGCTTGCCTAAACAGGGCCGTTTGGATTTTCTATTTTCGGCTATAACTCATTTATCATTTATGTTACATATTTCTAGTTAACGCATTATTAAAACACTTTTTTTATGCGGTATCTAAATTTGTTATCAGATTTGGTATAACTGTTACCACTGCCCAATTTCGTCCACCAACTTTTTTTTTACATATGGTCGACATTTTAAATTTTTTCATATTTTAATAGAGTTTTTAATGCTGATTTTAACGATGTATCACACTTTGCATTTTGTTTAAGCTTTGAGCATTTTATTACAAAAAATAAAAATTACATAAGAGTGCCATGGAAACACCACGTCATTTAATTTGTTAAAAAAATTCTAGTAGGCCATGAACCGATGGAAGTAAAACAAGACACTACTTTTATTTACTTTTACTTTTAGATACAATAGGTACGCGAAAATTTCAGGAAACTTTGTTTTGAGCGTAGGCAGCAGGTTATCTTATTTTTTATAAAAATATATAATTGATAAATTTTCTAACATACACAATTTACTGAAAATTCCACTTGCAGTTTTTATGTTTGCAACTAACATGACAAATTCGAATAACAAGTTAAATAAATACAGATAACACTAGAACTGCACTAATACAAACAATTATTAAATAAATGTTCAAAACATTTGACATCTTTGTACAACATGCTCAGAAGCTCGTCTAAAATGAACTTTCTAATACGCGTGTTAGTAACTGTGTCATTCATTTGTTTTTGTAAAAAATAACTTTTTCTATTTTGCGTCTTTAAGAAAGCTATTAAAGCACGCAAACGCGTGCGTTTATAACTACCGCAAAATCCCCATTTTGGAACTGGAAGTTTTTATTTAAAAAGGCACAAAAAGGGCATAAAAAGCGCAAAATAGAAAAAATAGTATAAAATACACGTTTTATAAGACATTTCAGCGCACTTGTCCTTTAGAAAACTCGCCGCAAGCGGCTCGTTTTCTAAACTTGGACGCGTGCTCCAAAATGAGTCTTATAAAACTTGTGTTTTAATGTACTATAACCTGCTGCTTACGCTCAAAACAAAGTTTCCTGAAATTTTCGCGTACCTAATGTATCTAAAGGCCAAAGTAAATAAAAATGGTGTTTTGTTTTACTTCCATCAGTTCATGGCCTACTAAAATTTTTTTTAAATAAAATGAATAACGTGGTCTTTTCATGGCACGCTTATGAAATTTTTGTTTCCTGTAATAAAAGGCTCAACACTTAAACAAAATGCAAAATGGGACAGATCGTTGAAATCGTTATTAAAACTTTTATCAAATATGAAAGAATGTAAGTAAATAGCTTTATTCATGTTAGGTAACAGGTGTGCTGTTTTACAATCGTCAAGGTACATAAGCATAACATAGATATTCACAATGAAATGAGTATCTGTATATAAAATACTTAATTACTTTAACAATATTAATTTATATTAACCTTATACGTATTTCGGCATGTTTACATGCCATTGTCAAAGGTTATATGAAAAAGTAAACAGTTAGTGTTGTTATAGCAATAGAACTTCGTAACTTGATCTCGGTAATCGTCGGCAGATGGCTTGATTTCTTATTCCAAAATGTCCGTCCAATAGAGGAGAATTTAAGAGATCAATTTGTTCATTCATTAACGGTGCAGTTTTTAAATGTTTGTGAATTTCAAAAGCTTCTAGTATATCTAATGTACGTTTATCATCACAAAAGTGTAAACATTTTATGGTGTTATTAGATGTCATTGAATTATTTTGTTCTAGTAAGTGTTTAGCGTAATTGAATTTATGCGAGAATTTATATTTGTAACAACGTACGTGTTCTTTATACCTAATATCAAAATTTTTAATTGTCTGGCCTATATAAACCGAATTACAATGCGAACAATTTAATTTGTAAATGCCTGATTTTAGCAAATCGTCTGTTTCTGATTTTGCATTAAACAAAGTGTTTAAGATGTTTCTAGTTGTTTTAAAGCTTTATTTGTTTTGTTTATAATTTTATCAATTTTTTCTGATTTGTCACCAAAATATGGGTTCGAAGCATATTTAATTGTATCGAATGAAGTTAGGGTATTCGGATAAATAATTGAATGACTAATTTATAATCTTTTTCTTTAATTAATGTATCAATAAGTTTAGTATTATAACCATTACTGTATGCAATTTGTTTAATAACTGAAATTTCTATATTATAATTAATTTCATCTAAAGGGACCGTCAAAGCCCTATGTATCAGGGACCTGTATGCTGCTAATTTATGTGTTTTATGATGACAAGAATCGTGTGGTATTATAATGTCTGTTTGTGTAGGTTTTCTATAAACCGAGTACTCCAATTTATTAGTTGAATTAATTTTTATGTTTAAATCTAATAAGTTAATGGACTTATTATTATTCAGTTTCTAGTGCAAATTTTATGTTTAGGTGCAAGCTGTTAAAAAAATGAACTATTAAAACATGCTAAAATGTCATCAACATAACGAAACCAAAATATAGCTTTCTCAGATTGATTTGATTCGAATATTTGATTTTCCATGGGTAAACTATCTTTTTGGAAACAAGTTTTATTATTAAAAGTAAAATAATTTTGATTGGTGCAAAGTTCAAATAATTGAATCAACTCAGTCCGTTTTATTAACTCAACATTTTTGTTAATAAGAATATTATTTAACAAAGGAATACACTCTTGAGGAGGTATTTGGGAAAACATATTAGTAACATCAAAACTAACTAGCTTGCTTTGTGGTGGTAAATGTAAGTTAGACAACTTTTTGATTAATTCGGAAGAATTTTTAACTGAATATTTTGGTTTATAATCAAAACTGGTAACTATATTATTTAGTGTTTTTGCTAGCATATGATTGCGTGCATTTATGTATGATACTACTGGTCTGATGGGCATGTTGGGTTTGTGTATTTTGATAAACCGTATAGTTTTGGTGGTTGTGGATTCGGATTTATTATTTGTCTTTTTTGATAATCTGTTAAACAAACCTGGCAATTTTCTAATGTTTGTTTTAATTCTTTTTGATAATTTTTGGGAGGATTACTAGCTAAAGTTTTTAAGTTTGAATTGGTTATGAAATCATTAATTTTATGTAAGTAAATGTCATTGGGTAATATAACTAACGTGTTTCCTTTATCTGCCTTAACAGAAATCAGATTATTTACTGACATTTTTCTTTAATCGACTTAAGTAATAAATTATTTTGATTGTTTATTTTATTTTAATAAATTAGCAATTTGAAATTTTGCATATAGGAAATGTTGTTCTTTGAGAACCAATTCAGAATTGATTGCTAAAATTTCTTAAATATTATTGGTAAATTTTGGAAAAGGGGAAAACTTAAAACCTGTATTTAGGAATTTTATCTGTTGGTCATAGATATTCACAGTTTAGTACAAATTCTCAAAGTTACAAACTACAAAACACAGCGGTTAAATCGTTACAACACTGCTAATGAATTCATCTAAACTATAGAAAGCGTGTTTAGATAAAAAGGTTTTTATTGCCCCTTTAAAACTCACGTTAGGCAAGTCTTTGGTGCTATCACACAATTTGTTAAAATATAAAGGACCATAATAATTCTGACAATTTCTCGTTGTGGTTATAGCCTACTGTAATTAATTTTAATATTATGTACTTTTCTAGTTTTGTAATTATAATAGTATATTAAAAAACAAGTTTCATAAGGCATGATTTTAGAGCACGCGTCCAAGTTAGAAAACGAGCCGCTTGCGGCGACAAGTGCGCTTAAATATCTTATGAAACGTGTATTTTATACTATTTTTTCTATTTTGGTCCAAAAACGTAAAAAATTACCTTATTTTAAATTTTAATTTAAAAATATAATCCATTAGGAAAATTTTTTGTTTTTTGTTTTTGTTATGTGGCTGTTGGTACCATTTAAAATAATTTCAAACAACTCAAACTACTGTCAAATTCAAATTTAGACAAACTGTGTTTGAAAGTGATTTAATTTTTTAAATACCTAAGCTTTGAAGATAAGATGGAAGAAGAATTATCTTGCACCCCACCCGAGCTACGCAAAGTAGCGAAAAATATGCTAAATAATCTTAATTTTTAGAACTTACAATTTGAAGGTTATGTTTATAACGCGTGAAGGTTTTGCTGTCACATGGTTGTCACCAACCTAACAAAATAAAATTTCGAGTTCTTTAAAGAGTTGCTTTATGAAATCCAAATGAGTTTCATAAAGTAGTCAGTGAAGAACCAAAATAGAAAAAAGTTATTTATAGTCGTATACGTTTCTAGCTTTTGTTTCATATACAGTAAGCGTTGCAAAATGTAGAACAGAACAGTAAGTACATATTTAGCACGGCAACTGAAAATTAGATTGAAAAAGTGCATAATATGCCATAAGCATCATGTTATGCGAAATGCTAGTTTTTAAGTTACGCAACAAATATAAAATTTTGAACAATTTTTTACTAAGGAATTCAATATGGCAATCCCATCTCAACGCCGGGCCAATAAAAATACCTTAACACCTGATACAGTTTGACTTATTTATACCAGTTATTTCTCTTAGGGAGAATATCATTTGTTCGGTTTTATCTTTATTTAGGCATAAAAGATTGCTATCAAACCAACTTTGTGCCAGTGACTGAGCTTCATTCATCTTATCGATTGCGTTAAGCAAGCTACTGCTATTGTTTAAAATTGCAGTATCATCCGCAAAAAGCAGCAGATCAGCATTTGAGGCCGCTTCTGGAAGGTCATTTATATGTATAAACAGAAGCAGTCCCAGAACTGAACCTTGAGGAACACCATGTTCAACTTTTAGGACCGCAGATAACTGATTCTTAAAACATGTAGTTTGTTTTCTGTTTTCTAATAAGTCACAAAAAGCTGCAGAGGTATACATTTTCTTTTCAAAATTAGCAATAATGAAATTTACCAACGACATAATAGCTTGGGTAGTGGATAGACCTGTACGGAAACCAAGTTGTGCACTATTTAACATGCAGTTTCTTTCAAAAAAGTTATAGATTTGTTCATTGATAAGCAATTCAAGTATTTTTGACAATATAGAAACCAAGGAGATAGGCCTATAATTGGCCATGTTGTTTGCATTACCTTTTTTGTGCACTAAAATGACTTTTGCAATTTTCAATGAGTTTGGAAGTATGCCAAGGTCAATACAGCAGTTAAATAATATAGTTAGGTAAATGACGATAACATCACGCATTGCTTTAATGACCCTTGCCGAAATTCCGTAAAAGTCTCTACTATTTTTCGGGTTTAGATTATTTATGGCGCAGCGAACTTGATTGACGCTGACATTTTTAATCTAAAGCTTCTTAAAATTTAGATACAGCATAAAAAAAGGCGTTAACAAGAAATATGTAACATAAATGATAAATGAGTTATAGCCGAACATAAAAAATCAAAATTTTCAGTTTTTTTAGATATCTGAAAAACCAGAGTCGCTACTTTAAATTTCTTTGCAGATTATTGTTTAGCATAAAATTTGACAACTTTGCGTCAATTAAGCCAACTCTCTATCTCTTTAAATAAGCGAGATCCCCGTGGTGGGGCTCGAATTTGAAACAGCGTGTATAAGAGGAAGTTCTTTTCCAGATAGGTGTTTTTAGCACCCCAAACGCAAGAGTTGAATTAAATACTTTGGCTTGCTCCCCTTCTTCCCTTCCTCAATTCAACTTTATAGGCGGCCATGTATCGTCTTCTTCTTCTTCTTCTATCATCTTTTACCCTTTGGGTTTGCTGTTTTTTGTTTCCAAAAATCTTTATTTTCCCAGTCTCCTTCCTTTAATCCTTTTTCGGCCATTATTGATTTTATATAATTTTCCCAACTTAAGGCTGGTCTTCCTCTTTTTCTTCTGCCTAACGGAGACTATTTGGTAACTTTTCTTGGCCAACGTTGTTCTGGCATTCTCTTTACGTGTACATACCATTGTAATGTTCTGTTTTCTAAGGTTTTGGTAATGGATTGGTCTACTTCCATTCTTCTTCAGATCTCTTCTGTTCTTAGTCTGTCTCTTCTAGTTACCTTCAGGCATCTTCTCATAAAGTCAAGTTCTACTGTCCGTATTCTATTTCTAGTGGTTTGTGTTTGTGGCCACATTTCCGCGCCGTGTGCTTTCGACAATACTATGAAAGATGCGTAGTTTCGTTTTTTGACTTATATTTTCATTCCATACTTTCTGTTCGTCTATATATAAGTTGTTTGCCTCTCTTCCAATACATAGATATTCGTTTTTTTTTGGAAGTTTATAGTCAAACCCCACCTTTCGAACTCTTCCTTTAGTTTTCGGAGCATGTACTCCATGTCGTCTTGATCTTGCGCAAATATGACTTTGTCGTCTGCAAAAAGTAAAGGGTGTAGCGTACTGTTTTCTATTTGTATACCCATTCCCTAGCATTTTTTGTACCATGTTTCTAAGGCTTGCTCCATGTATATATTAAAAAGTAGACATGACAGATTACATCTCTGTTTTAAGCCTTTTGTTGTTCATATTTCTCTAGTAACTCTTTTCCCTATTTTTATTCTAAATTTATTGTTTGCATACAATCTCTTTACTATATTTATCCACTTTTTCTTCACTCTTACTCTTCTCATAGCAGGCCATATTAGAGATCTTGGTATGCTATCGTACGCGTTCTCTAGGTCTATGAACCCTAGATGAGTGTCTTTCTGTTTTTCCTTATTGTTTTCAGTAACTTGTCTTATTGAATGTATGTTGTCTAAGCATGATCTGTTTTGTTTAAACCCACTTTGTTCTTCACTAAAGTTTATTCCTTCTTCTTCTATTTGTTTTTTATTACACTTGCAAAAAGCCGAAATATGGATGGGATTACACTTATGCCTCTGTAATTAGATCATTGTTGTTTATTTCCTTTCTTATATATTGAACTAAGATATGATTCTCTCCATTCTTGGGGAATTTCATATCCTTTTTCTATTTTATTAAATATTTTTGTTAAGTATTGTCTAAGTTTTTTTCCTCCATATTTGAGCAATTCCATTCTTATATTTCCTGGGCCAGGGCTTTTATTATTTTTTGCTTTTTTAAGTGCTTTATGTAGTTCATTCTCAGCAATTTCCTCTTCTTCACTAGTCCCTTGAATTTCTTCGTCATTTGGTTATTCTTTTCAATTTTCTTGTAGCAGTTTGGAGTAGAGTTATATCCATCTCTCCGAAGATATTGTCTGTATTTTGCCTTTTGTGTTCCTACTATTTCTTATTCTCTTTATTGTATTCCAAGCTACGGGAGATCTGTTATATGCTAGTGTGTTGTCTATATCATCGCATAGTCTGTCCCAGTATTCGTTTTTCTCGTCTCTTACTCTGTTTTTTACTTCTATTCTAAGGTGAACATATTCTTCTCTTGTTTGGGGTGTTTGGGTCGATACCCATCTCATATACGCTTTTTTCTTCTCTTTGATTAGATCTTCTAAATCTTCGGAAAATTGTTCTAAATATCTTTTTTTCCTATTTTCAGTTCCTAGTGCTTCTGTCGCTGCTTCAAAAATGACTTTCTTTAAATGCTCGTACATTTGTTCCGTCTTTGTTGATATCTAGTTTGTTTTCCAATCTATTTTTGTATAGGCACCTAGTACTAAATTGTTTGAGTAGTTCAGTTTTAAATACAATTTCGTTTATCTCTTCTATCTCTTCTGTATTTTTCTGTGTCGGTTTCCTATTTTTCTTATATGTATATATGAGGAGACCTACTATTATATGGCGGTTACTGGCACATTCTGCGGCCATGTATAGAAAGCTAATACTCCATTGTTTTACTTTTTATAAACTTAATGTTATACCTAATCTCTGGTTGTTTTTCGGAAAGAATAATAACAAAATCGATTTTTTACCTTTATTAACGTTAAAATTTTTGGTTTGTAGTACCACTTGTTCTTATGGCTCTTGAGAGTTTACATGCCTTGTGCAACGAATCAAAACCAAACGCAGCCGAGCATGTTGAGGGAATTCTGGTCTTCTGTAACTGTCATGATGAGGAAGTAAAATTTATCTGCGATCTACTTGAATACATGTTGTTTTTGTAAATGAATACCCTACATCTAATAACAATTTTATTTCATTACTCATAATGAAAGAAATTCTAATCTGGCCTAATAAAGAATTTATACGAGCTTTCATTTCCCATAAAAAGAAAGTGCAATTACTGTTGTAGCAATAATATAAAATTTTGTATTAATGATAATCGTTGTGTTTACGAAGCAACAAGGAATGGGCGCACGTTTCGGTTTCTGAGTGGAAAAGTTCCAAGAAAGAATTTGGTGGGGAATCGTATAAGGGAAAGTTTCTCGTCGAATTAGCAAAGGTCTGTACTAAATATACTAATTTTTGCTAGGACAACTGCAATGTTATTTCTCATTTCAAATTATATTAATAAATTCCTATCTGATGTTGTTAGCTTAGTTGGTTATTAAATTTTGGAATGTGGTCACCAAATTGCAATTACTTCGCAGCATTTCATTTACTTGTCTACAGGCATTCTTACCCTTCTGTACCTCACTCTACTTCACGTGTACCTTTTCCAAGTTTTCCATAATTTTCGAAGGTACCTCTATGGATATATTCTAGTTCTAGACATTAACATCGTTTCTAATTCCATCAAGCATTTTATTGCCAACTGGCGTGCATTATTATCAGGTCCGTATTCTAGTCGATTAGGGATTTAACGATTCGATTAACAAGTAGGGTGAAATAATGTCAACATGTAAAGGTTAATCGTTAGTGCGTCGGTCACCACATAATGTTATGATAAATGTCAGGAAATGTCAGATACCTCTTTTAGGGCGAATCGGGTAAAGGTTCGTTAGCGAAAGATTTCATATTAAACCTTTTTGAATTTACAAAAGTTTAATGACATTAAAAGTAATGGTTAGAAACTGAAAACGATCCCCAAAGTTATAAACAAAAAGGCAGTTTGGTATTAAGACAGAAACCAAAAATAAGCCACTGGCTACAGGCAATGATAGAAGAGATTCCTGCAATTAAATAAATCACGTAGACTCTTATTTTAAGATCTCTGAAGAACCATTTAACGTAAATTTGGAATATTTAACGCCAGTATACAGAGTGGTTTTAGAATTATAATGGAAAATGTATATGATGAATTCTATGCACCAAACTAAGTAAAACCAAAGAAGATTCCATAAACATGGGTCTGACAACGGTTAGTTTACGCAGCTACAGCCTCCTGAAGATGGAACCATCTAATCTGCCAACACTTTTTTGTCGCAGTAGCTGCCAGGTTTCACAAATGGTCACTCTTTTAGATAAAAGTCACTAAAACTCGCTAATTTTAGCATTTTTATCACTAAAGTCGCTAATTTACGAGCATCGTCGTTAAAATGTTGTTTGCAGGTTGTTCTATTTAATAAAATGCGATATTGTTGTTTGTAGTTTATGCAAAACTAATCTTAAAATCAAACCACCCTGTATAATTCAATAACCTTTTCAACAGTACACTTATCACATTGGCCTATGTTCATAGACGCTATAAAAAATACCATTAAAAAAACATTTTGTTAGTCAGCTAACGCTGTCGAAAACAAATTTTTACCGTTTAATCGGTTTCCAAATTTTTAGCCGGTTCTTAAAAAACCGCAGTTTTTGAACCATTTCAAATCAGCCTAAATACCGGTTTAAAAAAACTTGTCTGAAAAATAGTCTGAAAAAAAACAGTATAAAAAACGATAAGAAAAACCGGCCTGAGAATACCAGTTTAAAAAAAAACGGTTTGAAAAACCGGCTAAAAGAACCAGTCTGAAAAAAACGGCCTACAAACCGGTCCAAAAAACCGGTCTGAAAAATCGGTCTGAAAATACCAGTACGAAAAAACGGATTTTATAACCGGTTTGAAAAAACCAACCTGAAAACCCGGCTTACAAACCGGCCTGAATAAACCTGTCTGAAAAACTAGTTTAAACAAATTGGCCTACAAACAGGTCTGAAAAGCCGGACTGAAAATACCAGTTTAAAAACCAGTCTTAATAAGACACTGTAAAAAACCGCATTAAAGAAACATTTCATTAGTCAGCTAACGCTGTTTTTAACCGGTTAACCGGTTTCCAAATTTTTAACCGGTTCTTAAAAAACCGCGGTTTTTGAACCATTACAAATCGGCTTAAAAACAGCTTTAAGAAACCTGTCTCAAAATAGTCTAAAAAACCAGTCTAAAAAACGATAAGAAAAACCGGCCTGAGCATACCAGTTTGAAAAAAACTTGTTTAAAACACCGGTGAAAAGAACCAGTCTGAAAAAAATGGCCTACAAACGGGTCTGAAAAACCGGTCTGAAAATACCAGTCCAAAAAAACGGTCTTTATAACCGGCCTACAAACCGATCCGAATAAACCAGTCTGAAAAACTAGTTGGAACAAATTGCCCTACAAACAGGTTCTTTAACGCTGGTCTGACAGTACCAGTCTAAAAACAGCAGTCCTAAAGAAACCTGTCCGAAAAAACCGGCCTACAAACAGGTCTGAAGAAAGCAGTCTAAAAAAAAGGTCTGAAAAACAACGGTCAGGAAAAACTGGTCTGAAAAAAAACCGGCCTAGAAAACTAGTTTGTTAAAACCAGTTTAAAAAAATCGGTCTGATAAATAAATTTGTAAATACCAGTCGGAAAAAAACGGTCTCAAAAACCGGTCTGAAAAATCACTCTAAATAACCGGCCCACAAATCGATCTGAAAACACCTGTACGCAAAATCAGACAAACAAACCGGCCTACAAATCGGTGTGAAAAAACGGTCTTAAAAACCAATCTGACAATACCAGTCTGAAAAACCCGTCTGAAAATAACTGTCTGAAAAAACCGTTGTAAAGAACCGGTCTGAAAAACCACTCTGAGAAAACCGGCCTACAAATCGGTGTGAAAAACCGGTCTGAAAATACCAGTCTGAAAACCGGTCTGAAAATAACCGTCTAAATAAAACGGTGCAAAGAACCGGTCTGAAAAACCAGTGTGAGAAAACCGGCCTACAAACCGATCTGAAAAACTTGTTCGAAAAAGCAATCAGAAAAAAACATACTACAAATCGGCCTGAAAAAAACAGTTTAAAAAAACCGTCCCACCAATCGGTCTGAAAAATCGATCTGGAAAAATTTGTCTGAGAAACCAGAGAAAAACGGCCTACAAACCGGTGTTAAAAACCGGTCTGAAAATAACAGTCTAAAAAAACGGTGTAAAGAACCGGTCTGAAAAACCAGTCTGAGAAAACCGGCCTACAAACCGGTCTGAAAAACTTGTTCGAAAAACCAATCAGAAAAAAACATACTACAAACCAGTCTGAAAAAAACAGTTTAAAAAACCGTCCCACCAATCGGTCTGAAAATCGGTCTGGAAAAATTTGTCTGAGAAACCAGAGAAAAACGGCCTACAAACCGGTGTTAAAAACCGGTCTGAAAATAACAGTCTAAAAAAACGGTGTAAAGAACCGGTCTGAAAAACCAGTCTGAGAAAACCGGCCTACAAACCGGTCTGAAAAACTTGTTCGAAAAACCAATCAGAAAAAAACATACTACAAACCAGTCTGAAAAAAACAGTTTAAAAAACCGTCCCACCAATCGGTCTGAAAATCGGTCTGGAAAAATTTGTCTGAGAAACCAGAGAAAAACGGCCTACAAACCGGTGTTAAAAACCGGTCTGAAAATAACAGTCTAAAAAAACGGTGTAAAGAACCGGCCTGAAAAACCAGTTTGAGAAAACCGGCCTACAAACCGGTCTGAAAAACTTGTTCGAAAAACCAATCAGAAAACAACATACTACAAACCGGTCTGAAAAAACCTGTCCGAAAAACCTGTCTCAAAACCGGTCGTGACATGACGTATGACGATATACGTAAACTAAAACTTCTAATCTTGTATTATTTATATAATTCTACTGATAATAAAAATACCTGCTTTTACTTATATATTTGCTTTATTTATTTATTATTATCATTTCAAGTTAATTCTTCTTATCTACATCGTCATCAAAGTGCGTAGAAATCAACTTTGCTCAGCATCGGCATATGGAGAAAAATTACTAACTTAAATAGTAATTACGTCAAAACTAGTTTAATGCAGGCATTGAGACCGTTTTATCAAGCCATTTTTTTAGAACTTTTTTGTAGATGAGTTTTTCAGACCGGTTTTTCAGACCGGTGTTACAAACCGATTTTTCAGACCGGTTTCAAACCGGTTTTGGGAAAATACGTAACCGACGGTTTCCCTAAAAAGATTAATCAATAATTAACCGATGAACCGTAACCAGTTGACAGCACCAGTTATTACCTATTTTTAATTTGGCCGGCAACTGTCAATTTATAAAAGAATAGCGAATAACTTAACTACCGTCCAATTTAGGGAAAGTAATACTCTATACCACGTTATAGAGCTTTAAATTTCTCATTCAAAAATGTAATAATATACAGGGTGTTACATTTAAAATAACAAAGATGCTTACTGGACCTTGAAAAGTAAAATAAGTAAAGTAATATAAGTAAAATTGATTTACAATGATGCGAAACTGTCTACCAAACAACTTTTGCATTTAAATTATTTTCATTGAGTTATTATTTAAAGCATTGCATACTTTTAATTTATCCTGCATCTAAAATTTTATTTCTAGATTAAATAAAACCTATGCAAATTAATAAAAGGTTTTTTCTGCAATTTATTTTTTCTTAAAGATACACCGATTTATAGTTTTTTGTTTATTTAGTTCGGACTCTAAAACGTGTGCTGGTACAAATTATTAATCGGGTCTGCTGAAGCTATCTTATTGTACACGACAGATACTGACATTTAAACAATCCAGATGGCGCCTCGTCTTTGTAAAGTTAAATATAAAAAAAATTAAAAAACACGCCCTATTATTTTCATGTATTTCTGTGTATCCCTGCAAAATTTCAAGTCTTTACTTTAAACTGTTTTAACAGAAGACCGTTGGTTCTGTACATAATAGCGACCCTGTGTATTATTACCCTGTGAAGATTGATTTGAAGATGCAAAATCTCGTTAGATGTGCTCTGTAAGGTTTCTTAAACATAATTGTTTTTTCTTTTATTTTCTAAAATCAGAATTTAAAATTGTAGCTTGGGACATATCTGTCCCAGTAGTATATTTACGTGGGTTAAATAAGTCCAATTGGTAATAAATACAAAGGACTAGTACTTTATTGAAGTTAACTATTTTCTAAGTTGGGATCATCACTATCATCTGTTTCGGTGTTATAATCTCAGTCCATTGAGTCATTACGATTTGCATAAGTATACTATACTCAATATACTTTATGTCCGACAAATTTTCTACTAAATTCTGCAGCTTTCTTTCTGCAAGAGGTTTCCTCTTTATACTATAAAAGAACTTTTGTGTTACATATGTATCCACAAACAATATCATTGGGATATATACGACCCAAAAACAAAAAGCTGTGTTTTTATTTTATTACAACTAATTTCTACTAGAAACAATTTTGTGTCCGTAACTATCGTTAATATCAAACGAAAAAAGACTTGCCTGATAATTACAATCACAAATAAACCCAATAAATGTGGTAACAACCCTTTACAATACATACGCCTGCTGTCTATTTTTACTTGCAATTTGAAGGTTAGGAAATCCAGTAGAGCCAAATTTTACCAATTTTAACGCATATGATCAAAGACTACCACTACATGCAATAGTAACGATAAACGGGACGATATAATACCAGCAGAGTTTATTGAACTTGTGGGACATAAATACCTCATTAGTATTGAAAGGGTAACGCTTTTTGGCGATGATTGTTCATAGTTTTCTCTCTTCGTCGAACGTTGTTTTTTAAATTTTGAGTAAATAATTTTGAATATTATATTTTTATTATACGAGGTCTTGGAAATGAGCTGACAAAAACCGTAGTATACTTTGTGTGTGTTCATATGTAGAAAGTATCCCGCTTTGTGCCAAAGAAAAATTGTCACATTATCTACAGTAAAAGCTTTTGTGCGTCATCTGTGATCTTGGCTGTCATTGGTTCATAAAATAGTGGGCAAGCTATGTCCCATAGTAGCTAATAAACCGTGCTATAAACCAGTTCATTAGATAATCCGCCATAATAGTTTTGCAAGTTTGGAACACATAACGAAGGTACATTTAATGCTCATAGAAAATAGTCGAGACTACTACCCGATATCGCACTAACATTTTTGCAAGACATAATGCTTTCAGGTATCTAATCTATCTAATAATTAAACGCGATGAGTGTCTAATGTTTAGACTATAAAAATAGTTCTTTGGAAGCTGTAGGTAAGGGCTATAACCGTATATACATGGGCCAGTTAATTTTTCAATGCAAATAAGAAGCAGAGATTCCTTTTTGAGTAAGCACGTTTTGTTTGTCTAATTGTATTTTACATCTCGACACAGCTTGTTGGCTGTACTTTGGCAATGAAATGTGTTTATCGGCCGTGTTCTAGTAATATATTTCTTGTTGCTTGAGGCGGGGCCAGCGTGCAGCAAATTAAAAAAATAAAAGAATATTAATTGGTATTGTTGTAACGCGACCTGCTGCTAGTTTTCATAGCACTTTAGAGTTAAATGCAAAAGTCTAACAGGCTTTTTCTTGTGCGCATTTATTAGTTAGAAAAACATTAAAAAACCTACGTTAAAATAATCCACTGAAACGGAAAAGCGAGCGTAACCCACTTTTTCCGCATTTATTTTCAAGAATTTTTTTGGGCATTTGATAGGTTTTTTCAAATAATAACAAAATTGCCAGCCAAATTTGTAAAGTTCTGCAAAGCTTCAAGTTTGTAGTTTAAATCGACATATATTGTACATTTATTAAGTCGTTATTTTGTTATACACAAACAGTTTTCTTTAGTTTCTGAAAAAACTTATTTGAGTGGACATGACCAATTTCTGCAGACTCGCTTACATATCCACACGGCTTAAACGTTATCAAAACAGCTCGGGGCAAAGTTATTTTTAATTCTTTAATTTATTCGAGCAATTGTTATGTCGGCTGATTAGTAAAGGCCGGATTTATATGCACTAACAGCTTTGCAAGTTACATTTATCCTGTTGTAGCAGAGAAAAACAAATCTGGCAACACTGTTATCGCACATAAATGGGGCCAGTAAGTTAGGTGATGGATTGGTTATCTGGAGAAATTGGTAAAATTCTAGATATTAGCACGTGTATCAATTTATTTAGATCACCCAACCTAGTGGTCACATTTGTATGCACTAACAGTGTTGCCAGATATGTTTTTCTCTGCTACAAGAGGATAAATATAACTGGCAAAACCGTTAGTGCATATAAATCCGGCTTTTACTGATTAGTGAAGTGTGGTTATTTATAAGCATATCCCAACATCGTTAAACACAAGATTACAATCTTGAATATCGACTTATACGAGTAAAATATGTTTGTTATGTTAAACTCGCCTAGAGTGCCCTCTTATCAAACAATGTGTTACTAAAACGCTGCCTATCAATGAGACAAGCAAAGCGTGCTTACTCAAAACGAGATCTCTGCTTCTTATTTCCATGAGAAAATTAACTGACGGAATGTATATACGATTATAGCACTTACATACAGCCTACAAAGATCCATTTTCAAAGTCCAAACATTAGATACTCAACGCGTTTAATTATTAGAAGAAGAAGAAGATAGATGGAGAACATTTTGATCAGTTTTTGTAATTTTAAGCCCATTGTTATTTAGCTTTAGAGGTTGGACGCTTAACCTCTAACGTTAAAGATCTGGGGTTCGAATCCCCGCCGCAGCTATGTAGTAATAAGAATATATGCTGCAACCCGCCACTCACATTCCCCAAACCGGTGGTGTAAGCAGTCGTGTAGTTTTAACGCCTGAAACCTTCGCTGGTATTTAGTCGTTCGGATTCGACGTTAAACGGTAGGTCCCCCGTACTCCACCTTAGCGCTAAGAAAGGTACGTGGCAGAGAAAAGTGCCGGAGCCCAGCAGTGGGACGTAAAGATTGACTGCGAATTACAGTTACCAAGTCAAGCACTATTTAAAATGGAGAAGAATAATAAGAGTATGAAGAATAAATTTTGATATGCAATTGTTTTTAACGTCTGTTTGATACAATTCCACAACTTTTTAACAACTAAGGAATTGTATATTTTTGCACGTAACAATCACAGCCGTCACTGTCAAGTTGCAGTGCATGCTAGAAGAATTATTTATTTCTATTTTAGTTAGTTGTTTGTACTATATACAATGTCAAAA
Source organism: Ctenicera cuprea (assembly GCA_958336395.1). NCBI lineage: Eukaryota > Metazoa > Arthropoda > Insecta > Coleoptera > Elateridae > Ctenicera > Ctenicera cuprea. The sequence goes on from OY284493.1 coordinate 13,634,771, forward strand.
GAAAAAAAAAAGATGTAGCAGCATAGCTAAAAGAAATTCGTGTAGTTCTTCTTTAACAAAAATGTTGAACTTTGTCTCCCTAAGTAATTTCAACGAAAAATGTTCACCACGGGTGATATGAGAGATATGTCAAAATTATTTCACGATATAATAATAACAGGAGTTGTTTATGCGACGCTATGGTATCTACGGCGTCTACGGCGTCATTTATTGCTTAGCGGTAGAAACAAAGTCGAAGTTCCGGCATATTTGCGGATATACTCACGTCATTGGTCTGAAAATATTGAAATTCCTTCATTTATTGGTTATTAACAAACACAGTGACACCACGAGTAAATCGAAAAATAACCGCACAAAAGATTATGAAAACTTGTTTGCGTGGCAACAAGCGTTAGTTTTGCTTGCAAATATACGCCGAGCATAATTTTATTAAAATCAAAATATCTTAAATTCACACATGCCCCAAATGGAGCGGTAGTAAGCGGTTATTTAATATTACTTTTCTTAAAGTTTTAAATCATTTCGAACATGTTTGCAATTTGTTTAAAACTTTGAAATATGCAATGCTGTATACAGTGTGTTTTCCGGATTACGAGTCATAGCATTTTAACCATGTTGTAATTTGGTTATAATCAAAGTAGGCTGTGTACAGAGGCTTATCATATTAAATGCATATCTTAATATCCATGAAATAATAACAAAACACGTGTTTGGTTGAAGTGGTTTTGAGGTAAAGCAGTCGTTCACTAATGCAAAGATTTCGGGTTCAATTCAAATAAAAAAATTTTTTATTCTAATTTTTATTATTTATTATTTACATTCTTACAACATTTTCATTAAGTAAACAGTAATTCAAGTAATGTTTTTACTTGTAAAGTAAATAAGAAATGAAATGTTCTTATTACTTGTTGCCGGTGTTAGTTACAATACCCAATACGGATTCTTTCGAATAATTTAAAAATACTTCGATTACTTCGTATGGAAAAAAGAACAAAGATAAAAGAGCATTAAAAAACAATTTTATATGAATTAAGCCCGGGATTCTCGCATTGGTGAGCGAGTGCTTTACCTGAAGACGACTCTCACCAAACAACTGATTTGCTCTTATTTCATGGACATTATGACACGGAAGTACTGTGATAAAATTCTGTAGACAACCTACTTCGATTCTAACAAAACTACCTGGTTAAAATGGCTCGTACTCAGAGAAACACCTTGTATAATGAGTAGCATTTCCTTAGCTAGCATATATTATTTTACGCTTGTTTCTAATTTAACAGTTAACAGTTTGTTTCGTATACGGGCTGATTAATAGTTAACTTTACCTTTTGTAAACTGAAAATAGCAAATCATTTTTACAGGGTGTTAATGAATTGTAGGGACAAACTTCTAGGGCTTGCAAAACACAACAAAGCAAACAACTTTTGTTAATAAATGTGTGGTCAAAAGTGTTTCCATTAGAAAATAGAGCTTCTTAAAGATTCCTTAAGAAGTACCTGAAAATAGGCAACCCAAATTGCATTTTCAATTATTTTGCACGGGTCACACGGAATTTTGAAAAAAGAACAATCTAAACATACACGCATTCAAATAACGTAAATTTTGACACAATTCGATATTTTTGTGATTTTTTTTGACTTTTCTTGCATTCGTTTCTTTCTGTGCATTTTATAATTCGTTTTATTCGTTCTGTGATTTTTTTTGACAATTATTTTCTTCGTTATTTTCCTTCTGTGTTTCGTATTTTTGTGTTATGGCGAATTATACTTTTGCCGCTGCTTGGGGAGACGCACGCGAAGCTGCTCGCCTGTACCAAGAACATTTTCCGAATAGGAATCATCCATCGCACAAGGCTTTTAGTGTAGTTTCACATCGGCTGCGGGAGGAAGGTACATTCGTTGTCAACAGACACAACTGTAGAGCTACCAGAACAAGGCAAACGGTGGATTTTGAGGAAGAAGTTTTGGAGAGAGTGGCTGAAAAACCTTCTACTAGTTCAAGAGCCATCGCTCATAAAATGGGAGTGAACCATGTTTCGGTATGGGAGGTACTACATGAGCAGCAGCTACATCCTTATCATCCACAGAAGGTACAAGCCATAGTCCAAGCAGATTTTCCCAGAAGGGTAAAATTTTGCCAGGAATTTCTGCGGCGGTTTAATGAGGGTACAGAATTCCAAGTAAACGTTCTGTTTAGTGACGAGGCATCTTTACGAGAGAAGGAATATTCAACAATAGAAACAGCCACATTTGGGACGGTGAAAATCCCCATGCTGTGGTTCAAAAAGGATACCAGCAAAGATTTTCAGTGAACATTTGGGCTGGGATTGTTGGCGATAGACTCATTGGACCAGATCTGCTACCCCAAAGGTTAACAGGAGCAATTTATTTAAATTTCTTGCGCCATGTCCTGCCTAAAGTTTTGGAAGATGTTCCACCTCAAATGTGGCTGCAGCACGATGGTGCACCTACTCATTTTTCGGCGGAAGTCAGGGAATTTTTAAATAACACTTTTCCCAACAGATAAATAGGTCGAGAAAGGCATGTGGCGTGGCCTCCACGTTCTCCTGATTTGACCCCACTTGATTTCTTTTTGTGGGGTCGTGTTAAAACGTTAGTGTATGCTACCCCTGGTGAAACTGTAGAAGAACTTACGGCGCGTATTCTTGCTGCATATGAAGAAGTTCAACAGACTCCTGGTATATTTGGAGCGGTGCGCAGGAATTTACTTCGTAGATGTGCTTCGTGTGTAGAAGCTGGGGGGGGGGGGCGACATTTTGTACATTTAATATAATTTTGTTAATTTTTGAATTAGTTATTGTAAATGTTTCAAATAGTTGATTTTGCTTTGTAATTTTGGTTTTTTCTATTGCTTAGGTTTGAAACATTTTGTTAATTAATTTATTTTAAATTGAATTATAACAGTAAGGATTTCTTAAACAGAAAATTAATAATAATGTTATGTGATTCCCTCATATTGTCTACATTTAATTTTTGTGATGCTGTGTATGGCTTTTGCTTAGACAGCACAGATATCCGTAGAATTCAAAAGGTCCAAAATTCATGTCTTAGGTTCATCTATGGCTTAAGACGTAGGGAGAGAATCTCGCACACCCTCTCCAGTAGTAACTGGCTATCAATGATTAATAGGCGTTTAGTTCATTCTTTGTGCATGTTTCATAAAATCATTTCTTGCAAGCAACCCGGATATTTATTTGATCGACTAACTTTTCGCACGGACCTACACAACTTGAATATTCGATACCGAGGCTTGCTTACTCCTCCCCTTCATAAATATGAAATGTACAAACGCTCCTATTCTTACAATATCTACAAACTGTATAATAATTTACCATCAAATTTTAAAAAACTACATCCGGGCAGCTTTAAACGTCAAATTCACGATCATTTCTCCACTCGGCAAGATACGGAACTCAACAACTAAGTATATTTTAAGCGTCTCCAGTCTCGTTGCGTTGGCATCAAGCTTTACACGCTTGTTTTCCTAGGTTTAAGTTTAGGTTAGTTATAGGTTTAAGGTGGGTTCTTAGGGAAGATCAGCTGATTGTTTTTACGATAATTAAGTTGACTAAGAACCCTTTGACCAGTTACACTTTATTTAATTTATTTTAATTTTAATTTTAATTTTAATTTTTAATTTTTGTTTATCTGTAACTGTGTCAATAAAGAAATTATTATTATTATTATTATTATTATTATTATTATTATTATTATTATTATTATTATTATTATTATTATTATTATTATTATTATTAATTTGAATTTGAAAAGTGGGAACGAGGGTTTTATTTATCCTGTATTAAATTCCGTCGTTATGGAAACAAATAGTAAGTAGTAAATTGAGTTGCTTACATTTAGGCGCTTCTTAAAGAATCTATGAGAAGCTCTATCCCTGAAAGGAAACACTTTTGACCACACATTTATTAACAAAAGTTGTTTGCTTTGTTGTGTTTTGCAAGCCCTAGCAGTTTGTCCCTACAATTCATTAACACCCTGTATATTATATCTGAATCCCTTTCACCTTTCTCAACTTTTAGTGAACCGCTAGAACCCAGATACTTACACAACTACTACGGAAGGACCAATTTCCTTAGTACAGCAAGCCGCAATAGTATTAGAAATGGATAAACAGCTTGCGAAGTCTACTATATGTTTGTAACTGGAATATAATATGTTGCCAGCGAGAGCCGTATTTTATAAACACACTCCGAAGACAATGCTTCGGAGGGGCGAGCCGGCAAATAGCGGCAAGCAGGTTTCCTCAGATTTCAGACCCCAATCCAACTGCATTATAAATTTAAGATAAATTTTATTAAATTGGATTGTGAAGGACGCTTACTTATGTATTCAATCTGTAAGCCAGAACTTACTAATACTCAGAAAGGGACAGCTCGCCGCGGACGACTTGCTGCGGCTGAGTCGCTGCAGCCGACTCGCCGCAGGTCCAGCTCGCCGTAAGTCTAGCTCGCCGCGACCCGATTCGCAGCGGACCAACTCGTCACGAGTGTTAATAAAATGTGCAGTTTTAATTACGTTAATTTGCACTGCACCGAACTGAAAAATTGCAAGTAATACTTGTTATATATTTTTTTGTGAATAAATAAACTTTTGTGTTCTGTAAGTAGGGGTTGATGAGGGTAAAGATATAGAAAAAAGAAAATAAGGGAATTATTCAAAATATCTTAATTGCGTCGTTAGAAACTTGGCCATTTGTTGAACAAAATCATTAACAATTTCTATTAATTTAAAGCAGGTAAAGCGGATAATTGTTGAAAAGCCTGCATATATTCTTCGTAAAACCAAATTTATCTTACAACCAACGAATTCTAAAAATTACATTTGCAATTATTTAAGTAGTAATGCTTATTTTATAACATTATGAGGTAAAAGGCTAAGAAAGCCCCACTACCTCTTATTACACAAGCGAAGAGCCTACCTGAAGTGAAAGACCTTGACAACTTCGGGTATAAGAGGTGATAGATTATGATGATGATGATGATGATGTAGTAAATTTGCAAAAAATCTGAGTATATAAAAAAACAATTTAACCTGTATACTATCAGAGGTGAAAATCAGAAGTTTCGTAGTAATTAAATTATTACTTAAAAATACGTAAAAAATACGAGTTTGCAGAATTACAATATCTCGCGGTAAGCCGTTCTGCGGCGATTCGGGCGGCAGCAAGCCGAGCTTCCCGGCGAATCGGCGGCGGCGACTCGTACGCAACAAATCGGGGGCGGCAACTTGGCCGCTGCTACTTGGTCGCGGCAAGTTGTACCGGACCGACTAATACTAACCTAATACAAGTTAGTCTTTAAAGCACGCTTGACCTTGAATTTTGTTGGAATCAGCCGGGTCATTAAGTGCAAAAAATAGCTCATATGAAACTAAACTACAAACTAAACAGAAATATTTATTTTAGCAAGTTACTTTCGTCTTATAAATCCCAAAATGTGTACAAGTAAAAGCAGTAATTGGACAAATAAATACTGAACGATTACATTACAAGCGATCTCTGCTCATAAAATAGTAGTTAAATTAAATATGGCCAACTTAAGTTTACTTATGAAATGAGATTAACAGATTTCAGGTTGTTTGTCAGAAACCAAACTTGGCACAAATATTGGGAGCTCGAGTAACAATAACAAACGCACTGTTAAAATACTGCTGTGTGTACACTACTACATTGCATTCAACAAGAACTTACTAAATCCGTATTCTCTTTTACTTTCCTATGCTTACAGAATTTATTGTAATTGCAAAAATTTTTGATTTTGAGATTTAGACGCAAATACATGTTTTGGAATCCAAAACAGTAGTCTTTAGATAATGTCGGTCTGCATTTGTGTTTGGTAAAGCAAAATCCTAACAATTGCTAAACTTATCTAAAAAAATTCGTCGAGCTGTTCAGTTTTATTTTACGAACCGATACCGGAAACGGATGTAGGACATGTTTTTTGATAGCTTTTTTTTCAAACTGAATTTAATAAATGTAACGGCGGCGGCGTTAAGGCAAATCTGCGGTCTAAGATATGGAGGTCTGAGCGCGGTCACTAAAAAGTGTCCCTAAATTTAAAGTTTGACTGGAAACAATAGAGATAGGAAGCGAAGTCCTAAATATGTGGCTTTGCTATAAAAGACTTAGTTTTACGCTTTTGTAGCACAATGTTTACATTACTATTTTTTGCTTGTAATATGTTTTAGAGCAAATTATAACAATGTGATAAAGTATAGTTCCGTGGCTTTTATTATCTATGTTCCTTTACTATATTTTATTAAAAATTACTAATCATGTAAACTAAAAACACTTTAACTGTGAAATAACAATACTTGAAAAGCACAACACTTTTCCACACAAGTAGACCTTTTCAATTTTTTCATGGGTTTGTATTAACATTTGAATTCTAAGTGCATATCTTGGGAACTCTAAATATTCTAATTATTAACACGGACGAACAGTTATTCTTTAATAGTCAGACTCTGTAGTAAATTTAGCACAGTCGGTGAAGTTTACTTTCGGTTTAAATAAAAGTCAAGGTGTTTGACGCGTTTTCGGGAAAATATTACAAACGGACCATGATTACTCAATTATGTAAGTCTGCAATAAATTCAGCACAAAGTGGCTGTAAAGTTAAACTTCAGGTTTGAAGAGCAATTCAAAGAATTTGACGGGTTTTCAATAAATATTACAAACGAACAATGATTGCTCAATTATTCAAGTTTTCAATATATTAGCAGATTTTTTCGAATTATTATAAACGAACTTTGATTTCTCTAATGTGCAAGTTTGCAACAATATCGGATCAGGAGAGCTATCTTTCGCACTACAGATCACGTTTTGAAGAAGAAATTATTTAGAGAAGGAACTACTCCTATTTATGCAACGCGCGCTCTGATTAATAAAAAAATCGTAGGGGAAAAGTCGATGAAATAGTTAAATTTTACCGGTTATTGAGATGAACTACAATTTTTTAAGGGTCCAAAATGCGTTCATTACAAACATTTTACCATTGATTGTTCGTAATATTTCGCTTGTTTTTGTACATCATTCCGGACGTAGAGAGGGGGTGGCCGATGTACTTCTTACCGTACTTTAAAGATTTTCTAAAAGTAATAAACCAGTTTTAAAATATTTCGCAAAAAGTATTAAGAAACATAAACAAATCGTAAAAAAATATTTACTGAAAAGGGAGAGGAGAGGCAGGCTAAATAAAAGAATGTTGAAAATGGTGGGAGTTAATACAGGTAAAAAATTAATTTTAAAATTTTGACACTAAGAAGACTAACATCTAAAAATCATTGAATATTTTCAATTAATTAAAAGGAAGGAAAGGGCAGATAAACATTTTTAGAACATTTTTAAGTTGTGGTGGTGGGGACAAGCAATAAAAAGAAAAAAATTATTTTAGAATTTTGACACAGGTCTAAAAAAACAAAATCGTAAAATAAATTCTGTTTCTTGAAAGACGTGAAGGGGACAGCAGTAATAAAAATGTTTAGAATTTTGTTAGGTCGTGTCGGTGGGAGATAATAAAGGTAAAAAATTGGTTTTAAAATTTTGACACAAAAAAGACACAAGAAACATCAAAAACCGTATGAAAATTGGGTTTCTTAAAAAGATGGGGGGAGGGGGTATAAGAGCCCCGTCTAAAATATACACTCAGAAAATTATTCTACAGATGTTTCGTGGCACAACCACAAAGCCTCGCTTTTTAACAATAAACTTATTTTCTTGGATAAAACGGGGTTAGTTGAAAAACGTGGTAAAATTCGTAAAGGACGTTACAAAAAAACTACAGCCTTAGGTTCCTAGAAAAACATTTAAAAAAAAACTATATTTTGGCACACACACACCAATTTAATCTTATATTTTTTGGCATAACTACCAAACATGTAGACTCTGCAACAACTTTAAATAATTAAAAAATTGTATAGAGGATGTTACAACTTTCAAGCAAACTAAAGCATTAACAAAAAAAATAAGTTTGTAGCCTTCGTGTCAATTTAATGTTTAAAAGATTGATCAACATTGCCACGAATTAAATCATGGCAAGGTTGATCAATTTTCGTTAATTATAAATTCCTACAAATTGACGTTTTTAATTTGCATCTTTGATTTTATCATTAAAAATTGACTCATCGGTGTGGCTGAGAGCAGAAGCAAATTTTCCATCCAAAAGAATGAAAAAAATTATACCATTCCATTTAAAAAAAAAAGTTAATGTTACTTCCAGTATAACCGCATGTGCTATTAAATTGTAATATCATCGTGTTCTACACCTTCTCATGCAATTTAAGTTCAAATAAAAGAATTACTTTATATTTACATTACTTATGAAGTTAAAAGCTTGCCTATTTTTTATTGGATACACTGTATATGTGAAAGAATTTCGAATTTTTAATATAATTTATTGACAACTTGGCAGAGTAATTCGCTTAAAAGATAATCTCAACCTATCTCGAAATTTTGTTATAAAATTGTGAAAAAGTATTGTCGCTGACTCGGATTAAAATACGTACATGAAGTACCCCCAAGCAAATATTCAAACAAATAATTATAATAAATGAAATTATTACAATTATCATTAGGCAGAAATTCATTCTAATGATTAATGACAAATTTCCATGAAAAATAGTTTTTGTGTAAAAAAATTATTCAAAAATTTTTCAACAGAAATATCGAAACTACATTAGGTTAGATGCTCTCAAAAATTGATTTTCATAAAAATCAGTAAAGTTAAACGTTTAATTTTTATTACTACCTTCGGAGTCTTTTGAAATAGCCACCATTCTATTAACACCGACAACGGTGAATGAAGGTCCAAAATCGCAGAAAACCTGAGCAGAAAGACCTCGAACATCTGCTACAATAAGGTCTATATCATTACTATGAGTAATTCCGCTAATACGTAATTGTTCAGTAAGTGAGCTACTAGTAAGAACCACAAAAATTGTTCTTTCTTCCGGAGGCTGTAACTCCGTAAAACAATAACTTAGGAAATCTAGTGTATAGAAAAAACGTCTACGCCTCTGGCTGATGAATTTGAACGAAACAAGCGAAACTGTAACTCAGCACTTGTGAAAAAATACAATTGTACACGATTTTAAAATAAATATTAAAAAAAAAAGTTAAATATTGGCATGACGAAACGGAACGCTCTGTAGAGTAATTCATAATTTTACAATTTTAATTTTTATTGTATTTCGATAATAAAAGACACACCAACGAATATCGCAATATTGACTTACCCTGTACAGAGTGGCTAGGAAAACCCCGGACACTTTTCTTGCGGCGGTCAAGAGATGGCGCTTTAGTAAAGAAAAATTAAATTAAAATACTGGCAACAACGTGGAATCCAAGACGTTTTGGTTGTTTTGATTTAATATGGGGCGTATTTAATAACTAAAACGTCTTGGATTCTGCGTGGTTGCCAGTATTTTAATTTACTTTTTCTTTACTAAAGCGCCATCTCTTGACCGCCGCAAGAAAAGTGGACGGGGTTTTCTTAACCACTCTGTATACTTGATTTTTTTTGTACATGAGCTAAAGTTAACATTTTATTTCCCAAAGATAAAAAAATGTAATTTTTGTAAATCAAACAGGAAAAATTTTGTACACCTCTACGAAAATATAGTCCTTTATAAAATCACTGACAGTATTTTGTTAATTCGAGGTCCCTCGTAGGCGCAGACAGAAATCAGTCACTTTAGACTTTAGATTCGACTGCCAATTTTAACCTCATATTCAGCGAAATTGCAACGTTATTGGAAAAATTACGGAAGAATAGCATTCGTTACAGTCAATTTGTGGCGTACATTCAGCGGCAAAAATGCTGCCCTGCGATCGTTCACCAATAGGAAGGTGATTCAGAATTAAGAAGTTATTGAAAATGTTATACGTCTCCTTATTCAGAAATTTTTTCCAAGATAGATTATCATAAATTATCGAAAAATTGTACGCACTTTTGTTAGTACAATTTTTGCAAACATTGAACATTTATAAATTATTTCATAAAATATAATTTTTATAATAAAAGTTTGTTTTTAATTGATCAAAATATTACATTTTTTCTGATTTTTTAAAAAAATCGATAAGAAAGTTCTTGAATTTGGTACATAAAATATTTACCCCTAGTTTTGTGCTAATTTTCAGCTCTCACCCTCGTTCTGTACACAGTTCGTGCCCTATCAGGATATTCAGCCTTGTTAGACGGTCTGCGCTTCAAAGTGACAAGCTGAAGAACCTCATTAGGAGTTTTACATACGGGCAGTAAGATAAAACACTTTGCTTTAACATGAGAACCAAAATTGTCACGTTATAAACGCAAAACATTCGAAAGTGTGGGTTTCATCAAGATTTTTGTTATTTTTTATTATATTATAGACCGTTATTGAAAACGTTTAAAAATTTCAAAAATTTTAAAATTAAAAAGATTTTTGGAAATTATAAAAGTTTTTGAATATAATAATAATTTTTGAAAATGTAAATTATTTTGCGTTTTGAAAATTTTTGAAAGTTTTGAAAATATTTAGACATATTGGAAATTTGAAAATTATTGAAAATATCGAAATTTTCATAACGATTATAAGAGCATCGCGCCTATATGCTTGACCTTAGTTACTTCTTATTTATTTGGTCAGCTGCCTTATTCTTTCGAGTGATCTAATAACTCAGTTCAATTTGAATGGTCACGGGTTCCAAAAGTACTACACGAAACAATTTTATGAATGTCATTTTAATCTATCTACTTTCTTCATCCAATCCCATTTCTACCTTCCTCTCAAGATACGGAGTGCAAACTACTAAAATGTACTAGGTGAGGCAATGGACTGTATCAAGTTTGCCACAGTGTCCGGAGTTTTAGTCTAGTAATTAGTCAGTATTGAAAGTATGAGGAAAAAAATTAATAATAAATTTCTGCATAATTTCTGTAAATATATAGTTGTCGCTTCTATGCAATTTTAAAAGAATTACTCGTATCTAGGCGATTATAACAGCGTCGCGCCTAGAGCTTGACCTTAGCGAGTTCTTTTAGTTACTTATTATTTATTTGGTCAGCTGCCTTATTCTTTCGAGTGATCTGTTAACTCAGTTTAATTTGAATGGCCGCGGATTTTAAAAGTATTACACGAAACAATTTTATGATTGTCATTTTAGTCTATCTACTTTCTTCATCTAATACCATTTCTACCTTGCTCTCAAGATACGGAGTGCAAAATACTAAAACGTACTAGGTGAGGCAATGGACTGTATCAAGTTAGGCCCAGTGTCCGGAGTTTTAGTCTAGTAATTAGTCAGTATTGAAAGTATGAGGAAAAAAATTAATAATAAATTTCTGCATAATTTCTGTAAATATATAGTTGTCGCTTCTATGCAATTTTAAAAGAATTACTCGTATCTAGGCGATTATAACAGCGTCGCGCCTAGAGCTTGACCTTAGCGAGTTCTTTTAGTTACTTATTATTTATTTGGTCAGCTGCCTTATTCTTTCGAGTGATCTGTTAACTCAGTTTAATTTGAATGGTCGCGGATTTTAAAAGTACTACACGAAACAATTTTATGAATGTCATTTTAATCTATCTACTTTCTTCATCTAATACCCTTTCTACTTTCCTCTCAAGATACGGAGTGCAAAATACTAAAACGTACTAGGTGATGCAATGGACTGTATCAAGTTAGCCCTAGTGTCCGGAGTTTTAGTCTAGTATTTAGTCAGTATTGAAAGTATAAGAACATAAATTAATAATAAATTTCTGCATAATTCCCGTAAATATATAGTTGTCGCTTCTATGCAATTTAAAAGAATTATCTAGGCGATTATAACAGCGTCGCGCCTATAGCTTGACCTTAGCGAGCTCTTTTAGTTACTTATTATTTATTTGGTCAGCTGCCTTATTCTTTCGAGTGATTTGATAACTCAGTTCAATTTGACTGGTCACGGATTTTAAAAGTACTACACGAAAAAATTTTATGAATGTCATTTTAATCTATCTACTTTCTTCATCTAATACCCTTTCTACTTTCCTCTCAAGATACGGAGTGCAAAATACTAAAACGTACTAGGTGATGCAATGGACTGTATCAAGTTAGCCCTAGTGTCCGGAGTTTTAGTCTAGTATTTAGTCAGTATTGAAAGTATAAGAACATAAATTAATAATAAATTTCTGCATAATTCCCGTAAATATATAGTTGTCGCTTCTATGCAATTTAAAAGAATTATCTACGCGATTATAAGAGCATCGTGCCTATATGCTTGACCTAATGCGAGCTCTTTTAGTTACTTATTATTATATTTTATATACCACCGGGCGGGGTTTGGTAGGAAAATCGGGTTCTGTCCATATCGAACGTTTTTTTCCGAGTGCATCTATTTTGAAGTATGCACCTCCCCTTCTCTTCATTGTTTGAGTGGTTTTATGATATTTTGTGTTTTCTAGTTGCAACTATTGTTTATTTTTTGAAATCTCAAAATCGTTTTCATGATTTGGCCGTATTTTGGCGATTACTCAATTAATCTGTTCAGGTAAACGACCAAAAGGAAATCTCCCGGTGGTGTTTTCCTTATGGAAAGTTGTTTCTATTGTCATTTAACATGCGCATAGCGATTATGAAGCCAAAATTCGTATTTTTTCAAAAAACAAAATTGATACCTTCCTGTCTAGCTGTACTTCGTATAGCGAGAAAAATAAACAAGTTTATACGAAAGTCATAAAACAAATTTAGGACAAGTCAATGCACTAGCGTCATCTGTTTAAATATTTTGCATTATTTTTAAACGTGGTAGGATAGAAATTTTTCGATGTCCGAAACTGCGCCTCGTCTGAATGCGCTTCCCTCTCCCCTACTTGCTATAGTCCTTTCCATACTAAATACTTCTAAAAAAATTAAAGTAATTTTTTTTTATGAGTAGCAAACCACTTATTTTTGGTGAAATATTCCTTGCCATTAAAAAAACAAATACGCCAAGACGAATTTCCCTGCCATTCGCAATTCGGTTTGTGTAAGGGGGGAACCTTATTATATTCGCATTCGCATTTCCCTATCAGACTGCGTTTTCAAATTTAAAGAACTCAGGTTTGGTTCATTGATTTATGATTCAAAATGTTATATTTTCTGCTTTAACATTGTGGACAACTTCCAGTATAAATCAAATTTTTTTAGCAGTAGGAAATTTATTCTTTGAGGCGTTCCCGGTTTCTCGAACTGTCAATATTACAATTTACTTTCGGCTTAGACCGCGTCGCTATTTGGGAACTACATCCAGCATAATCACGTAAGCTCTAAAAGTTTGAGCCATAGTTGATTGTGGGTCTTGCTTGCCTAAGCAGAACCGTGTGCTTAGAATACTTAAAAAAAAACATCAAAAAAAAGTTTTGCAGATAAATTATTTAATTGGTTCCCCTAGCAAATAAATTATTGAAGTATAGTTTTGAAGTTCTGCATCATCTCGTGCAATAATCTTTGGTTGATATTCATAATTTTTGCGGAAATGTCCTCTTGTAGTTAGTTCCATTTCCATAATCGTACGTGGTTTTTCTTTTTGTGCACAGGCCCTAGAAAACGTAATTTGAGACCGAAGCCCGGAATAACCATGAAACATAGACTGCAACATAATCCTAGATTGATGTGCCGCTGCTCCGTCTTGCATCACTTGTTAAATACTGTTCGCACTCTATTCAATTGTTAATCAGAATCATTCAAGTCCACCTTTCAGTTCCAAAAAGCAAAAAAATCATTAAAGTTCAACAAATAAAGAAAAACCATGGGCGTACTCAAATCTATAGGTTATACGTAAAGCATGTTGCACGATTTTGCAAGGTTTTCGTACAACTGCAGATGAAATATTTGAGATACATCGTTTTGTTCAGTGTTACCTTATTGTTGAACTAAGCCAGAGAGGTTCTGCACTCCGTATCTTGAGAGCGAGGAAGAAATGGTAGTAGATAGATTAAAATCACATTCATAAAATTGTTTCGTGTAGTATTTTTGAAACCCGTAACCATTCAAATTGAACTGCGTTATCAGATCACTTAAAATAATAAGGCAGCTGACCAAATAAATAACAAGTAACTAAAAGAGCTCGCTAAGGTCAAGCATATAGGCTCGATGCTTTTATATGCGATTATAAAAGTATCGCCCCTATATGCTTGACCTTACGCGAGCTCTTTTAATTACTTATTATTTATTTGGTCAGCTGCCTTTGAGTTATCAGATCATTTGAAATAATACGGCAGCTGATCAAATAAAATATGTAACTAAAAGAGCTCGCATTAGGTCAAGCATATAGACGCGATACTCTTATAATCGCGTAGATCATTCGTTTAAAATTGCGTAGAAACTACAACTATATATTTACATGAATTATGCGAAAAATTTTTAATAATTTTTTCTTCCATACTTTCAATATTGACTAACTACTAGACTAAAACTCCGGACACTGTGGCAAACTTGATACAGTTCATTGCCTCACCTATTACGTTCTAGTATTTTGCACTCCGTATCTTGAGAGGAAGGTAGAAATGGTATTAGATGAAGAAAGTAGATAGATTAAAATAACATTCCTAAAATTGTTTCGTGTAGTACTTTTGAAACCCGTGACCATTTAAATTGAACTACGTTATCAGATCACTCGAAATAATAAGGCAGCAGACCAAATAAATAAGAAGTAACTAAAAGATCTCGCTAAGGTCAAGCATATCGGCGCGATGTTGTTATAATCGCGTAGATAATTCGTTTACAATTGCATAGAAACGACAACTATATACTTACGGCAATTATGCGAGAGTTTTTTATTAATTTTTTTTTTCATACTTTCCATACTGACTAAAACTCCGGACACTGTGGCTATTTTGATACAGTCCATGGCCTCACCTAGTACATTTTAGCATTTTGCACTCCGTATCTTGAGAGGAAGGTAAAAATGGTATTAGATTAAGAAAGTAGATAGATTAAAATGACATTCATAAAATTGTTTCCTGTAGTACTTTTGAAACCCGTGACCATTCAAATTGCACTGCATCAGATCAGATCACTTGAAATAATAAGGTAGCTAACCAAATAAATAATAAGTAACTAAAAGAGCTCGCTAGGGTCAAGCATGTAGGCGCGTTGATCTTATAATCGCGTAGAAACAACAACTGTATATTTACGGGAATTATGCGAGAATTTTTTATTAATTTTTTTTTCTCCTACTTTCAATACTGACTAAATACTAGACTAAAACTCCGTACACTGTGGCTAACTTGATACAGTCCATTGCCTTGGATTCTGCGTTGTTGCCAGTATTTTAGGTTAATTGTTCTTTACTGAAGCGCCATCTCTTGACCACCGCAAGAAAAGTGGCCGGGGTTTTCGTAGTCACTCTGTATTTCAACTCTTTGAATCAAACATAGCTGACGAAGATATTGAGGAATATCTCAAAATTTAAATTAAATCGCAACTATAATTACCGACAAAGTTTTTTGAGGTCGACGCAGTCTTTTATTATTTATTAACATTATTATTATCTTAGAATTTAGAGATACCTACAGGAGCCAAGGCACTATAATCTTTAATTACAAATCCAATTGTACATTTTTAAAGATGCATCCTAAAGAGATTAAAAAAAATGAGCGAAACACTTCGCCTGGACTTTCCTATACATTTAAATACATTGTTTTATATTTTTCAACACTTTCGATATACACCTGTCTAGATACGACTAGTTAAAGTAAATAGTTCTTATAAGTTGTAACATCTTGAAGCGGTTGAAGAAAGACCGACCGCTGCGCTGCAAGCATAAGGTTGGGTAAAATATTCGGACTGAATCAACGGAAGCGCGGAAATTGATATTTGAAAATATATTAATAACTCGAGAAGTATTATTTTTAGCAAGAAATTACTTTTATTAATTTGTATTTAGAATTTCAAAACCTTTCTGATTTTAAAGCCAAAATGCCACGTTTCCATTTAAAAAAATGTTATTTTTTACCGTGGCCGCCATATTAAAATTGGAAACTCAAGTTTTTTTCTTAAATACAATCGAGAAGAATTTGCCCTACAACTTTGCTCTTGGGTTTGCGAGTCTATCTATTAAAATAAAAAAGTTTGCCTACACTGAACATCAAACGACTAGTACAAGAATACAACTGCTGTAGAAAGTATGTGAAATTCTTCTAAGGATAAAAAGATTATTAAGGGGCAAAAAATTCGATTTTTTGATTTTTTGTAAAAAGATTCTCCTAGAGCAAACAAAACAAAAAACCAAATTTTTAATTTTTTATCGAAAAAATTTGGGGGGAGGGGGAACAGTAGCCCCCCACAAATATGAAATTATTGAAAAAATATTATTTTATTCGGATTTTGCTATCAATGGTGAGCTATTTCACATTAACAGAAATATTTTATTGCCCCCCGTTAAATAAATAAAAGGGTACCAATTTTCAATTTTCAAAAATTCATAGAGGACGTCACAGTGAAGTTATAGCAATGCGCAAAAAAACAAATTGTAGGAGATTCCCAGCTCTATCAGCTTAAAAAGTTTAAACAAAAACGTGTGGGCAGTTTTTGAGAAATATTGTTTTGAAAAATTCCAAAATTTTGGAGTGATGTCATTGCGATCGTTTTTATATTTTCAAAATTAATTATATTTCACAGTATAGTACCCTTGAAGGGCTACCAGACAAGATGTAGTTGATTCCAATCAGATAACTGGTTTTTGAGTAAATGGGCGTTAAAGTCGAAATGTTCAAAAATTCGTAGCGGCCGCCATTTTAAAGCTAGAGAGTTCGGCAAAAAGTCGTTTGATTTTTCCTAAGGCCTTCTTTAATCTACACTTTTAAAATTTCTAAAATTCAGTTTTTGAAAAAAATGCTACCAAGAAAACATGTCTAACTTCCGCTTCCGGTTTCGGTTTTTCTTTAAAAGCTTATTTTGTCGGTGAATTTTTGATATACCCCCTCATTCTAAAGCACATCAATATCGGTCCAACCGTTCCGGAGATATGGAGCGTAACGGACCTACCCACCCACCCACCCACAGACAGATTTTGTTTTAAAAATTACTTTTTTGGGGTCCACGGACCCCCCCCCCCCGACTATTTCCGTTAAAATCTCAACTTTGAAGTTTTGCATGAAATCAATACTTCCCTATACTGAAAGTATAGGAAAGTAAAAAGGAGAAATCGCATGAAAAATTTTATAGAATTAAACATTTTACGCAACAAAATATCAAATTTATTAGTTCATCTGCATTGAAATTGTTGACATTGTTTATTTAAAAAATTTTATAACAACGTTATCATTTAAATATTTTTCGTTACCGAATATGAAATGTAAAAGTAATTTATACATTTGGGATGCAATCGAACGTGCAGAAATTGAGAGCGGGATAGAGACAATATCGAGTGAATGCCGAGAGGGTGCTGCTTATTTAATTAAGTACCAGTCTATTGTGCTCGCGTTATTTTGATCTTCCTTTGGATTTTCATATTACATTATTTACTCGACTATAGATAGTTTATTTAATTTTAGATATGGTCTTTAATTTCGTGACTCACGTTTATTGAATAGACGGTGATTTAATTACGCTTGACGTGCGACTTCTGTTTGAGAGAAGATGCTTTGTGAATTACTGGAACTTTTCATTTTGTCCTTTTCTCCTTTTCATTTGCTTCCTCACGTTTCTAAGATGATAATTTGCGTCAACGGTACTTATAAATGGTAACCGGCCTTTTTGCAATTAAAACCATTTTTACGTAGGTAATTTTTAATTTTTTTAAACATCATAAATAAACAAAATTAATGAAACAATTCAGTTTAATTTATGCAGATTGTAAGGCAATACAATTTAATTATAAATACTAGTTTGCTTAAATATTATTATCCGAATTAGGCCTGTAATACAAGCATAATCGCCGGAAAAGCTTTCAGAATCGCATGGTTGCTAATTGGGGATTGTAAAATCAAGACCCTTGACTGACGCCCGCACCCTCAATCATTGTTCTCATATCAGGTTACCAAAACCACCCCATTCATAATTGTCTTGCATGTTGGCAGGGATTTTATTGAGTTAAGCCACTAGTGATTTTGTTATCAGTACAGAAGTGTTTCGTTTAAAGATTGGCTTGAACGTTGTTACATACTTTTTATCGACTGTATTTTTTTTAACGTTTTTTCTATTAAAATAATTGTATACACTAAGTATTTTTTGTTGTTGTAGCTAGTAATTCGGAAAATGTAAGCAATCAGATACGAAAATTTTAGCCGCAGAAACTTTGTCATCACACTCTTGAAGGGGCGATTTGGCCGAAGTTTATAAAATGAATCAACCTTTTAAAACTGACTAAAGAAAAAAAATGTATACAAATACAATTACGATACCTTAGAATGCATTGACGTTTATTATAGTAAATTCTGAAAAAGTAAAGTATTACCACAGATAAGGTTAACACTACAGATATACGACCTCTTATACAATATGTCCGCTCATATTTGGAGGCGAAATTAGCGTTAGTGTGGCGACAACGCACCAGACCAATTTTAGGGCGCTGCTATCGCCATTCGTTTATTACTGTTGAAATGTTTTGGAAACTGTTTTATCAGGGATTTGAGTGCATCTGTCACAGATAACGTTAAAAACCTAACCTTACTTGGGATCTGGTTAAAGCATTTATTTTATATTTTCCTTGTGTTTACTGTTTACTGAAATTTGATATTTCAGAAAAAGTAAATTATTGTTGAACTTTTGTTTGTTTCTTCTAAGGTTCTCACAGACGTAATGTGTATACCTACGTTTACATTTCACCAAAAGCTAGCTCATTCTAATGTTTTTATCTTTAACACTGCATTCTGCAAGGTTAGGGTTACCTTAGTAGTTATTACAGACTGCAGTTTAAGTGCCAGAGCTGAAGACCATAGGTAAAGGTTTTTGAAGCTTCGCCACATGAGGGTGACTTCAAAGTGATGCTATACCTAGATATTTACCTTATAAATTATATTGATTATATTTTAAAATTGTAATATGTAATGGCTCCAGAGGTAATAACAAAATAAATTGTAATTCGAATATATTTTGAGGTTACACTAGATTCCAGAACTGTATCATACGTCTTTGTAGTCTTATTTACTTGGAGTCTGTCACATCATGAATATAATTTAAGTAGAATTGGCTTCAATATTAATTATTTACGAAAAATTGCGATTTGACAATTAAACACCTCAAATGAAATCGTTAAACATGGTAGATGGCTGTCTAACTTTTGGTTTGAATATGTGCTAAGTAATCTGCTCAATTACAGTCATCTGTGACTTAATTATAAATTGTCATTGTAGCGCCATCTTTTTGCAGATTATTAATCATATAAAACAAGCTGCCGATAGCTTACATATTTACCGTATATCTGTAGTGTTAACCTTATCTGTGGTATTACAAAATTTATGACACTTCGCCAAAACCATAAAATTAACTACTTCTTCAGAACTTTTGTATACTCATATACTTTCTTTGCTTCTGACTATGGATGACTTAGAATATAAAATGCAAAGTGACATGCAAGTTACAACCAAAAGACATGCTCAAAAACAAATCCAAAAATTGGAAAAATTAAACCTGATACTTGAAGCCTTCTGGAACAGAGAAGAAACATGGACAAGATGTCTCCAGAATACAAAGAGTTGAACAAAACGGTCCCGAAAGAGATCAGGCAAGATCTGCGGAACCATAATATACAGGGTGTTAATGAATTGTAGGGACAAACTTCTAGGGCTTGCAAAACACAACAAAGCAAACAACTTTTGTCAATAAATGTGTGGTCAAAAGTGTTTCCTTTCAGGGATAGAGCTTCTCAAAGATTTTTTAAGAAGCGCCTAAATGTAGGCAACTCAATTTGTTTACTATTTGTTTCCATAACGACAAAAATTAATACAGGATAAATAGAGCCCTCTTTCCCACTTTACAAATTCAAATTAAAGTTAAAATAAATTAATTAACAAAATGTTTCAAAACTAAGCAATAGAAAAAACCAAAATTACAAAGCAAAAATCAACTATTTGAAAAATTTACAATAACTAATTCAAAAATTAACAAAATTTAGTAATTGTTCAAAATGTCGCCCCCAGCTTCTACACACGATGCACATTTACGAAGTAAATTCCTGCGCATCGCTCCAAATATACCAGGAGTCTGTTGAACTTCTTCACATGCAGCAAGAATACGCGCCGTAAGTTCTTCTACAGTTTCAACTAGGGTAGCATACACTAACGTTTTAACATGACCCCACAAAAAGAAATCAAGTGGGGTCAAATCAGGAGAACGCAAAGGCCACGCCACATGCCCTCTTCGACCTATCTATCTGTTGGGAAAAGTGTTACCTATTTAAAAATTCCCTGATCTCCGTCGAAAAATGAGCAGGTGCACCATCGTGCTGCAGCCACATTTTAGGTGGAACATCTTCCAACATTTCAGGCAGGACATGGCGCAAGAAATTTAAATAAATTGTTCTTGTTAACCTTTGGGTCCAATGAGTCTATCGCCAACAATCCCGGTCCAAATGTTCATGGGAATTTTCATCGTCCCAAATGTGGCTGTTTCTACTGTTGAATATTCCTTCTTTCGTAAAAGATGCCTCGTCACTAAACAGAACGTTTACTTGGAATTCTGGATCCTCATTACACCGCCGCAGAAATTCCTAGCAAAATTCTACCTTTCTGGAAAAATCTGCTTGAACATGGCTTGTACCTTCTGTGGATGGCACGGATGTAGCTGCTGCTCATGTAGCACCTCCCATACTGAAACATGGTTCACTCCCATTTCATGAGCGATGACTCTTGAACTAGTAGAAGGATTTTCAGCCACTCTCTCCAAAACTTCTTCCTCAAAATCCACCGTTCGCCTTGTTCTGGTAGCTCCACAGTTGTGTCTGTTGACAACGAATGTACCTTCTTCCCGCAGCTGACGTGAAACTACACTAAAGACCTTGTGCTATGGATGATTCCTATTCGGAAAATGTTTTTGGTACAGGCGAGCAGCTTTGCGTGCGTTACCCCAAGCAGCTCCATATACACGAACATCATGTCATGCTGTTCGGCAAAAGTATAATTCGCCATAACACAAAAATACGAAACACAGAACGAAAATAACGAAGAAAATAATTATCAAAAAAATCACAGAACGAAAAAAAAACGAATTATAAAAGGTACAGAAAGAAACGAATGCAACAAAAGTCAAAAAATATCACAAAAATATCGAATTGTGTCAAAATTGACGTTATTTGAATGCATGTATGTCTAGATCTTTTTTTTTCAAAATTTCAAAATTCCGTGTGACCTCCGCAAAATAATTGAAAATGCAATTTGGGTTGCCTATTTTCAGGTACTTCTTAAAGAATCTTTAAGAGGCACTATTTTCCGAAGGAAACACTTTTGATCACACATTTATTAACAAAAGTTGTTTGCTTTGTTGTGTTTTGCAAGCCCTAGAAGTTTGTCCATACAATTCATTAACACCCTGTAAAACTGGTTAAAACAGTAATAGAAAATAATAAGAACATGAAAGTCGTGAGATCCTCCACATCAAGAGGACGAACCAAAATATATCAGCTCAGAGGTGAAGAGGGAACAGAGAAGAACGAAATCATAAAAATCGTCGAAGAGTATTACAGACACCTGTACTCATCGGTGAGCCCCTCATCAGAAAATACACCATTGAAAAAATTATGAATGCAGGTTCAGAAGATATTGCCGACATCAGTATAGAGAAAATAAAATACGCTTTCTCTCAAATGAAAAATAGTCGGGAACTTGGAGAAGATGGTATTACCATGTGAGATGTTGAAAACGGAAAGCATTTCAACCCTCCAGGCAATGAAAATACTGAACAAATGTCTTTCCGAAAGTAAAATCTCAGAGTCGTGGCGAAATGCACAGGTTATTTTTTTATACAGGAAAAGAGACAAACTAACAATAGGGAATTACCGGCCAATAATTCTCCTGCCACACGTATACAAATATACTAACAAAGATTAATCACAAATTTAATAATTATCAACCACCCGAACAAGCGGGTTTTTGCAAAAGCTACAGCACCATAGGACATATTCAAACCATTCGTTCGTTAATAGAAAAGTGCAACGAATCGAATCGAAGGCCTTCGATTCTATAAAACTATGAGCAGCATTTTATGCAATGTTCATGCAACCCTTCAAGTTAAACTCGAAGAAGATTTGAAAACAGATAAAATACCGTTATAAAGAATACTTAAAAAAAATCATGAGGCCGTGCGTGAGCACGACTCCATGATTCGCATCCCAACCCCTCACCCGGGATCAGCGCACTTATCGCTATTCACCGGTCTAACATGCAACCCAACATACACACCGTCCATGAACACGCCGTGTTTAACTTATTCAGAAAAATTTCCGACTGGCAGAAGATTCGAACCTACTGCCGTTGGGAATCTAGTTCTAGACTCTAACCACTAGACCACCCACTGGCCCATAAAGAAGACTAAGGCAGGGTGATACAATCTTTCCTAAACTGTTCACGCTTGCAATGGGAGATATCTTTAAATAGCTGGACTGGGACAGTAAAGGTATTAACATCGATGGTCGTATTCTGAACCATTTTCGCTTTGCGGCCGATGTATTACTAATAAATATAGTAACCTGCGTGATCTAGAAGAAATGCCCTCACAACTGAAAGTAATATCAAAGGAAGTCGGCTTAACAATGGACACAGGAAAAATGATAAAGCATGACTCCGGAGGATACCACACTGCACATCGAAGGAATTGTAATCGCAAACGTAGACAAATATGTATATCTAGGCCATAAATTGAAACATGGCAAAAATCAAAACAGCTGAAATAACTCGAAGGATACGTATGACTTGGACAGCATTAGGAAGACTCGGAAACGTTTACAAAACCGTGATATCTCAATAAACCTTAAAAAAAAGTTTTTAATGCCTGCATCCTTCCAATAATGACTATTAAATCTACGAACAGATTGAGAACAACGCAAGGAGCAGTCGAACGGCTCATGTAAAGTGTTAAGATTAGAGACCATATTCGAAACAAGGAAATTAGGAGGCGAACAAAAGTAGATGATGTCATAGAGAGAATCGCCACTTCCAAGTGGAGCTCGGTGAGGCATGTAGCCAGGCAAGACGATACTACATAGATGGACCAGAAGAGTAATACATTGGAGACCAAGATTACACAAAAGAAGCGTGGAAAGACCACAAGCACGCTGGATAGACGACATAAACGCGAAATTTGGTAAAAACTGGCATCACTTGGCTCAAGATAGATCACAATGGAAGAGACAAGGAGAGGCACATGTCCAGGAGTGAACAAGAAAAGTCCGTTAAAGAAGAAGAAGAAGACATTCATTGTAAATGTAAAAACCAGTTTCAACCTTTCTAAAATGTTTTTCTCTAGTGCCATATCCTATTTAGGGCGTTGGCGACCTCCCTCTTATGTCTGTGATTGGTGCGCACAGACAGACATAGGGGACCTGCAGGTTTACGTGGGCTCCGAACCACAGGAAGTGCATCCACTTCTTCTCCGGAGAGGTTTTCCTGAAGAAAGATCTACCACGCTGGTTTCCCGTTGCCTTGCAACAACGAACGACCGAATCTGGAAAGAAAAACGGGACACAGACCTGAAAATCATGTCGTATGGTCACCTTAGTTGTACCACGAGTGAATTAAAAAATAACAGAGCACAAAATTACGAAAACTTGTTGACTGGCATTGTTAATTTTTAAATTAATTATAATTTTTACACCTTTAAGAGTCTGTAACTATAAACCGAGCAAAAACATAAATTGTTAAAGAAGCTATTATTTAGGTACAGTTGATGGAAAATACCACATTTACTTGTCTTAATTTAAGTCCATTTTTGTTAAATTTCTATGATTCAATCTGTATATTTCTCGTTGATTTGCTGACAATTTTTGTTGTAGCGTTTCTAGAAAATTAGTCAAGTTACTTATGCACCTATACACCATAGAGATTAATATTATACGTGTCTCTGCAATTATTTTAAATGTTATGTTATGTAGAGGTGTTTGGCTAAGTGGTACGATTTTTTGAAGCTAAACATTTTTTAGATACAAAAACCTCTACGAAAATTAAATTTCTTAAAACCTGGATAAAATAATCAAACCAATGCACCAGGAGCTCTGAAATTAGAACCAGAATGAAAAATCTTATCTGGTAAAACCCACAAATCTGGGTTTATCGACGATGCACTTGTACTTGAAATAAATTTTAAATCTTATGGGTGGCGACATCTACTGGTAATACTTGTAATTTATTCTAACAAATCTCTTCTTTACTTTTGAAAACATTATGAGATGTTTACGCTATTAACTTTTCTCTGACTAAGACTGAAAAATTCAAATTGATGTGTACGTAATAAGCACATTATAAACTAACCAGAAATAATTTCTGTATTGTGCCACATATAAAGAAATTCTTTGTATTTTTGTTATAATAGCTTCGCTACTCACCAGCAGAGGACGGCTCTTTACAGTATCATAATTTTACATTTATATTGCAACGATTGGCGACGACATTCAAGTTACCTTTGAAGTCCTAAAGATAAACCGCATGCATTATATTTTTTCTTTCAAATTTTTGATATATATAAAATAACAAAACCAGAGTCAGTGTATTGTGAACTCTGGATAAGGCGAATACAATACGCAATCTACGCAATTGTTTGTCTTATTCAATGTACATGTCGCAGTCACGTTGCATAATTAGGCTTTTTGCCAAAAGACTAAGCGTTTTGCAAAAATCCGGCGTTTTGAATAATAGAAAAGAATATAATTCTGCTAAAAAACCGGCGATTAGACTACCGTCTTAAGCAATTCGGAGCCCCGAGGCTGAGAATTTGTAGTGTTCTAACAGCAGTGGTAATATTCAAGTCTGGGATTAAACATCCCTGACTAGAAAAATAGATCTGGAAAAATTCCCTGAAAAAACATCTCCCAAGATGCCCTGAAAAACAAAATAACCCCAGGAAAAAACACCCGAAAACATAACTGCAGGAAAAAAAGATCCGTAAAAAAAACCGGGAAGAATCCGAAAACAAATTCTCGATAAAAAAAAAGATATATGTTTTAGACTTCCAGGAACTCAAATTTTGATGTCAAAACATTCAAAATCAGAAGTTCACCGTCAAAATAAGATTTAAAAAAAATTATAAATTGGAAGCGGACGTATAAGGACAATATATTGAGTGCTTCCGTAAACTAGTTGCACGATGACGAATTGCAGCTTGGTTATTCCTAGCAGAATGGAGCCATTTAACAGAAACATTAAACTATTTAGGTAAATTCTTCGATGCCTGTAATATAACCGTAGGTCCAGATCGAACTTTCTGCAATGTATCTTGAATTATTGTTGGCGTACCTATTAACGTGTTGTGCTCCAAATAATTTATTATAAACTTTTTAAATACCTTTCAGAATCAAGTCAAGTTTTTACTTTTTTTTTAAGTTAATTGAGGTAGTTAGATTTATTAAAGGAAAAGGGACCAACATGAGTTGAAGCTCTTCAACTCCAAAATCAGGTTTTTATTTAGAATGCGTAAGATATGTACGATGAGTTAAAAGAGCGTGAAACCCTTCACAGCATACGTTAGGTATTTAAGTTAGGGAAGACGGTTAGGGTAGGATTTATCGACACCTGATTCTGAATGACATCTGATTGCACTACTAGATTCGGAATTCTCTCGCCTCGGTTGACTCAATGGGTGCTGGTGTCTAGGGAACTGGTCTGGAGTTTTTCGAGTTCTAGTCAGTTTGGTTGTGAATCCACAGTTTCGCCCGTTGACCTGGTTGAAGTTGACACACAATCCGGCAGACTAGCTTCCCAGTAGACTCCTGAAGAGTCTCTAGGTCTGGATTGGTTCCGGTTGTTGTCAACTCAAAAGGGATTTTTTCATCCCTGGATTAATTTTCACCTCTGGGTCATGTGAGGTAGTTGAAGTGGCAACAATTTTGAAGTAAGGATGTCTGTGCGAGATTCAGTCTCGCGTCACGTACTAGTGACAACACCAACGCGTAATTTTGCAAACAAATAAATAAATATTTGGACTGATTTTGATTATCATGCTTGTTGATGTTTATTAATTTTTGGCTCTTTACATCGTGTATTTTCAAGTATGCTCACACAAGTGTTTGAGTGCTTGTATGCGTGTGCGTATTTGCATGCGTATAGGTCTGTTGCGCACACTTATGTGCTTACATGCATGCGTAATGGCGTGTGAATGTATGCGCACACAAGTGCTTACGCGCGGGTGTGTGTTTGAGTGTTTGCGTGCGTGCGTGTGGGTATTTTTACGTTTTTGTAGATGTGGCGCACACTTGTGTTAATACCGGTGTGTATGTCTGTGTATGTTTTCGTATGTATGAATGTACGTATGAGCGAGAGCGTGCAATCGTTTACGCAGATTGGTATGCGTGCATGTATGTTATGTGACAAAAGAGAACATTTAGAGAACACGTAAAACGATAGATCCCAACTGCCCTATTCCACTTTAAGCATCATATAGAATAGGAGATGAAATGACACCTCGCAAGAGGTAGGCAGCCATAAAAAGAAAAAGTGGTCAATTTGATCTGGTCGCAAGCATTTGGAGAACATTGCATTTTATAGAAGATAATGAAACTCGGCATTTACGCACGGAGTGTCTGAAACTCTCGTTTAAGACACGCTAAATATTCTACGAAAGGAGTATTTCTATCTTTTAAACTTCCATTAGCCAATGTGTATTATTGTGAATCGAATTGAAATGTTTTAGGAAAAAGGATACAGTCTCGTGTATACTTAACCAGATAAAAAAATGCTAAACTATTGATACAAACATTATTTACATTACAAACACCGAATTTTATTCTACGTTCGATACGAAAAGCAAAACAATAGCAAAACATTGATATAGCAATAATAGGGCTGACAAATTTAAGACACACCATTTAATTTAAAAGGCTAGGACAGCGCCAAGCAACGAAGCATATCCGTCCTTCTTCCAGGCGGTGTCGCCCTTCAGAATTGCGATTGAGATACGCTCGATCAACGCTCTTGCTCTCGAAAACGGATACGAGAAAGAGAAAAAGCTACTGCAATTCTGACATCAAGCTGCGAGCCCTAAGCCTCCACTGGTGGAGGGAGACTACCTAAATCTCTACTGATTCTGCAGATCAGTGTCCGAGCTGAAAACGCAGCTCACCCGTCAAAACGCGCCAAGACGGCCCTAGCCTGCATATAGGCTATACCCCCGCTGGCTCGGACTTGGTCCCCGTTGTACCAGTCACTGGTTGGATTTGTCGGAGCAAGCGCATGCCAGGCAAGTAGGACCTCTCAAGTTTCAGCACTGGTGAGCTACCGCCCAGACTGGTCGGAAACCGGCTTGATTATAGTGGCCGGCACCTTAACAGCGTTGGGTGTACATAAGTGCGAACTCCCAGGGTCGACACTTAGATAGTGGGCTTGAGCAGGCAAAGTGCGCCTCACCCCTAGGGTCCAGGTCCCTGATGGTGGCAGCCACGCCACTCCATCCTGGGGGTCACCATCGCCTGACCGACCTCTACCACCCAGTACTCGACTATTGACTGGCACGTGCGAGGCTAACCGGTCAGGGAGCAGGGATTCTCCATCACCTGCTGGACCTCTACCATCCAGCTCACGCAGAGGGCCCGTTGCTGGTACGTCTGAGGCTACCCGGTCAGGGAGCGGGGTTCTCATTTCAGAGAGCGCGCTTCCGCGCAGGTGTTGGAACTCATACTGAGGGCTGGCTGGCAACACCTCTAGGTCCCAAGTCTTTCATGTCAGCAGCTACGCCACTTCATTTTGGGGGTCACCATCGCCTGACTGACCTCTACCACCTAGTACTCGAAAATTGATTGGCACGTGCGAGACTACCCGGTCAGGAAACGGGAATTCTACATCAACTGCCGGACCCCTACCATCCAGCTCACGCAAGGGGCCCGTGGCTGGTACGTCTGAGGCTACCCGGTCAGGGGGCGGGGTTCCCATTCTAGAGAGCGTACTACTGCTAAGGTGTTAGGGCCCATCTTGAGGGCTACACTTCAGCTGGTGAAATCATTCACCCAGTCTTCATGGTCCCAATTAAAGGAAACTTGAACTTCTCTGAAGAGAGGTGGGCGTACCAAATCAAAATCACCGAAGTGACCGTTACAATGCCGAGCCCGCAAAAGGTGGCCGCCCCGCCGGTTTTAAAACACAGTAAAGACTGGTTTTGAACAATCGTTCCATTGTGAATTGATCAAATACACTTGAAAACGGTACTGGTCAGTCCTCAATGGATTTTTGCTGAAAGACCGTTGGAACGTTAACTTGTTCCTTTAGAGAAAATGAGCCAATGTTGATTTTCCTTATTTACCAAACAACATTTTGGTTATTTTGACTATAGAAGCTGCAGTTTTGAGTAAAGTAGTTTGTAGAGGTTCATGAACGACAAATCTGCGTAAGCTTTCTTGTTCGGTTTCGCAAGGAACGACACAAATCAAACCGAGATGATCTACGTAAACATGCGTTACGTAACTTTAACTGCTATGCCAATTTGACACAAAAACCAACCCACCTTTTAACGAATTGAATAGTGAATTTTAAAACTTGCCTTCTGAGTTACTAGTCCATCCATACAAATATAAAAGCTCAAAGGGTTTTTTTCTCCGGTTCCTCCAGCGGCTACCGCTTTACCAATTTGGACCATTTTTTTTAAATGAAAGGTCTCTATCCACAGATGGAACATGAAACATTGTTATATTTTTATTTTACGTCGATTTTTTTTATAACAGTTATTTTAATTTGTAATATATATGAAGGTCGGCTAGACGGGCGTCACTTGGGGCGCCATCTACAATAACGTCGCGTGTTTTTTTTGGAACTAATGCATCACGTGACTTGACATTTCGCCGGTTCTGTCAGTGTATTGTGCGTTGGGGCAACACTAGTATAGATAATAGTAACGATTTCTTGTTTTGTGTTAGTAGTAATAAAGTGATTAGTTTCTTAAAACCCCAATTTATTAAACCTCATAAATATTTCAGAATCAACTAATCAATAGAATATGAATAAGCAAGATCAACAATGTTCAACTTGATAAATAGTGTGTAGCACTATCTCAGTTGAATATTTCTACATTGCGATACAAACATGGCCGATATTTCCATAGCATTATACCCTCTACTTTTGTTATTTAAATTTTTGGGTTTATCAACATTTCGTATTATTGATTCTGAAGGAAATAGAAATTTTGAACATATAAAGCAAACCACCATTTATAAAGCAACGTTTTATATATTTGCAACCACACAGCTGGTGTCAGCATCAATAATTAACCATTTTTACCCAGTGCATAAATATCCAGATGGAATGTTTGTGTACTTGTTTGCGGTAGAAGTATATGGATTTTCAGTTGTGTTTTTCTTAACTATATTTTCCAATGAAGTTTATGGAAAGACCATGATGGAAGCGTGGAAGAAGATTGTTAAAATTGATGATATTATAAATCGTCTAGGAATTTGTATCGATGACAAACCGGTAAAACGGTTTTGCATTGGCCTGATATTAATAGAACCCATAATATTAAATTTGTCCAGTGCAATTCTGAAAATTGCACTCTTTAAAGAATTTGTTTCCTATTTAATAGGAAGTATATATTTCGGAGGCTATTTTTACATCCTAACAGCGCAGATTTCATTTACCACCCACATTATGCTATTAAAATATAAATTTGTAGCTTTGTCCAACTTTTGGAATAATTGCTATTTTGATAAATTATGCGCCCAAGAGGATTATCACACAAATCGGTCCATAAATTATATAAGAAAAGTTTCAGAATTATATCAAGAACTATACGAAGCGTGCAGTATTATCAATAAAATTTATTCCGTACCACTTCTGATTAACATGAGTTTGAATTTTTATATGGTGACTATGCACGCTTTTAAGTTGTGGCATTGCTTCTATGGCGGTGTGTCCGATTTGCTCAGAATAGCAAAATTTGCAAATGTATTGATAATTCATGGATTTAAATTGGCAATAATTATAATATCTTGTGGAGCTTTGATAAAAAATGTAAGTAGCTTGTATTTTTTGACATGATCACATAGTACGGTATAGGATATTGGGGCGCGCGACACCAAAAAGAGATTTGGGACTGGGACAACACTTTCCGCGGAAAAACCTCCTTTATACAAATTTCTTGTTCTAACCCATCTTTTGTCGGCTAAAGAGGGGCGGGCTTAAGACTCTGATTCGGAGTCCGAAAGACCCCTATAGCGGCCCGCTCTTCTACGGGAAAAACCGACACCAATTTCCTTTCTCTTGTTCAAAGTGCAAAAGAATGGTAGCGTATAAACGTGCTTGATTATTAGAAGCTCCGAGTAATATCAGCATATTATACTTAGAGATGAGCATCGTGAAGCTCACGTGGTGTCGTCAGCACCCGATGGGTAGTTGTACGGTTCGTGGTGCTGAAGGTAGTTTTGGCGAGTTCTCGGGTGCGTAGGTGCTGTTTTGCTTCGTAGCTGGATGCTAATTTACCTGTAAAGACGAGTTGAAGATAAACGCCTTACAAGCAACTTACCTCTACGGGCAGGACTGAGTTACCTTTGAGAATCATTTGCAGATGTAATTTCTTGTATTTCCAGAATACAAAGCAGTTAACACTCTCTGGCGTAAGTATTTTAAATAAATGATTTTTAATTGATATTTAATGTATCTATCCTTGTCCCGGGTTGGCGCGGGTATGATGGTCATTCACTTGCGATCGCGGGAGTACAGCAATGCTCTCCGTGCTCTGCAGTTGGATGGGTAACCCAAGATCGCGCAAACCACGGCGCCTCGTGCTGGTGGAGGGGCACGTAAATAGTCGATCCCGGTGGTCAAGCTATTACCTTGGTCGTCGTTAGAGGAGTTGAAAGTCTCTTCAAAAATGTAGATAGATGAGCAAATAGACGAGTAAATGTAATGTCAAGAGTTTGGCGTACGCTGAGGGGGCGTAGTGGTTAAAGGCTCAAAGGGCCTCGCTACCCTCCGGAATATAGCAAATAATCCAAATCCAGAATGAATGGGACCAATTATTAATAAAAACAGCGTTGTTAACAAAAATGCCCTACACCGCAATAAGAAGAATTGTAAAAAACGGTGCGATTCCGGTATACGTAGAACATTAGAGAAGGATGACGAAGAATGCACGACATGTATAGGGAAAGTACCAACGATTAAATCTTTACGCCCAAAAACGAAGCGACGACGACACCGGTTTAAACTGTTCTATAAGTATATTAGAGACATTTATTAAAAGTATAGGTATTAAATATAAAACAACAAACAAACGTCAATTAATTACGGAATCGAAGAGGGTGCAGGTATGAAGGCCCGGATATCTAAGGCCAAAAAAGAAGTATAAAGAACAGAGCAGATATATATGCTACTTAGATGAAACATGATATAGCACCCATGATATCATCTGCAAAGGTTGGGTTAACGATTCTAATAAATGCAACATGGATCATGGATCGGTACGACAGCAATACGGTGGCAAACGGTAGCAGATAAGATACAGTAACTTATGGTAGCAACTAAGATACAGTAGTATACGGCAGCAAGAGGTAGCAGATAACCAAACAAGTAACAATAAGTTCGGGTGTAAACGTTTATAAACTTAAAACCAAAGAAACCTGCTTCGTGTCAAACGTCCGCCACAGATCAGGAGAGACAAAGGGTTTGCCACATGTAAAACGGCTGCGACAGACTTGAAATGAAAAGAGAGAGAGAGAGAGAGAGGGGGAACGGAATAACAGGTAATTAATATAACAAAGTAAATGCAAAAATCACCAGAATGACGGAAATACTACTCACTCAGTATACCTCTTAGAATCGGTTACCGCGGCTAGTTGTCCTGGTGAAGACCTGCAGTTGACACTTTTTGAGAACAACTGTTGAACGAACGTTGTGCTTGCCACGGCATAAAATCTAGTTTTATAGAGAACTCGTATAGTAGGGATTGAAAATCGACTAAATAAATGCACCTCCACATTCAATTGTAGAGCTGGAACTCGTCTCGCTGCTCCACGTACAAGTCAAGGTCAATTGTAAATTCAAAATAATGCTTAACTAAAAATATACTTCAATGCGAAAATAACATACCTTTCAATAATTCCTAGAATAATTAAATACATCATTAATTTAAAAACTGCGATAAAATCCAATTAAAATCAAAACACATCTCGGCAAAATAAGTACCATAACAACTAATACAATATGAGATTGCATTTAATTAAGTTTCCAAGCGAAGCTTGTCGCTCCGTTTGGGCGGCGGATGATTCGAGGTCACGCGTCAAAATAAACTGCTTCCTCGGTTAAAATTAAATATTAATACAATAAACGCTAAAATAAATACTGCATCATTATAAACTATTACTTTCAGAATTTATTTCATGTTTAACGCGCAAACTGACAACTGCACATTGCACTTGCAAGAACAAGGAATGCTTTAGGTTGCAAATACAATCTCAACAGCGAATGACAATCAATGCTTAACGATTTCGCAAAAAAATTAACCGCGCTTGAGTATAGTTTCTAGTACGGTGGCTAGCGTAATGCTATTTACATTGTACATTTACTTACTAAGCTGCACAGCAGATAGATGTCTGTACTTGAGTATATATTATAGTGGTTGAAAGCGCGATAGACAATTACATTCCCTACTACGATGCAGACAACGGCCTGCTCTGCACAATTGTATAGTGTGGAAATACGCAAACCGGAGCTTGTGCTCTTTCACTTTCTGAGCGGGTTAATTCGTATGACACTAGGAGGAGCCTACGCAAATGATTTCTGTGACCGGGAGCTAAAGTTTGGTCAGGTGGCCATAGGCTGGAGCGCGATCTAGAGGAGGTCGGTGACTGAAGACTGAAGCTCGCTCTGACGTTAGTGCTGATGACCGTAGACTGAAACTCGATCTGGCGACCGTAGGAGAGAGCTCGATCTGGATATTGTGGTGGTAACTGAGGCTAAAGTAGCCTGGAGCTCGATGGTTCTCAAGCGTTTATTTTATAGCCAGTGTTATTCAATATCAAAGATAAACTAAATTTGGCTACATTCTTGCTTTTAGTGTTACAGTTTTTCGTTGGCATGGGTGGCGAGTTGTCCATCAGCATTATTCCCGCGCTTTTGTAACTTTTGGGGTGAATCTTGTTGTTTTTCTGTTTTTATGCAATATTTCACAATGTCGTGAGAGAGTAAGACAAAGCGTGCTTGAATTCTTTTCGCAAAGTTTAATTTGTAGTTGTGTCACATCACGCTTCCGGGGCGCTGATTAATAACCTGAAAGCGCGCACAAAGGGGTTGGCGCTTTTGGTTCTTCACCAAAATTCGTAGGATGCACTTCGAGTCGGTGCACTGTTGACGAATTCAACAAACTTTTAAATTCGTGGCGTAAACATTAAAAGTTGCAAGTTAGTGGGGTTTTAGTCGCGTCGCGGACAAAAGCTGTTAAATCATGTCGCCTTTTTTCGTAACTTAGTTCACGTCTTGTCCTTAAAGAGGTAATTCGTACTATTTAATAATACATGCTGTAAGTAATGAAAAATAATAATAGCACTAGTTACCTTTCAAAAACCTACTTTCTTAGGCTTCATAAATATATAAATAATTCAGAATAAGCTAATCAATACCAACGTCTATTAGAAACAGTAAAGGGTTTAGCTTGATACTTAGTCTGGAAAAGACTTACAGTTGTATATTACAACATTGAAATACAAATATGGCAGATAGCTACAAAACGTTGTATCCTGTATTTCTGTTATACAAATGTATTGGTTTGTCGACATTTCGTGTTACTGGTTCTGAAGGAAATAGAAATTTTGAACCTATAAAACTTAATAGCATCTATAAATCAACATATTATATACTTGGGATCACACTCGTAGTGGCGACATCAATATTTAACAGTTTTTTCCTATTAGAAAATACAGATGGACTGTTTCTCTACTTGATGCTGTTAAAAATGTGTGCATTTAGAGTGCTGTTTTTTTCAACGTTAGCTTGCAATGAAATCTATGGAAAAACCGTAATGGAAATGTGGAAAAGAATTGTTAAAACTGATGATATCAGGAATCGGTTACGAATTGCTGTCAAAAACAAATTTGTAAAACACTTTTGCGTTTTCCAAATTTTAATCGGACCTTTTATATTAAACTTGTTATACGTAATTTTGGTGATGGTAGCCCACAAGAAATTGGTGTATTATATTCTAGGGTGTACATATTTCGAAGGATATTGCTATATTCTAATACCTCAGATTTCATTTTGCGCTCATATTGTGCTGTTAAAATATAAATTTTCAGCTCTTTGTAGTTTTGGAAGTAGTTGCTATTTCGACGAATCTTCGATTGAAAACGATTCTTGCCCAATTCGGTCTGCAAAACTTATTAGACAAATCTCGGAATTATATCAAGAATTGCACGAAATATGTGCTACTATCAATAAAATTCATTCCGTACCACTTTTGATTGATATGGCAATGAATTTTCATATGCTGGTTACGAATATTTTTGACCTGTCACGTGTTGTTTATAACAAAGATTACGATTTGATACAACTAGCAATATCTTTAAATGTGCTGATCATTCATGGAGGTAAACTGGCAATGGTATTAATATCGTGTGGCAGTTTGACAGAAAGCGTAAGTAACTTGCAGTTCTTTACTTAAGTATCAGGAAACATTATCATGTTGGAATAGAAGCAATTAAAAAAGCTGTCGGGCAATCGCCACGAATCCTTCCTCGCATTTATGGAAATTTTTGACAATTTTTAATATATTTCGATAATTTTGATAATTTTATAGAAATTTCGAATATTTTTAAAATTCCAGATGTTTTTTACAAATTTAACAATTTTACTTTGTTTTCAAAATGTTTGGAAAATTTTGATTACTGTGAAGTTTTATAAAACGATAAAATTAAAAATATTGAAACTTTTGAATATT
Source organism: Ctenicera cuprea (assembly GCA_958336395.1). Lineage (NCBI taxonomy): Eukaryota > Metazoa > Arthropoda > Insecta > Coleoptera > Elateridae > Ctenicera > Ctenicera cuprea. The sequence continues at coordinate 13,669,802 of OY284493.1, forward strand.
TTTGGAAATTCTGAAAATTTTTGAAAATGTGTTTTGGTTTCAGAAAATGTTTGAAAATGTTTGGACATTTAAAAGTATTGAAAATTTTCGAAAATGTGTGAAATTGTTGATAAACTTTGTAATAATAAAAACTTGCGGGAAATTTTAAAATAAAAACTTTAAAATTTTTGAAACATTTTGTTAACGTTTGGTAAATTTCATAATTAAGAAGGTTTTTAAATAAGTAATGTTTTAAAATTTAAAAAAATTGATAAATTTTTAAAAATTATTGTAAATTTTGTTGATGAAAATGCTGGAAACAAGTTTAATAGAACCGGGTAGGCAAACAAACCTTTTCAATTTTCTCACGGGGTTGCATCAACATGTAAATTTTCAATGAACATCTCGAAAACGCTAAATTTTTATTCAGAATTGATTTTATGTATTGTGATTTCCAGAACTCACCCTTAAGTGTGTCACACAAAGTATTTCTTTCAAGGAGCAGTGATTTTATCAATAGCTTACTTTAGAAACAAACTCAAGTCCTGAATAATACTACAAATAAGTAGCGATTTTCTCGATAGCTCGAATTCGCAATACATTCAACACGGCCGGCAAAGCGTAACTTTCGGTTTGAATGAAACAATTTAAGGTTTCTGACGCGACTTGGAGAAATATTCCAAACGATATTCCAAACGTATAGAAGTTCGGAACAAAAGCTAGCTACCTAACTCTTTGAGTTCGGTTTAACAGCTTAAAATAGATTCGTTACAAGACTGGTGGGGTTTTAATCATGTCACCTTTTTTTAATCAAAATTGGTTACGTAACTCCGTCCTGTTCTTAAGGAGATAACACGTATTACTTTTTTTTCTTCTTTTTCCTGGGTCAGTTTACCCTTGGTTCCGGAGACACTGCAGCCTTAACGTTTATTGTGTTTACCGTAGTAATTACTTACACCTAGTCCGTGATCGTGATTCTCTGTGCCATTGTGCACAGGTTACTCATGGGAGGTGTTAAAGTCTTCCGGTTCCATGAATGGATGCCCGAATATGCTTGTCTTTTACCAGTTAGCGCATCACAGTTGCATGGAACATGCATTGCTGTTTTTGCTTCCTCACTGCAGAGTCTGCATATGGGATTTCCATCGAATTTCCTAATCCTCCTGAGGTGATCCTTAACAGTCGCGTGTCCTGTTAAGAGGCCCGTAAGGATTCTGAGCTGTGTCCTGTTTAACATAAGCAGTTCTGTAGTTTTGTTTTTGCAAGGTCCGGTAATGAATGTCTTGCTGTGGGTGAATTCTGGTTTGTTGATCTAGTAAATTTTATGTTGACTGCAGATTCATTTGCTGATATAGCTACAGATTGCATAGGCCCTCTTGATCCCCTGCCTTGCGAGTTTATCAGCGTTTCCATTGTGTTTGATTCCGCAGTGACCAGGAGCCCAGAGCAGTCTTACAGTGTTCTACTGTGCCAAGTCATTGAGTTCTTCGTAGCGTTCCCAGACCAACTTGGATCAGACTTTAAAGCATGAGAGTGCTTTTAGGGTCACCTGGCTGTCAGATATAATATAGATACGCCTGCGTCCGTAAGCCCTTTCATTATTTTTTCGCGCACATTGAAGTATCGCGTATATTTCCGCTTGGAAGACGGGGGAGTACCTGCCATGTGGAAAACTGTAACTTTGCCTTGGCTTTACACCATATACTGCTGCTCCAGCACCTGTCTCGGTTTTTGAGCCGTCCGTGTACCAGATAAGGCTTCCAGGAGGGAAGTCTAGTCTGTGTGCTTCTCACTCTATTTGATTTTGGATTGCTACCTTGAAGAGTGTAGCTACTAGGTATTTTGACGTTATATTGTTCGTATTTATGTCAAACATGAGACCCCCAATGCTATCAATTAACTTAGTGTGCTCTGTCCCTACGCAGATTGTGCGGTAAAATCTGCAATCTGTATAGTGCCATTTTAGCCTTCCCCTTAATCACCAGATGCAAGAAAGGAAGGTCGAGGAAAGACTTCATTGCAGCGGTGGGCGTTGTTCTCATTCATAGCCCCCGTGATGCCTAGACAGGCAAGTCTTTGAATCTTGCCTGGTCTTAGTTTAGCGGTTTCCTGTTTGACCTTAGGCCACTACACCAAGGCTTGGTTGGCTACCCTGGTATAAAACCAGTATACCAAACTTGGTCTAAGATTTGTTATAAGTGCGTCTAATTACCGCGAGGATAATTACCGCTTTTCTGGTAACTTTCTCAGTATGCTGGTTTCAGGTAAGCTTGGAGTCTAGAATCACCCCCAGGTACTTTACCTCTCCCGACATATTGATTAGTTGATTACCAAGGTGGAGAAGACCAGACTTCTAAGTTTCTTCTCCTTGTAAATGGTACTATGGTGATTTTTAGGCGACTGGCATTTAAGCCTTCCCCTGCTGTCCACCTAGTTACTACATTCAGAGCCATTTGGACACGTTCTTTGACTGTGTTAATAAATCTTAGTTTTACTAGAATGACCAGGTCGTCCGCGTATCCTAGAAGTGAAAAGCTTTCGTTGCTGAGATTTACTAGCAGCTCGTCCATGACAAGGTTCCACCACAAAAAAGAGAGACTCCCCCCCCGCGGGCATCCCTTTGCCACCGCCATCCAGCAGCTACGTATAGACCACCTTACCTCTTAGCAGGCATTGTATCCACCTGCAAAGTCACTTCCAGACCCAGATTTCTCACGTCTGTTGTGATAGAGTTAAATGATGTATTATCAATCAGAAACGCCCCTAGAAGTATTTTCTTATCCCCCAGTGCTTTTTCCGCCCTCCTAACGAAATGGTGGAGTCTTGTTTCTGTTGATAGTCCTGCTCTATAGGCAAACTGGTCGCGGTGTAATGGACTGGTTACCAACACACCATCCCTAATAAGCCTGTCGATCAACTTTTCCATTGTTTTAAGTACAAAACCATATAAGACACGTACTATTACAAAGTGCAGCATTTTTAGAAAACACCAACTGCATTACTGAATTTTTAAAAATGCGTTGCATAACATTTTAACAAATTTAGGGCTCAAAGAAAAATTGTATAATATTGTCTAAGATAGCAGTTTTGGTTTGTTTGTTGCTATAAATAATAGTAACGATTATTTGCTTTTCATTAAAATAACAGAACGCTTTGCCTTTTCAAACCCTACCTCATTAGACTTAATAAATATATAAATAATTCAGAATCAGCTAATCAATACCGTCTATAAGAAACATTAAAGTGTTTTTAGCTTGATACTTAGTCTGGAAAAGACTTACAGTTGTATATTACTACATTGAAATACAAATATGGCAGATAGCTACAAAACGTTGTATCCGGTATTTCTGTTATACAAATGTGTTGGTTTGTCGACATTTCGTTTTACCGGTTTTGAAGAAAATAGAAATTTTGAACATTTAAAACTCACCACTATTTATAAAGTAACATTTTATGTGATTGGAATCACATTCGTGATGACGGCATTTTTAATTGACAATTATTTACTATTAAAAAATTTAGATGGACTATTTATGTACTTGACTGCGTTAAAAATGTGTGCATTTAGAGTGCTCTTTTTCTCAACCATAGCTTGCAATGAATACTATGGAAAAACAATAATGGAAATATGGAAAAAAATAGTTAAAACTGATGATATCATGAATCGGTTACAAATTGCTGTCAAAAACAAATTTGTAAAACATTTTTGCATTTTCCAAATTTTAATAGGAGCTTTTATATTAAGCTTGTCGTATATAATTTTGCTGATGGCATCTTACAAAAAATTTGTGTATTATATTCTAGGATGTTTATACTTTGTAGGAAATTGTTACATACTGACGCCTCAAATTTCATTTTGCGCTCATATTGTGCTGTTGAAATATAAACTTTCGGCCCTCTGTAATTTTTGGAATAATTGCTATTTTGGCGAATCTACTGCAAAACTTATCACACAAATATCAGAATTATATCAAGAATTACACGAAATATGTGCTACTATCAATAAAATTCACTCTGTACCACTTTTGATTGATATGGGAATGAATTTTCATATGGTGGTTATGAATGTTTTTAAATTGTCACGTATTATTTACAATGCGGATTACGATTTAATACAACTAGCAATGTCGTTAAATATACTGATGATTCATGGATGTAAATTGGCAATGATAATAATATCGTGTGGCAGTTTGACGGTTAGCGTAAGTAGTACTTATGTACCTACATGTGGTATTGTGATAACGAAATTGATCCTGAACCAAAAAGGTCAATAGAAGATTATGAGACAATAATATTTTGTTCCAAAACTCTATTATAACGGCGACCGTTAGGTTTTTGGTAAAGATCTTGATTTTAATGCCTGCTTCTTGCTCAAAGATGAGTTTGACAAATAATTTCGTATCATAACAGACCTAAGCAAGTAATTAGTAGTGATATAAATAATTTTAAAATTCTTAAACACCAATTTTCAACTACAAAGTTTTATTCTAATTTCGTTTCGGTTGCACGGGACATCTTCAGGGGTGTGGCCACTTTTGGATCTGGAACACAACTGGAGAGACAGGTGGAGACACCAGCTTTACACGGGGTGGGTGTGTGATGGTGTGTGACTGATCTGTCTGTGATTGGCTGTCAGGCTGTAATGGTTAAGCGGTTGCAGGGCGGGGCTGTGGTGTGTAATGTTGTGTTGTAGAAAACAATAGCTTGTAAGCATTGTGGAATACATAGCTGCGGTTTCGGTTAAGATTGTTAGGAGTTTTATGTATTTTTATGGGTTCACGGGTCACACAGTTGAGGTAGTTAAAAGAACGGACCAGATTTTTAATCTTGTTAAATGGGATGTTGTGGCATGTATCGAGTTTATGCTCTGCAATAGCCGAATCTGGAGAACGTTTCAGTCGACTGCAACGCTCGTGTTCAGAGACTCGAACGCTAATCGGCCTCTTTGTCTTACCGATGTAGGCTTTCCCACAGTAGCAAGGTACTCTATACACACTAGAAGATTGGAGGGTAGGTAACTTGTTTTTGAACGGACGAAAAAAGTTCGAAAGTTTTTGAAAATGTGTAAAACCGGTTAAATGTTTTGTTGTTTAAGTAGTCTGCTGATGCGGTCGGTGCTATAGATATAGGTGGTGTGAGTGTATCGGTACGTTCTGGGTTTGCGGGTTAGGTTTTTTGAGTAATAGCGCGCTGGATGCCTCGTTTGTTGTAGCTGCTTTAGGTAAAAACAGTGGTAATGTGATTAAGTTCGTCTTTTAGATAGGACGGTTTAGAAATGTAATAATTATAGAGGTATTAGTATATTACCCTGAATCGAAAGATGGAAAAATGAATTAAAGCAAGAATAGAAAATGAGATTGTGATAGGGAAGGAAGAAAGCGATTTTACCGCAAGAAGATCATGCACAAACAACATATTTTCGCTACGCCAACTTATAGAAAAAAGAAAAACATGCGGAAGGGAGACTCACGTAGTGTTTGTAGATTTAGAAAAGGCTTATGACACCGTTCTCCGTTCGAAATTGTTCCAAGTATTGGAAGACACGAACATAAACGAAAAATACATTAGAACTATAAGAGACTTATATCATGAGCAGCAAAGTGAAGTAAAAATTGGAAACAGAGTTTCAAATAGCTTCAACACCACTAAGAAGTAGGTTATTTTGGACAGTTCTGGATCCACCCCCCACTCCTGGCCTTGAGTTCAAGGTCAAGGACACCCCCACTCCTACCCCCACCCCTGGCCTTGAGTTCAAGGTCAATGTCAAAAAAATTTTTCGGCCTGCGGCCGGCTTGTCCTGCGGACGGCTGAGATTTGCGCCCCGTCTGGACTGGAGCATCCCCCCACTCCTGACCTTGAGTTCATGTTCAAGGTCACGGTCCAAAAAAATTTTTTCGCCTGCGGCGGGCTTGTCTTGCGGACGGCTTGTCCTGCGGACAACAACGCTTATAGTTGGAGTCCTATCTGAAGAAGTGCTCGCAGCATAACCTCACTAGCCCCTTCTAATCTCAAGACCATTCTCCTCCTTTACCCGACGGCCACGCCGTCCACCAGCTTAGTCGCTCCAAAAGAAAACACCAAATAGATTTCAAATATATTTATTAATTAAATATACATATTGTAATTAATTCACCAATATATAAAGAAAAGCTGTACTCTTGTACACAAAATTAAAAGAATAAATTTTATAGTTTTTACATTACATAATATTTGCACATATACAATATATAATTTTAATTTAAATCAAGCGGATCTTCTTGCAGTTGTTGACACCATGAAAGTCTGTAGTTTTAAAATCTCCAGTAACCTCCAGATATAAACTAGTCAAGTGATCCGTCGGAACACAAATGTTATATATGTTGTGTTCGTACCACTCACGCAAATTTGTATGATAATTTACTTCGGTAACGGGAATAATAACCTTTTCTACACTATTCCGAATAAATGTTGCATTACCACTAATTTTTATATAATGCTGATGTGAGAAATATTGCATCTCATCGATATTACTAATAACTAGCGGCTTGAGTTTCTCACTGACATACTTGAAACATTTGCCTTGGCTTGCTGTTTCATCTAATACGTACTCAAGAGTCAACGTTTCACGCACCATGTTGATACGAGTATGTCAAACTTGCGAATGGGGAAATAAATATGTGCGATGTGTATTTTAACTGCACGCGAGCTCTACAAAGAATGGAAAAATTGTAGTAGTAGCTTCTTTGCCGATAGACGATCATAAATGTCTTCGGATTCTACACCATTTCCAGCAACATCGACACCATCAAACTTAACTAGCCTTTCCAAACCATCGAAAGCCTTCTTCGTCTCTTCAAGTAGCCCCTTTGTAGTTTTCAAGGATTTTATAAGATTCGCAAATGAGCAATGCTTTGACCATCGAAGGTGTTCAGACAGGGGGTCGTCAGCGGGTTCCCATAAATATATTTTAATTCCACAACAGAAGCATTGCGTATCGTCAACACCAGTGGGGATGTGGTAGAAACCGGCAGCAGCAAGCGATTCTGGGGTTAGCTCACCAGGCCAATTGTCGAATGTTTTTAGTCGTTTAACATAAGACTGGTAATTCGGGTTAGACCACATCTTCACAGACTTGACACTGTGCAACTGAAGTTTGGATTTGCAAACAAGGTTATATAATCCCAGGTACAAGAGTGGGGGATGGGTGGAGTCAACTCAAGGCTAAATAGGTTCAAGGTTGTGAGGATTTAAACATTTAAAATAAAGAATTAAAATTAAAAAGTATAAATATTTATTGCCAATAATAATTAATATACAACAGTTCCCCGTTCCTATATCGTGAGGTAAAGCTCAGCACCTGCCGAACCACGTTGTTTCTGTACCACTCCTCCAAGGGTTTCGTCAAGGGTGCCTCCAACGTTTTTAGTCTTGCAAACTCGGCAAGCAGTTCCCCTTGCAGATCTAGATCGTACTCGATCGTGGCAACCGCATACACTTTCTTACCCTCGAAGGAGCTTCCCCCCTCTTCCACAAACTGCTGGAACCGTTGGTAGTGACTGGTCCTTGGGGGTTGGAAGAAGACATCTTCGTCGGAAAAGTTGTAAAGTGACATGATTTTCAGACTTAGACTCAGACGATAACTGATGCTGTAAAGCTTCTACACGAAATATAAAGTAAAATACGCAACCTTCGTGAAATATGGCCGTGAAAGTCAAGGTTATGGGTGCCCCTTTCCACCACCACCACTACAAAGTGCGACCTTGACTGATTGCAATATAAAGAGCATGCTTGTTTCGATATTTAGTTGAGTTTGTTTAGTTCGCGAAAGAAGATCGAGTTCGTAAAAGTGATGGATAATTTATTACAAAGTATCGAAAAGGTGAAAAACCAAGTGCGAATGAAATCGGGGGAGATTGTTAGTTGTGTAAATGCTAAACAAACTGCACCGTATCCAATATTGATACATTGCAGAAGTTATCCTCTAAATAAATCGCGAAGCAAGTTTGTAGCGGTTGGTCTGTCAAGTTATACACCGCATTGGCCTGTAGTGCAACTGTATGGTTGTAAAAATGACTGGATAAGTTTCAATGAAGAAGAATGGAAAGTGTTCCTGGCGAATCAAGGGGTGATAACAAACTATTTCTTTTCAAGAGATTTTGAAGTTCAACCAGTGAGCATAAGTCCTTCAAAAACAATTTCCTTCCAAACTGTTGCAAAAACAAAAGTGATAATCATACAGGACCAGGGTGCATCTGAAATTTATTTGGGATTGGAGTCTCTTGTGGAATTATGGGAACTCCTAGCATTAATTGATTGTCGATTGGGTCTGTTAAAAAGTTTGGAGTTTGAAAAGTTTTACACAAGCGTTATCAAAGGGGTTGCCTGTATGTCTGGCGACATAAAAAGCAACATTCATAGCGTATTGATGAATTTAAATATAAAGTCTGAAAATGTTGTGTGTATGTTGGAGATGTTAAAATTTGGTGAACAAATAATTACATGTGACGTTGAATTTGAAAACTTTGCAAATAAGATTAATTAACAAAAGGTGTCAGAATGTGGATGGTATACTCTGCAGCATCGCGTCCTGTGGCTACAGATTTACACACAGCAGTTATACTTCTTCAGAGTTTGCTTCAAGACTTGGCATTCGATGCTGGACACGAAAGCGTGTATGGGTTTGAACGATTCGGAACTATCAGCGAGCTTGAGGAGTTAGAAAAAAAATATCAGAAGGGGGTCAAGTTATGTCGGAAATTTTTGGAGAACCGAATATGTGGAAAGCTCCTTCTGGAAAGTCTAATCGATATTGATTTAGAGGAGTTTACTGCTGAAGTTGAAATATTTGTGGGTAAAGATTAAAACCTGATATATAACGATCAGTTGAAGAGCAGGCAATCATTACGTGAAAGTTCTATAAGGTGTTGAGATGCCGATCGATAAATTTGGAAGACACTTGCATAGTCATCATGACCCTCAAATTTTTCTTGCAGAAATGGGTGAGGCGGAATTAAGAAGCGAATCTAATTTATTATTACTGGCTCTTAGGACCGATGAGAACGCCAATTTTGTTTTTCTTGGAGATGAAGCTAAAGGCGACAGACGCGTGTATAAGTGTCCAATAAGGGGAACCATTACAAATGTAAGAATCTCGGTGAAGGAAGTTAAACTTTATATTAACGACAAAGAAATTAAGTACACTGATTTAGTTGGAGTAGACCTGAAGGTAGACGATGAGATTACAGCTATATATAATATAAAGAATAGCTACCAAGCGTTGATGTTGACGTTAACTTTGCAAAGCCCCCTTATAGTGCATGCATAAATGCCATAAAATGGTTCGCCAAGTGAAGTTTGATATGTCAAAAAATAAAATCCACAATATGATAGTATGGAGTTTCGCATATCGGCAAAGTAGAATTAAGTTTTGGGAATTTGTAGCTGTAGATCGATGTAGATTTCAAAGAAGAATTGAAGATACACATAAAACGCTTGTGAAAGTTTTAAGTTTGAACCATAGAAATAAGATATACTTAGAACGCTTTGCATAATTTTATAAAGAAATTAAAATGTATTACTATTAATAATGTTGATAGCTTGTAGTATGTTAGAAATGTTTTTGCATTACAATGTATTATTAACGAATATATCTATCGTTTTAACGAAACCTGTATTTTATTAAATAAAACTAGTAAGTACATAAAAAATTTATTTGAAAATTATTGCATTACATAGTGTTCGTATAAAATATAAACATTAGACAATGCACAATAACATAGTGGTTTCATATGATGCATGCAAGATGGTTTTGATACACTCAGTGCTGGTTGTTCTTCAATTTCAATTATATGTTTATCGATGAAACTTCTTAAAAATGTAGCTTTTTCATGTCCCTTTACGTAGACTACGTCAGCATCTTGAACAAGTCGCATCAAAATTTTTGGAAATAAGAAAACAGGCGTGAATCCTTCATCCCAATTAATACAGTGATGATTTTTCATCAACCAGTTAGCTTTTTGTTGTAAATTTTGGGGTAACGCAGAAAAATGAAACGGAGCTCTAAAAATGTAATGTGAAATGGTGTTTCCATCGTATGCAGCTAATTCTTTTGGTGAAAAATTTTTTTCGGAAATCATGAAACCTTGGAGATCTATTATAACAAACATGTTGTTGCTCCTAAGGCACTGATTAAACTAACCATTTGGTTTTAATCTTACAGCTGTTTAACAGCTTTTGTTAGCGCGTTGTATGTAAACACGCGATCGTGCAAAACCAGGCAATACGCTATTGTATCGGCCGCCATGTTGACTGCCGTTTCAAATTCGAGTCTAAACACAACAGCATTAGCTTGTAAGTAATCCTTTTGATTCGAACAATCCACAACAATCAGAGGAGCAATTTTTTTAAATTCTTCTAGGGATAATAGAGGTTCGTTATGTTTGTTATAGTATGTTGATTGAAAGTGTGAATACATTTCGTATAGAGTTGCATAATGATTATTTGCGAAATCGATATTCAAATTATCGTATGGATATCTATCGGTGTTTAAGTAAACTCGAAGATTTGTAATACTACAATTATCAAATTCGTTCATTTTTTTGTCGATTTTTCCAGAACGATCTGTCTGGAAACCCAGTATAACTTGTCGCGGAGTCTGTAATTTTGTACTGGTGGCAATCGCATGAGAATGTTGCGTAACTTGATTTAGTCCTGAGATTATATGAAGTTGCCAACTTCTAAACGGTACTTGAGTGTCGATATTTTTATCTATGTATTTTGTTAGAGCTAATTCTTGAGCAAGGCCTGCTGTAATATGGGGAACTTTCCAATAAAGTTTTTCAATTGTAACTTTGACATCTTCATCTATATTTGGACTATATATCGCATCGTTATCTGTATTACTTCGAATTAACACCAATTCTTGCCTGATATTTAGTACCACTTTTCCGTAATCCTCCGCAAAGCCCAACAGCATGCTGAGGGGTATGCAAACGTTAAAATTACCAGATGCATCAACTATTTTGCTTGTTGCGTTGGGAAGCCATCCAGCGTTTTGAAGCTTTTTAATATCGTTAGAACTGTAGGAAACATAACCTTTCATAGTAGATGTTATACCAGGTTTCGTTACCGAATCAACTACAACGCCATTCATTTCATAGCGAATTTCGCTAAATAGGTGGGCAACTCCATTGTTAACAAATGTTGCGTTTGTAGCTCCTCCAGCTGTTTTTAACAATTTTCCTTGTATATACAAGTAACTTAAACCGGGTAGTGTTGACATATCTTCTTGAATCGGAATCCGGATTTCGTCATTATTTTCAAAGCGATTCGTATAGGGTTGATGGGTATGTATTTGATTGCTAACAATTGAATTGTCAACAAGAACTTTTTCACTAATGTTTAAAATACTCATTGTAACACTTGAAAACCTAACGATTTAAGAAATGCTTTATTCTTCTTTGTCAACTGATCGGCTGACGACCTCTTACTGACTGCGGAACGTTTGGTATGTCTCATGTTATATCCTTTTGGAGCTGTAGATGATGTGTCTGAGCTAAAATTGCTGTAAGTGGTGTTGAATCTGAAACCCATTATAGCTTCTTCAAATGCAAACTGACCGTCACGGTTTCTGAACTGAAACTGACAGGAACATCCTCTTGGTCGAGTATTTTAATTGTTATGTTGGTAATTATTTTAGTGCTGATTGGAAGATAAATGACTGGATTTGGAGACGCAACTATTTTGTATCCAGACGGTACAGTAGGAAAAAATTGATGAATTATATGACCTGCTTCCCCATTCTTATAAGATCCTAACGATATATTGCAATGTATTAATATGGAATTTATTTTCATTATCTTAGTTATATTTTCAGACGAATGCCACACATTGGGTTTATATTTTTGAGGTAGAAATCCTAGTAAATCTCCTATCGAGTTATCCGCAGTGAAGTCTATTTCGTGCGACGACTTAATCATCGTTTTCAGCGTGCTGTTACTACCTTTTATTAAAACGTATTCTCGGTTAGCTGGATTCAGGCTAGTTTGTATGTAGTCGTTGATGTCGTTAATTTCATAAGCTCCTTGGGGTATCACAATATCTTCTCGCCCAGTAAGTTTGAAGACGTTCTTCGGTGGTGATATATTGGGAATAGAATTGTACGACTCAAAACTAAGTAAACCCATTACATATTCGCTGTCTTCTTCCAAAAAAAGTGGTGGATTAAAATCTGCACTTAATACTGATGAGTTACCGGTAAGAGTAAAAATGGTGGACATTCTGAAGTACTTTATTCAAGAACTCAAAGCGCACTGCAGGTACATGTCAGTTTACGTAGCTATATAAAAACTGCAAACACAGATGACCACAATTGTAGGAATTTAGGTTCTGATATCTATCAAAGTTGTACGCGATGTTATTCTTGCTACCGTCGCTGCGAAAGTATTTTATTAATTCAAGAGGAGGTTTCAAATGCCCTATGCTGTCGAAGTATGTTACGTTTTCACTACGCTTCACGTAGGCAGTCCAATGGGTGCCAGGACCTATATTATCGTCGAGATTTACGATACCGCATTCGTTTTCATGAATTCTAGATGGCAAAGCATTGCGCATGAATACTCCTCTAAAATACGGAATTTTTAATATTTTAGCATACTTCGCTAAATCAACGTTTGTTAACGCTCGTCGCGGTAGCTTCACAGTTAGTTTTTTGGTTGGTAGGGTCTTAAATATAATCCAAATCCTCTTTTGTAGGGTCCCAAATGTAGACCTTTTCCAAGAGCAACCGACTCCATCGCTTTATTATGTCGCTCCTTTTCTTTAAGGTCCTTTGCAGCAGATTTAGCATCTCCCACTGCTTTGGCGATTGCTGCAGCTCCACCTCCTAAGGATCCTAGGGCGCTTAAAGCGGCAAATATTGGTATGAGTGGTAAAATACCACCAGTTTTAGGGATTTTGATTATTCTAGTTTTTGGCTGAGCAATTTTACTTTTTTTAATGGTTGCTAAAGCTAGCTTTGCAGCTTTCATTAAATCGTATCCTTTATTACCTTTAATACGGTTTCGCGCACGCGTGACCGCACCGGTAAAGCTAATAACTCCACCAGAACGTATTTGCCTCACTTTTTTTGAACTTCTCTTTTTACGTAGAGCACCCATTCCTAGTTTGGTTTTTCCTTTCATAATACCTGTTATGGTTAGTGCTGCGGCTTTTTCTCCAAATTTAGCGTCTTTTGAACGAAAACGTTGCCACGCCTTTTCGGAAAGTATCTTGTCAGCTTCGTGTCGTTTCTGAAGATCTTGATGTTGAGAATATGCGATATCGTGCTCTTTGCACGCTTCGTCTAGCGGATTAATTCCCTGATCTCCCCTAGCAAGTCTTTTCTTTAAGCGAGTACCTGGACCACAATACTTATATCCAGGCACATGTAGTTCCACTGGCAAATTATTTATAAGCGTATTTAAAACACCACAACCTTTCCTTCTCACGGTTCGTCGACGAATACCTGGTTTGTGCGCGTAAACTCTCATATTAAACTATTGCGATCGATTGCAAAGTTTGAACTGCAAACATTTCTTTAAAACTTGTTCTTATATATAACTTGATCACTGGTTAGGTTTAGCTTAGTGTTTAGCGAGTGTACTGGAGAGAACGGTGTCGAAATGAAAAGGATTACAATTGAAAAACAAAATGTAACCCTACCGATCGTAAATCACGATGCTAAGTCATTGGTAAAACCATTTCAAAGGCATAGTGTTTTACTAGGGAAGAATTGTAAAAAAGGGCTTTTCGTGGGCAGCTCAGCCAGCGGTAAAACAAGCGTGATGGTTACTTTGATAGAACACCCTAACGGCCTACGATTTGAAAATGTTTATTTATATTGTAAGACGCTAGATCAGCCTAAGTATGCATATCTTAAGAACTTATTAACTCCGATAAAAGAAATTGGTTACGAGGAATACGAAGATGGGGCTGCAGTCCCACAACCTATGAACGCAAAACCCAATTCTGTAATTGTTTTTGACGATGTGGTCGGAGAAAATCAAAATATAATTGAAAATTACTATTGTTTCGGACGTCATAGAAATATCGACTGCTTTTACCTATGTCAAACGTATTCATCGATTCCCAAACAACTCATTAGAGACAATGCTAATCTGATAATAGTATTTCAACAAGATAAAACAAATCTCAAACACATTTACGACGACCACGTCATTGTGGACATGTCGTTCGATCAGTTAAAGGAATTGTGCTCTATTTGTTGGCAGGAGGACTACGGGTTTTTAGTTATAGATAAAGATAGTGCAATAAATTCCGGAAGATACCGGAAAGGCTTTGATTGCTATTTCCACATAAATAATTAAAACTTACTTCAAACTGTTAGTGGTTGGCGAACAACTGTAAACGCAAGATGGATAAACGTTTAGTTGCCGAACTGCTTAAAACGAGAAAAGCCGTAAAAAGGAAATATCAAAGTTTAAGGTCAGACATTGCTCAATCGCAGTTACAGTTGGCGGAACAATTAAAACCAATTTCCCAACCCCTTCAGGATCTAATATCAACTCTAAAAACTGAAAGAGTAGATACTCCTGATATAAAAAGTAAAGTTGAGCATGCGACCTCTCCACCCAAGCCTATTATTCCCCAACCAAATTTTCTAAAGTTAGAGGACATTGGAGAAATTTCACCAGAAACAGAATTACAGGATCATGTAGAATCAGAACAAACCGCAGAAGATGAAGTGCATGAAGAAAGCATCCGGGAAGCTAATAAAACCGTACAGCAAATGATGCAGTCTCAAGTTTTGGACCAGTTCTTAGAGCAGTATGACGGATTAGCTAGGCAATATATCGAAAACATGATACATGACACACAGGACGAATTTGATATGCACTACGGAGTACGATGGGATCTTGAGAGCAATAAATTTTCTATAGGCAATAAAGAATTAGACTTTGATGGGGAAGACATGGTCATAATGGATGGTGCAAATAGGGTGGTTTACAAAGGAACGCCTGGAATGTATGAGTTAATGTTTAAAAAGAAACCCATAGGTTACAGTAAAGCTGACGAAGACAATTATAAAGATATCGTTAATCGGTCTGCAGCCAACCGGCAAAATTACAATCCCAACGATCGAATAAGTGGTAATGCAGGACAAAAGTACAAAAACGTTGTTCGCCGTTTAGTTGAACCCAAGCGACGAGGTAAAGGACTCCTAAATTTAAATAACAAGCAGATTGAATTTGTTCCCTGGAAAAATCCGAACACGTTAGTAAACAGATTACAGATTTTAATAGCCTCGCAGTTGGCAGGTCATACCGGACATAATAACGAAATTCTTAGTATCATTGACGCTTTAAAAACAGAAAAAATTATTAAATAAACAAACCGATGGTTAAATAGAGACCCAAGCTTGACTTCTCATCACATAGTTACGAAATGCCGATCGATAAGTTTGGAAGACACTTACACGATTCTCGTTATAGAGCCTATCCCACTCATGTTTTGTTTAAAGTCAAAAATATATCGGAATTGTATTACGAAGTCCCTCTACACATCGTTGGATCGAAAACTGACAAAGCGGGATTCTTCAAACTCGGAAAGGGGCAAACAGAATACATATTTCCGTTAACGTCGGCTGTTGTTTTACAAACAAATAAATCTATAGAAAACGTGGAAGTGTATCTCAACAATGTTCATGTAACTAATCTGATCGGTCAAACATTGAAACGTGGAGATGCTTTCCGACTTAAGCTTCCCGATGGTGGAAAGGATGTTCTCATGTCGATGCAGTTAGTTCTTAAATGTTCACTGCAGCAGGAAAAGGTTCCAGTCTAACATGAACGTTAAACATGAAGTTGTCGAAGAATTGCACAAACCAGCTAGAAAAAATTTTAAGCGGCGACGCGTGATTGTCAAGGGAATAAACGATTTATTCCAAGCTGACTTGGTAGAAATGATACCCTACGCAAAACTTAACCAGGGATACCGATACATTTTAGTTGTGATCAACGCATTTTCCAAATACGTTTGGGCATACCCCGTCAAGCGAAAGACGGGTCAAGCAGTTACCGAAGCTATGAAGAAAGCGCTTAATGCTGCAACACAAAAGCCTAAAAATTTGCAAACAGATATGGGAAAAGAGTTTTATAATGCAGAATTTCAAAATTTGATGAAGAAATTCGGCATAAACCATTACAGTAGTTATTCAAATCTAAAAAGTAGCATAGTTGAGCGATGTAATAGAACTCTAAAAAATATGATGTGGAAGCAGTTCAGCTTTCAGGGAACCTACAAATGGTTAGATCTTTTACCAAAAATCGTAAAAGCGTATAATTCAAAGAAACACAGCACAACTGGGTTTAAGCCAAAAGATGTTAGTAACAAAAACGCACCTCAAATTTTACAATCTGTATACAGTCATACCAAAACGGTAGATCCTAAGAAACAAAAATTTCACTTGGGCGATCATGTTCGGGTGAGCAAATATAGAGCTGCATTTGCCAAAGGATATACCCCCAGCTGGAGCAACGAAATATTTAAAATTGCAAAAGTTCGTCTTACTAACCCAACAACCTACATATTGGAAGATGAAACTAAGCAACAAATAAAAGGAGGATTTTACGAGTACGAATTGCAGAAAACTAAACACCCAGATATATTCCTAGTGGAAAAAGTGGTTCGGAGAAAAGGAAATCAACTGTTCGTTAAATGGTTAGGTTTAGATAAGAGGCATAATTCATGGATATCTAAAACAGATCTTGTATAATTTTCTGAACTGTAATTATGATGAAATAAAATAATTTTTAATATGTATTTAGTTTAATTATGTTGCTATACAAACGTGTTTGTTCTTTAGATTGTCATTTACAAATAATTGATATTAAATAGACTTCAACGAAGTCACGTAAAATATAAACATTTTTCTCACATTTTTTAGTTGTTTTACTTTATTATAATATATATACACATATAAATAATGCTAATACAATCTACTTAAAAACTACAAAGCGCAAAGCAAATATGAGTAATAACGTACAAGAAAGTTTCTGTAAACGATTATGGTAGGACTCCTGCAGTAAACTAACAACCAGTACTGCTCACTCGCGACAACTGTAAATTAATTTAAATTGGTTCTGAAACGGCTGCCTCTAATAAATCCACCAAATCGTTAAGTCTGCCAACGCTAGGAATATCCTTGTGTCCCCATGCTAAAGTATTGGTAGAACCGGGAATAATGAAACGTTTGTCATCGTAAGAAGACAGCGCAACTTTATTAACCAGTTTGGTGTACATAGTGTGCAAACTAGAGCGAAAAACGGTCATCATACAAAACACTCTAGACTGCATGTTTGTAGCTACTGCGCTATACGTTTCCGTCGTAAGAGATTTTTCGATAGCGCATTTCTTCACACCCTTAGCCTTTCTATCTGTTTTATCGCGCGCATTTACACAGTATGATTTTGCACCCGTTCCGTAATAATTTAAAACAGGGGTACCAGCATATTCGTCTTTCATCTTGCCAACAACAGACATGGTTCGCGGCATTCCGTGTTCCCGAGTTTTATAATTAGAAGTATCGAATTTATCTAAATGCTCTTTCATGTCATCATAAAAATTTTCAGTGTAAATTAGCAATATAAAGGAGTCAGTATCGGAATATAGAAGAACAACGTTATTACCATACTTTTGTTTCAAAAAATTATAGAAAAAATCATACATGACAGTTTTCGATATATCCAGAACAGAGAAACCAACGTAACTCGGTTTGTTGTAGAAAACAGAAGTTCTGTTCATCTCAACGGCTATTAAATTTTCACAAAATATAGATAAATTTTTGAAATTTGGTTTTGCAATTAAATTTTCGGCCCCAACTCTTTTACCAATTTTTTCCCAATGGCTAAGCAATTTAATGTTCACCCTTTTGTCCACGTTTTCCATTGTTTTTCCAAAAACGCTGTTATTAATACCCTTGAAAAAGTTTTTTTCAAAGTCGTTTTTACTATCGTTTCGAAATTTGGTGTTCAAATCAATATAAGATCTTAACCACGGAGACTGGGTAAATTTCAGTATTCTATGAATTCGCGTCAAGATTAAACCGGCATCTAAACATTGTTTTAAATTTCTGTAATGAATAACATACTTGCTTTTATCAAATAAATTTGGAATTAATTTTGCATCTTTAAATTTTCCTTCAGGCGGAACTAGCAACTCGGGACAATATGGGAATTCATTGTGGTATTCGTGCAAATTTTGTGGGTAGTGCAAGTCAACTTCCAAAACGTAGCCCGTATCCGATTCGTCCGAAATGTTGGAAACGTCAAAGTTTTCAATTTCCTCCGCGGTTAGCCAAATAAAATCGCGCTGCGGCAAATACTGTCGCATGGCATAGCCATACAGATTAGTTGCATCTAAATACATGATAAAAGAAGTGGGTTTTTTCGAATCATAATTTTCAACAAATTTGTTGTTAGCAATAGCTTTCCTCCCCACACAAGTACTGACTCCTCCGCGTATTCCCTTTCGAAAAAAATGTAGCATATCCAAATCGGTTAGCAACTCTAATTCCACAGCAGTGTATTTCAACATAGCATCCCAACTTAGACCCGGAGCCGTGTAATAATGGGCCGGATCTAGTAGGTAATGCTGTAGGCAAAGAGTTCTAAAATTTTCAAATACGTCAGCCAAAAGTAGTACGTCCGATTTTAGATAGATGTCAGAGTAGTCGCCCAAAGTTTTGCATTTAAACGTTTTCCACACATCAACAGCGCGATTATAATTTTCGACCGAGATTTCCTGCTCGTTCAAAGTATCATAAAATTGTTCTATTGTCGGCAGATCGCGCTGTTGTAGTTTGGAAAACGAATCGACGTAGGAGTATGGAAACACACCTTTTTGCCTCATAAGATTAAATTTAACGCCGTTGCCAAATTCTTTCTGTATTTGAAAACACAGATCGGAATTTAAATTTTCAGCCAAACTTGACAAAGAACTGTTCATGAACCGAAAACTGTCTAAAAATCGCAAATGGATGTATATTTTCTCGTTCTTGCCAGCATTATTTTGAATTTCATCAACTAAAAAGTGCTTGCTAAAAGATATATATTTTTCCTTGTTTTGTGGAATAACATCAATTTGTTCGTTTTTTAAGGCAATTTGTTTGACAAAAAGGTGGGAATCATAATTTAAATTATGAAAAAATATGGGAATAAAATTTGGAAGAATAAAATTTAGATTGCAATTGGAATGGGCGGCTCCTCGGTAATTTCCTGTGAGATAACAGTGATCTCTTACTTTATCTTGCCCATCGTCATCAAACGGTAAACTACAGATGTGGCATGAAAGAGCATCATTAAAATTTTGAATTTCGTTTGCGGTCAAAACTTTCATGGGCACAACATGTTTTAAATGGTTGGAGTATAAATTTTGAACGTCCCTTTCTAAACGCTCCATGAACACATCAACGGTATTTTCACCACGATAAATTTCGAATTTGGATAAAGTGTCATCATAAGAACATTTAATAAAGTACGCGAAAGAGTAAGGTTGGTGTTCACACACGGTTACCGTGAATGGTTTTGTAGGATTGGGATGCGACGTAGCAAGTGGTTTTAAAATGGTTTCAAAATCAGCATAAATTACGAAGGGAACTTTTAATTGTTTTTGATAATTTTCAAATTTAAGAATATTTTGAGGCGCAACTTTTCCCAGTTTGTTCGTTATCAAGTCAGTAGTTGGCAATTTTGTGTAAACGTGATTACAGTCAAAACGAAGGTGCATGTGTAACTGTTGTTCAGTACGAAAGTAATGGAGACAGCCGTCACAGAAGTGTTTTGCGCCATCTCTAGCCGTTATTTGTTGCGAAACTAATCTAGACAAATCTTTTATCCAACAGTAATGACTATTACCCACCGTATCAGTAATAAGCAGTAAATTGATATGAATAAATTTTTTATTGTGGGTGTAATGCAGGGGTCCTACAATTTCGTATTTCGTAACATTATTTCGAAAAACTTCTTCAACACCGTACACGTTAATAGAAAGTTGTGGATTACATTTTTCAAATTTAGAAACATCGCTTAATCTCACCGGAAATTCGATGCCGTCGAAGCGCAATAACTGCCGGCAATCTGGATAGGAGCTGGTTCGGTTGGAAGGTCCTGTCGGTTGACAAATGGCGGAAGTCACCGCCCAGCCGAAACAGCATTCATCCTCATTTTGCACATTTACAACCGCTTTCTTGTTCTGAATCTGTTTTGGGAGCGGGATGTAGGACGAGGCTCGAAGCGGATTGTACTTGTTAATATTTACATCCAAATACATTAGGTGCTTCAAACGCCACCCTGTAAAAAGATATGGTCAATAAATATCGATACAAAAGACAAGAAAAGCAAATATATGTACCCGAATCTCGCTCCTGAAATTCTGACACCTTCGCGTCCAGCATCCCCGTAAAACGATCACATAAGTCATTCAAGTCGGTCGCAACTGTTGCAATTTCATTAACCGTCTGAAACGTTTTTACATCTTCTATTTCTTGACTTTCCAAAACAAACAATCCAAATAGCTCCAAATTGATCTTAACGCTTTTAAATGTCGCCATTTTATTTTCTATTAAAGTTACAATTTTATGTTTAATCTCGTCCATAAATTCCGCAACTTTTATATAATTGTTAACGGGAGTTACTCTGTAGGTAACAATGCGCTGCTTGAAGGCGGTCTGACGGATCACCACTCCTTCTCCAAAGGCTGCTACACCAGATCGGCTGTTGTGGCGATTGCTCCTGAGATGTCCTACATACCCGGAGCGGGCAACGTTTTCGTCACACACATCACAGTAGCGCATAGGAGAAGGTCGAGAATCTGAAACAAAGAAAAACACATTACTCTAAACATCTGAAACGCGGCAGTTCGACTTACCATTAGGAGGATTTGTTTTAACTCTTTTGCTTGTGGAGGGTCCTTCACCATCGGTTGCCGCCGAAGCCTCCAAACCGTTGCCTGAAAACCGCAAAATCGAATATTCTTTTTACGTTATTAATCAGAAGCAAATCAACTTACCGCTCGTAGATGGGTGACCCAACTCCTGACGGCAACTCTCTCGTCGGTGGCGGTACAATGCATCCGATCTGGTAAAGAACTTGCTGCATTTGTCGCACCTGAACATGCTAGTTGGCTAGTAGTTAAAGACTAAACACACCTACCAACACCAGAAGGATATAAACAAATGTTAGCAGCAGAACTTTGTTATTTGTTCTTGGCAACCTAGACCGAGAGCATTTAAATAAAAAAATTACTAGACTCGGTGTAGACCTCCAACTGGAACGAACGCGGACGTTGAACTCTCCAGTCTGGAAAGGATTTTCGGGAAGGTTTCAACAATGTTACTATGGAATTGGATTGTTAAAAATACATATTAAGCAATTAGCGTCTGCTGCACCCGAAGCACCTTCGATAACCTCAACTTTCTGGCCAGCTCATTCAAGCACAACCGTCGTGTCTTATTAAGTTGGCGGATAGTATGATTGTAGTTATACCTCCTAAGGTTATCTTGGTGCTTTGAAATAATTCTCTGGAAACGGTTCAGCTTGCGCCCGCTAGCGTCAAGCATCTCGATGGTTTTGAGAATCTCCGTTTTCAGAAATTCGCTGGCGCGTAATTGGACTCCATCTGCACACCAATCTTCAAAACCATCGTTTTGACTTTCTCGCGTGGAACGTTGTGATGGTGCAGCTGAATCATCACTCGTTGGCGGAGAAACTGAAGTACCTGCGGGGGTTGGGTCAGCTGCACTATCAGAAAGATCCATGGATGTTTTCTCATGGGTTGCGGCGGTAATTTGTGGAGTGTCAGCAGCCAAACTGATGTCTGCAGCCAAACTCAACCCATGTTCTAAAACACTACCCTGAGAATCGCAGTAATCAAATGTTTCTTCAAAAGAGTTATCAATGTTCAAACTTTTTTTCAGATTTCGAGAACGATTTCGGGACAAAATGCTGTTTTGTGTAAATTGTTGGTAAAAGGTTTGTGTCGACATTGCTTTAATAACATGGGAATTGAAAGTTGAATAAGGACTTACATTTTGTGACAAAGGAGACATTTCAATAGTGCTCCAATCGAGCTTTTGAGCCAAAGGAGACATTTCTGTGGTATTTGAATGCACTTCGGAATCAGAACTAAAATTTAAATTTTTTTTATTATTTGAATTTAATTTTGAATCGACACCATTTAACATTTGGTCCAAAGGGGTCATGATAATATCCGAGTCGACTTGTGAATTAGCGGTATTTTGAGACAAGGGGGGCTTTTCATAAATAACATTTGAATCTAATTTTGAATCCTTGCTAATTAAATTTTGGATGCTAGCTATAGATATATCCCCCTGATCAAAACTTCCATCCAAAAAGTTATTAACTGCTTGCGAACAATCACGAGAAGAAATTTCAATAATTGTTGCAGGTTTCGCAATATTGCAGCTAATGACAGAATTATTCTTCTGGTGATTGTTCTCAAATAGTAAGAATTCGGCAATACTCTTTTTTAGTGCATCCACATTTTTACTTTCTCTACTAATTTTAGAATTTGAGGTGCTAGCTGCAGAAATGTTCTCATATAAACTATTTGAATTATCCGTCCCGACGCCGTTCAGCATCTGGTCAACGCATTCTGCCAAATTAAATTTCGGTTGCAAAATACATTCATTTATTTCAACATTATTTGCAGAAATCTGCTCGAAATGGTCAGAGATTTCAGCATGATTTTCATTCGCAACATTTTGCACTGAAGCATTAAAATTCAATTTAGGTCGCGGAACACTTTTGATTTTGTTTAACAAGTAATTCCTCAAAATGCTTTCACACACTACGTCCTGAGTCAATCGTTGTTCTCCTTGGCGGTTATTTTCAGGTCTTAGCTGCTTTGCATTTTGAACAATTACATTTTGCAAAATTTTGATTTTATTGGTCGATTCTATAGGTAATGCTTTACTAACCTCAGAGCTGGTGGAAGCGCTCGGTTGCGAACAGGCACAGAGTTTAGCTTTGGACTGCTGGAACTTCCTCAAAGAGAGTCGCGACCACATGGACCGCACACCTCGAGGAAAATCACTACACCCCAACACAACACCGCCACAAACACCACAAGAACCGCAGTTAGCACTAGCACCCATTTCGCTCGAGAGTTCGACGTAAAATGGCTTCCCAGACATTGTGGAATGTTTATTACCCAGACAGGTTAACCTTAGCCTTGATCCCAAGGCAAAATGGTGGGGATGCAACATAAAAATTAGGGAAATTTTATAAAATCAGTTCAAGGTCAAAGTAGTAGTCCATGCTAACTCCGCTTGGATAAAGTTAAAATTCACCTCAAGGTGAAACTTGAAATAAAACAATATATTTCAATTAAGTTATTTATGTATAAATTTATATATCATACATTCACGCTGGTGGTTGAGGAGTGTAGAAAGAAAACATAAAAAAAATAAAATTAGTAGAGCATTAAGGAAGCTTAGAAATACTTACAGATAAATAGGAAGAGCTTTTGCTGGGCCGCATCCAAGTAAACTTCGCCAACTAACGAACCCTCTTGCAAATCGAATAACTTTTCAAATGAATTATTTGGGAGGTTGCGACACGTCGACAATTGATATAACATATATTCGGGCCTGATGATTATTACAGCCATTGCTGCGCGCCACATTAATTTTTGTTCGTCTTCTAAAACACTTCAAATTGTAAAATAAGTTCACAGACGCAAAAATATCAAAATTACCAGAATAAATCAAAGTATGGTCATTGGTGGGGAAAGGAGTCATGATCGTTGGTGTCGGATGGAGATTCACTGTTCGATAGTGGGCTGAAAATGGTATAAGTACCATCTTCAAAGACTCAAGGATAGTATAACTTAAAAAATAAAAAATAACCTAACCTTGGAAAACTTAATCAATTCGAGGACCAAGGCTATCTTGTCTATACAGATTCCAAGGCCAAGGTTAACCTGTCTGGGTTCTACAATTTCTTAAGCTCTAAAAACAAATTATCCGTTGAGCAAGACTGCGCAGAAGCGGTTCAGTCTCATATGCTTAAGGCCAACTATCCGCCACCATGTGTTAGAAGAATCTCAGTTTTCTTCGAGCTCTCGCACGAGCAACATGTTATTCCTGTACGTTCCTGACGACGGAGTGTATCACGTAGATGAAACTGCCGAAAGTCGTTATTATAATTTTGATGAAGAGCCAACTATAAATCCTGAACTGGTATTTAAATTCCCTAAGATATCTCATCCATTAAACACTACACTAGCAAACTTTTTCCGAAATGACTCGGGATTCTTTCATTACGATGCCTCCACTCTGTATACCAAGAATCCGTATCAGATGATCTGCTTGGATAGATATCCTGCACTACATAATTTGGAACTTCGCGTTAATGTCTTCGAGAGGTCAAACGAGTTAAAAGCCGCAGCTAAAGAGGTGGGGGAAGTGGATAAGTGTAATTAAAAAGTGTAGTGCCATTTATGTAATATACTCATTCAGTCTTTGTTTGTGTGCGGGTCAACATGATACCTATAAAATTATTAGCAGCCTTAGCAGCTGTCTACGATGGTCATCTGTATGTGCTGCAACCATCGAATTGCGCTTCGGCATCTATTGCATACGATCGTGATGGTAATAACAGCGTGATTTGGAACAAAATGGATATTGATACCTGGGCTGACATTCCAGTCTTCAAATCGTCTGTCAAGAACTTAACGGAAAATGGTTTCGTAACATTCAAGATTAAATTTAATTTTCCTAAATACACGATAAGTACAAATTGGCAAACTATCGTGACGAACAATAAAAAGCCTAGCATACAAAAACTTGCTATTAATGGCAATCACTATTGTTGTATTTCTACAATAATTGTCGGAACTATTTTATTACTTAGTTTATCTATGTGTATTATATATTTCTTTATATATTGGTCAATTAATTACAATAACCTACCCTAGTGATCATTATGTATATTTAATTAATAAATATATTTGAAATCTATTTGGTGTTTTCTTTTGGAGCGACTAAGCTGGTGGACGGCGTGGCCGTCGGGTAAAGGAGGAGAATGGTCTTGAGATTAGAAGGGGCTAGTGAGGTTATGCTGCGAGCACTTCTTCAGATAGGACTCCAACTATAAGCGTTGTTGTCCGCAGGACAAGCCGTCCGCAAGACAAGCCCGCCGCAGGCGAAAAAATTTTTTTGGACCGTGACCTTGAACATGAACTCAAGGTCAGGAGTGGGGGGATGCTCCAGTCCAGACGGGGCGCAAATCTCAGCCGTCCGCAGGACAAGCCGGCCGCAGGCCGAAAAATTTTTTTGACATTGACCTTGAACTCAAGGCCAGGGGTGGGGGTAGGAGTGGGGGTGTCCTTGACCTTGAACTCAAGGCCAGGAGTGGGGGGTGGATCCAGAACTGTCCAAAATAACCTACTCTAAGAGACTGGTTGATTGATTGATTTTAAGCAGGGTCATTGTCAGGTTAATGAGCCCAATTTGCACTTCGACTCTGTGGTCTTTTGTGCACCCCTGATTATTTAAGTAGTCCTGTGCCCTCAACGAGTTGCAGGATATGTCTTACAAGGTGCTCGTGTGTGAAGGAAAAGCTGCTGTCTTTTGCGGTAGAGCGCTGGACAGTCAAAGATTATGTTATGAGGCGGTTTCTTCCTCTTCTTCACATGGTCTACAGAGTGTGTCTCCTCTGTGTACACATATTTTTTGGAGGTGTTTTTTCAGGTGGCAGTGTCCTGTAACAAGTCCCACCAACCTTCTGATCTGAGTTCGTCTTAACTGGAGTACATCAGTTGTTAGTCTGGAGGAAGGTGTCCTAATTATTTCCTTTCCCAGTGTTTGTCCCTGTGTATCCTCCCAGCGAGAAATGTGTTGTGTGACGGTCTACTTTTCTATTGCTGTTCGGATGTTTTTTTTTAGGTATACCGAATACAGGCTCCAGTTCTATAAACGGGGTAGATGCACCAGTTTTCGCGAGGGCGTCTGCCTTTTCGTTTTCCTCTACACCTGTGTGCCCTGGCACCGAGATGAGTTGAACTGTGTTCCTCTCTGATAGAGGTGTCAGATGGTTTAAACATTCCCTCGTTAGTTTGGAACTAGTACGAGGTGATTTGCTTTTAAAGCTGCTTGGCTATCTGACAGGATGCTTATGTGTTGTTTAGTGTACCCACGTTTTGCATTTTCCTGAACACATTGCATTATGGCAAAGATTTCAGCTTGGAATACAGTGGCTTTAGTACCTAGAGGTACACTGATGTTCTATTTTGGTCTTGCGCCATGTATTCCTGCCTCTATACCTTCTGATGTGCGGGATTCGTCTGTGTACCAGACTAGCCCTTTTGACAGAAAGGGTGGGGTTCCTTGGGCCCAGTCATTGCGAGAGTATCTCACGCTGAATGGTTTATCAAACGAGTATTGGGGGAGGGTGTAGTCGGAGCCCATTTTTAGAATGGGTTGGCCTTTGACTACCTCCCGTATTCGTTTGTGTCTACACTGTTCATCGGAATGGCAGGCAAAGTGCAGAGTAATGGAAATAAATATAGACGATGAAACCCTACATACCCTCCTATTCGCTGACGATCAGATACTAATAACGGAAGACGAATACGACATCAATTACACGATGAGAAAGCTGACGGAAACCTATGAGAAATAGAATTTAAACATTTATTTTAATAAAACCAAATATATAGTTTTAGAAGGAAACGGTAGTGGAAGGGATCTAGACATAGACGGAAAGAAAATAAAATCTTGTAAAGAATATAAATACGTAGGGCTACTTAATAATAATACAAACTAAATAAGTTACACAAAAGCTAAATTTGCTACTCTGGTCAAACGATCTACGTAAGCAAAAAAAGAAAAGAATATACAACACAATGGTCAAAAGTATACTTACGTATGGATCTGAAACATGGGAGGTTACGGAAAAAAACAAGGATAGGCTGCTAGCTACGGAAATGGACTTCTTGAAACAAAGCTGTGGTGTGAGTCGACTGCAATAGGAGGAGGATAGAAATGGAAGACACAATTATTGAGAAAATAGAAAGAAAGCGATTACTATGGTGTGGCCACATGCGGAGAATGCAGCTTGACCGATGGCCACAGCTTATTTGGACTTGGAAGCCACGTGAAAGAGAGGACGCCCGCAAGAACATGGGATGAAGAGGTGTGAGAAGCGATGAACAAAAGACAATTAGAAGAGAACCTATGGGAGAATAGGAACCTCTGGCATTTAGGATGCGAGACACGGCCTCAATAGCTGTAAAAATCGCAATATGTGTGTGGTTCAGAAATGGTAAAGGCTTGGTAAACTAAAAAATTAATGACATAACGTTTTTGGGCGGGATTATGATGAGAATGTGCGTTCACGTTGTATGTGTAGGCTTGCGGTACACGGAATGTCCTAATTTTCCATCAAGTCGACAACTAGCTAAGACGTCGAGAAAAGGGAGATTGTCATTGCATTTAATCTTCATAGTGAAATGGATGCTGGAATGTTGGGAATTTAAGTGTGACGCAAAGCCGGAAAGAGAATCCCGTCTATGAGGCCAAATAACAAAGGTATCATCAACGTATGTGAACCAACATTTAGGTTTTAAAGTTGCGGATTCTAAGGTTTCCTGTTCGAATGCTTCCATAAAAATGTTAGCCACGATAGGATAGAGTGGAGAACCCGAGGCAGCACCCGATACTTGTTTGTAATACTGTCCATGGAACAGAAAATAGGTAGAAGCTAGGTATTTTTCTACTAGGAGAAACCAGTCAATGAGCTGATTGTGTGAAAAAAAAATGTCCTGGATTAAAGATATGGAATCAGGAATAGAAACCTTAATAAACAGAGATTCAATATCAAAACAGACCAAAAATATGCTCAGGATTTATCGACAAAGTTTGAAGTCGATAAACAAAACGGTTAAAATTTAGGATGCAAAAATCAGTTTTGCTAACATGAGTTTTTAGAATTTTGATAAAATATTTCAAAAGTTTATAAGAAGGGCAGTAGATTTTAGAAAGTCTGTACAGTCTGGTTGTCTCAGAATGGCTGGGGATCAAAAATTATTGGACTACTTTTGAAATTAAAGAGAGTTTTATAAAAGCAGAAGTAGATTTTTCGTTGCAGGATGTAGGATTATAGAAAAATGAGCGGTAGGCGTCATCCGTAAGCAGTGGAGGTGAGAATGGTGGTCGCTACGAATTTAGACATTAACAAAACAAGTCAAAAGACCGGAATTAAATTTGGTTACGCCATTGCCCTATAAGAAACACAATTGCAATTTTCTAAAACATTAAAACTGTAAAAAACTGTTAAATATTTTAGAAATTTGAAGGAAAAAAACAAAAAATACGGTGCGGACATGGAAATAGAAACCCTCCTAGCTATAACAAAACACACAATACTAGACATAATTAGAAATGACACAATACGCAAAACATGCGACAGAGAGGATGTAGTCAGATGAAG
The DNA here is from genome assembly GCA_958336395.1 of Ctenicera cuprea. Taxonomy (NCBI): domain Eukaryota; kingdom Metazoa; phylum Arthropoda; class Insecta; order Coleoptera; family Elateridae; genus Ctenicera; species Ctenicera cuprea. The sequence continues at coordinate 13,698,271 of OY284493.1, forward strand.
CAGATCAAGACGAGGATTCTGGCAAAGTCACGTGGAAAGAATGGATAACAACAGACTCGCAAAGAGGATAATGACCCAAAAACAAAACACAAAACGTCTACCTGGAAAGCCACAAAAGAAATGGTACGAAAGCTGGACATCGGGCTCACAAGACAATATATAAGAGGCAAAATATAAGAAACAACACCGCGTCCTAAATTAAGAAGAAGAAGAAGAAAGAAAAAAATCAAAAAAATTGCCTCAAAATCTGGGGGCACACTTTCTTTTTTATTTTATAATGTCAGACAACTGAGGATATCGTTAATTTCTCTGTGACGCCTTCTATGAATTTTTGAATATAAGATTTGTGCTAAATTGCCCATGAGTGATGCTTAGATAAAATACATAACTGAATTTTTATGTACAGCAACATTTAGACAGATTATTTTTTTCCCTACCATTCAATTTTGGCATGTCGAGTTGTTTTATTATAAAAATTTAAAAAAAAATATAAATTTAAATTTTTTTACCTGCAGTATGCAACTGACTGTGCGCCTCCGATGTACATGCCGTTCTATTTTTGTTTCACTTCCGCTAGAGTTCGATGAGTAGTGAAATCTAAAGACACTGTCAGCGCGTTAAACGTTGATACAAAAATACTTTTAAAATGTGATAAGTAACATATTCTAAAGTATGGGAATGTCCAGGCGAAGTGCTTGGCTCATTTTCTTATTTCTGATTAACTGCCAACTCAGTAGTGTACGCTTTTTCGTAACGGCGGCGAAGGTGAAACTCATAATTAGTGTTTGGGATTTTATTATTTATGGTAGTGCTCTATAAATTGTTTTGCGTTGTTCCTATAAAAATGGTAGTTTCAAATTTGTCAATATTAGCCTTAAAACAATTACATTACTAGAATGTACGAACAAATAACAGTTATTTATGTTACTAGTGGGATAAAGGCGTTATTATAACACGAGTTTGAAAATTGCACGACGAGGTCGTAAACCGAGTCGTGTAATCAAATGAGTGCCATAATAATGCATTATCCCACGTGTGACATACAGAATGTTATCTACGACTGCACAATTTTATATTAAAAATCAAATTTTTTTTGTTTAAAATGATATTTAACATTATTCATTAATTTATTTGCAAATGTCAAGTCTTTTTTAAAATACTTTTCTTTTAATATCAAGTAAACGAGATAGTATCGATTAGTTCAGTACCATGGCAACCAGCTCGTTTTTTTTTCAAAAAGAAACCTTCAGTTTTGTTTGTGTAAATAGAATAAGTTGGGTAATGAAGCTATTATCTCACTAGTGAGATAATGAACTTGGTTACCTAACGCAAATGAACCACATAATAAGTCCTTATCCAAACAGTCGTAGATAAACAAAATTCGTTCCAATATGTTTATTTTCAGGCTAACGCTATGAAGAAGACATTAATCAAAGTTATGGCTAAAACACAAGACAATGCTATTCGGAAAGAAGTACGTTTTTCGCTATAACAATAAGCATTTTAAGAGATTTACACTATTTATTTTCAGGTAAACGCATTTGCTTTGCAGCTCCTACATTACGACATAAAAATTACAGCTGCTGGATTCTTCAACATAGATTTCACTTTAATTTATTCTGTACGCAACAAATATAATATTGATTAAGTAAAATATAATTGTACGTTGTTTTTTGTAGATGATCGGAGCAATTTCAACCTACTTAATAATACTAATTCAGTTTGATATAGAACCAGCGACTAAGTAACAAACAAGTTTGCACACAATACAGTTTTATAATATTCGAAAAATATAAGCAGTAAAGTCGGTCAAATAGTTGTTGTATAGTTCTTAGTTTAATGCATATAATGTTGAGTGTTATTAAGCATAAAAACATATTTGTACTGACTTTCAAGGCTTAAAGTGAGTCTTGTTAGCACTGCAATAATTTTAATTTTTGTCTTTCACACATCACATTTTGCATACTGTGTGAATTTTGAAAAAAAAATGAATCACGTAAATTACATCAAGAAAACAGTGTGTAAAAAAAACTGGACACCGATTTAAATAAGCATTTTTTTCACGCTACCGGCAATGTAAGTAGGCCTTACATCCATAGCTACAGGGATCGTAAATGGCTGATAACATTCGTGTACTAGTTACCCTTGACGACGGAACTTAATAGTGTCACTTACATTACTAGGAAAATAATATTGATTTTAACTGTTCGTTGATACGGTAACAAGCACAGACAACTTAGAATAATGGAGCTTTTAAAAAATAATTCCGATGACAGCCGTCAAAACGAACTTTTAAAAATATGATTAAATTTCTACCTGTAGGCCTACTTACATTGCCGGTAGCGTGTAAAATTTAATAAGTAACACGGAACGGATCGACTAATAACATCCTCGGCAGGCGACAAGCTTCGGCTCCGCCTCAGCTCGTATTCGCCTACCTCGGATGTTATTACGTCCTTACATTCCTTGATACTTAAATAACTATTAAATGTATGTCAGATGACTTTGGAAATTATATACTTTCTAATACTACTGTAAATTGTAACAATTTGTACCATCCACAAACCTTTGTAAAAAGTGATTTAAGCGTAATCAAATAGATATAGAAATTAATTTAACTAGTTTTCATTTAATGTCACCAATAGCGGATTAAAAGATTTTCTAGTTTAAGCTCAATGCCTTTTTTTTAATAATAATGTTTATCGAAATGAAAGCTAGTTGGCAAACTCCATGACCTAAGAAAAAGACCCACACCATTCACCCAGCTGCATTATTTAAATTAACGCCGGACAATTCCTACATCTAATCAGACGAGTAACACCAAAATATTGTGATCTCGTCGAGTGTCTTGGGATGCCCATAGATAAGTTTCGGTTACCAAGGTCGAGAAAGATCAAGTGGTCTCAAATGTTGTGTGGTGTTGCGTTGCTGGTTAAAATGCATAATGTCGTAATGAGTTTGGCTTGGCGGCCCACAATAATAATATGAACATGTCAATACTACTATTTACTTTCGGTTTAGACCGCTTCGTCATTTGGGAACTACACTCAGCATAATCAGTTAAGGACCGACCTGTAGCTTGTCTGCCTGTGTGTTCTATAGTGTTCTATTCACTCTGAAGATGCTAGCTGCAATGTCTTGCGAAACGTTAGTTTAAATGGGTTCGCAAACAGCTAACAGACATAAGCCGATTAAGTATTATTGTCCTGACAAACAAAATACATTAAGATCAAATTCTTGTCCGTCTCAAAGTTTAAATAATCTGAGCACACGGCCCTGTTTAGGCAGGCAGGGCCTACAAACCAATATGGCTCAAACTTTTAGAGCAAATGCTTGTAAAGGCAGACAAGCTACAGGTCGGTCCTTACCTGATTATGCTGGGCGTAGTTCTCAAATGACGACGCGGTCTAAGCCGAAAGTAAATCGTAATATTGACATGACAGTTCGAGAAACCGTGAAAGCCTCAAAGAAAATATGAACATGGTTTACACAATATATTTGGCAGACGTTTCGGTATCAAGGAATAAAATTGTAAATTGACGTTAAGTTTCGATTTTGGCTTTAATATAACTCAAGGTCGCTTTCACTGTCTATGACTATGACTATTTAGCCACTGGAAGTCACATTGTGTGACTTATTGGCAAACTCCATTTTTGTAAACAAATTTAAGTTCATGGCTAGTTTGGATACCAATACCACACCGTTGATCAGGTTACTTTCAATGGTCAACTAATCGGAATTTATTCGCGTTGCTGGATCGGCACAGCAAAGTTTAAAATTTCTTGCACAAGGTCCGAAAGACTTTCATTTTCCCATTTCCCTCCTCCATTTGCCCCTCTATTTTTCACGACGATAAACCAACATTGATTTTACTTTTTATAAACCACAACAGACGTTCACTCTACCGATGTGCATTGTTAAATAAAACGGTAGTATAGGATGACAAACGGCAAGCTTGCGTAAGCATCCTTGTTTGCGTTTCGAATGGAACAACGCAGACCAAAGCGAGGCAGGGTGATGATACGTGACTCTCATCACCTTACGAAAAAACACTAGCCGTCATGCTGAATTTTTATAAAATTACCATACAATGGTTTTAATAATAGAGAATTTTTAAAACACACCCTGTATTAATAACATTACAATTTTCTTTCTATTCTACCTTCTAAGCGTCCAATTTTGAACATACGAGGATCGTTCGAAATGTACGTGGCCTAACACAGAGATGGCGCTAATTCGGGGGAATTTGCATTGCCATTTTTCAGAACCATCCTTTCTTAAGTTAAATATGACAGTATACAGCGATCTGTCAATTAGTTTGTGTTTGACAGTGCGCCAAAGTCAACGTCTCGAGTGATTTCGTAAACAGTGGAAAAAACTGAGTTGCGAGCAGTGATAATGTACTTTCATTTGAAAGCCTTAACACCAACCGAATCCAAAGCAGAGTTGGATTCGACATTTTTGAAGTCCGCTCCTTCGTTTTTGATGGTTAAAAACTGGGTTGCCAAGTTTAAGCGTGGTCGTGTGAGCATAAAGGACGAACACCGCAGTGGACGCCTAAAAACGGCTACTACCCCGGCTATGATTGAAAAAGGCCTCCGTATCGTATTGGATGACCGTCGAGTAAAAGCGCGCGAGATAGCAAATATGGTGGGCATCTCAAATGACAGTGAGCACAGAATTTTGACTAAAACATTAGAAATGAAGGAATACTCCGTGCGTTGGGTGCCGCGTTTGCTAACACCGGAGCAAAAACTGAATCGTTTGATTGTTTCTCGCAATTTTTTGGCAAGTTTTAACCGCAATCCGAAGTACTTTTGCGCCGTTTCATAACCGCCGATGAAACCTGGGTCCACCATTACCCTTCCGAAACCAAGGAACAGTTCAAACAATGGACACACAAAGGTTCTCCGCCACCAAAGAAAGCAAAAACGGTTTTGTCAGCAGGAATGGTTATGGCAAGTGCATTTGGGATCGTCGACTACTTGGAAAAGGGAAAAACAATAAACGGCGGGTATTATGCCAATTTGTTGCAGCAATTAGGGGACAAAATCAAAGAGAAACGGCCTCATTTGGTAAAACAAAGTGCTTTTCCATCGAGATAACGCACCTGTACACACGTCTGCAATCGCCATGTACAAAATTCATGAATTGGGATTCAAATTAGTGCCTCATTCGTCCTATTCGGCAGATTTGGCTCCCAGCGATTTTTATCTATTTCCAAACTTCAAAAAATGTCTCGGCGGTAAAGAATGTTCTCCAATTCCGAGGTAATCGCTGCTGTAAATAGCTATTTTGAGGACTTGGGTTCGTCTACCTACAAAGACGGCATTGCTGCTTTGCAGCATCTTTGGAATAAGTGCGTTGAGCGAGCACAAGACTGTATTGCAAAATAAAATGATTTTTTGCCCAAGAAACTCGCGTTTTCTTTGTTAGGCTACGTACATTTCGAACGATCCTGGTATATCTTATCAATGTAAAAAATATGAAATAAATTTTAATTGTTTTTAAAGTCTTGTAGTTTAGTTTTACAAATATAAGTTTTTGGACGCGTTCTTAAGTACTTTTTAATGAGATAAGTATGCAACTTTTTGGTCGAGTTTGGAGTTCTTAAGTTACTATTTATCCGATAAGTATGCGGCCCTTTGGTCGAATTCGATGGTGGCAAATTTCCCCCTTTACTTGACCGTGGTCGAGTTCAACGCCGCCCACATATGAGTACAGTTTTAAATGAAAATAAAACTATGTTATCTAATAAGAACAATTTTATGCAAGTCCTGGTACTTTTGATGTAAAACCGTATGCAAAACATTATTTTGGCCCAAATTTAATAGAACACTGTTATTATTCAGTTAACGGATATTAAATATATAGTATTTTCTTGTTGGCGAGAATATACATTCGGGTGCATCAGCAAAGTTAGGCATAGCTCTGCCTGGTCAGTATTTGGATGGGTGTTCGAAAGCTGAGTCAACCCGGCACCTCGTGTTCTCGGAATGGCACGCAAATAGGTGGTCCCGGATGTCGCATTAACAACGCGGCAGTCGTTAAAGGTGTTGGAATTGCCCTCAAAGTATAGATGCTGGGGGGCATAGTGGTTAAAGCCTCAATACCCTCCGGAACATAGCAATAAGCCAAACCCGGAGTGAATGGGATTACCTTTACATCGGTCCGGTAAATGAGGATAACGATTAAGAAGAAGAAGTATTTTCTTGTATTTATGTTTACATCTCTGTATTTGTTATTTTGTATTTGTTTTGACTTATTCATAAAAACTGTGTCGTTTTTCTCTAAAGGATGAATAAATAATTATTATTTTTTTTATAGTACCTGTTGAAGTTATTAATTAATTTATTTACAAAATAAGATGACTTTCAACAACGTAAAACTAGAACCTATTTTCAATAACAGTTTTTCAATTCTGTTTATCAATGATAATTACTTTCTTTACTCTCCCCTGGATCCGCCATCGGCTCGATAACTATATATAAATATTACGAAACCAGCTAATCAATACAACGCCGATTAGAAAAGACAACAGTCTCTAACGTGATACTTAGTGCGTAACAGTGTCGCAGTTGGGTACTCTGCATTGAGATACAACCATGTCTGATATTTGCATAACATTGTACCCTGTACTTCTGTTATTTAAATGTTTCGGTTTATCAACATTTCGTGTTATTGGTTCTGAAGGAAATAGATATTTTGTATCTATAAAGCGTTTCACTATCTATAAAGCAACTTTCTACGCATGTATAACCATATCTCTGGTAACCGGCCTTACAATTACCCAGTTTTACATAGAGGAATACCAAAATAAAATGTTTGCGTACCTGACTAACTTCGAAACGTATGCGTTATTTTTTTTGTATATGTTAACTATTATTTCCAATGAAGTTTATGGAAATACCGTAATGGAAACATGGAAGAAGATTATTAAAATTGATGATGTTATGAATCGATTAGGAATTTGTATCAAAGACAAACCTGTTAAACTGCTTTGCATTGTCTCGATATTATTAGGACCAGTTATATTGAATTTGGCATGTACAGTTTCTGTAATCCCTTCGTTTAATCAATTTATATCGTATGTAATAGGGGTTTTACATTTCCAAGGATATTCTTATATCCTAATACCTCAGATTTCATTTTGCTGTCACATTATGCTACTAAAATATAAATTTGCAGCTTTGTCTAACTTTTGGAATAATTGCTATTATGACGAATCTCGGACTGACGATGATTATCACACAATTAGGTGTACGATTTATATAAGAAATGTTTCGGAATTATATCAACAATTGCACGAAACGTACACTACTATCAATAAAATTTATTCCGCACCCCTTTTGATTAATATGGGAATGAATTTTTATATGACGACTACGCATGCCTTCAAGTTGTCACATATGATCTATGACGGCCGTGTCGCCCTTAATTTGCTGAGACTTGCAATATATTCAAACATACTGATCATACATGGCTTCAAATTGGCAATGGTTATACTATCATGTGGAATTTTGAGAAATAGCGTAAGCAGCTTGTTATTTATATTTAATATGATTAAATAAAATGCTTTATAATTTGCATACTAAATACGTAAGTATACAAATACTAACACAATTAGCAATACATGTTGTTTATTTGAAAACGATTTAGTATAAATATTTCGTAATTCACACCAAAACTCACCCTTTGCTGGGACATCCTATCTTAAAAAATTTAAATAGCACTATGCCCTTTGTGACACCTCAAATTTAAGGTTTTTTTTACATGCTATCCTTTTACGCAGGGAAAATAAAATCCATAGATTCGTTTTTGAGGAAAAACTATTTTAATTGGAAAACAATAAATAAGACGTAAAAAATTGAAGAGCGCATTGTAGGGTAAGGTGATAATAAGAAAACATTATTTTTTAAATACTTGTTCATTCCTGTACATCAGCTCTCTCTACTTATCACAGTTTTGACGTTGAATAGAAAGTATTACAACGTGTTTTGTGATGCAAGAAACAAATTTTGTTAGTTTGTTCTCAAAACCGTATTATTTTTAATTTTAATTTAAAGAAAGAAGTAATAATAAAGCGCACGAAATAAAAATATTTCATAAAAATTAAATACGAGCATGGGTTGAGAAGTTCGTGGGATGACGGATAGATGGCGCTGTTTCAGACAGTTTCTGTGGCGCCCTGGCAAGTTCACTCCTTCAGACCGTCAACTGTTATGTTTCACATCGCTGCGTTCATTAGTTTCGTTTTGACAGCGTGTCAGAGTTTTTGACAAGATGAATCAAATTTGTGCTGTCATTAAGTACTTCTTGAAAAGCTTATCAGCAACCAACATTCATAATGAGATGAAGGATGGTCTAAAAGACTCGGCTCGTTCATTTGCCACTGTTGATAAATGGGTTCGTGAGTTCAAATGTGGGTTTACAAGTGATGAAGACGCACTCCGTAGCGGACGCCTAAAATCTGCCACTACACCAAAAATTGTTGAAAAAGTGCATGCTATGGTGTTAAAAGACCGTCGGTTGAAGAAATCTGAGGTAGCGGAGACTGTAACCATCTCCAAAGAACGCGCAACGTACATTTTGAATAAAAAATTGGCCTGTCCGCAAGGTGGGTGCCGCGACTGCTCAGTGTTGATCAAAAATTTGTGCATATTTCTCGTTAGTGTTTGGAGCGTTTTCAAAACAACAAAGTGGATTTTATTCGCCGATTTATCACCACGGATGAAACTTGAACAGTGGCGGCACAGTGGCTGTTGCATCTGTAGGAAAGATAATAGCTTGGGATAATAGCTTCTGATTGATTACCTTTGAAAAGGCCAAACCATCACAGGCGTGTACCAGGCGAGTCTTTTGGACAAATTATAGCAAACACTTAATAAAAAACGTCCTGGTTTAGCCAAGAAAAAAATTATTTTTCACCAGGACAATGCACGGCCTCACACAAGTGTTATTGCTATGGGAAAAATTTACGAATTAGGCTTCGATTTGCTGCCACACCCGCTTTATTCGCCAGACTTAGCACCGTTGGACTACCACTTGCTTCCAGGTCTGAATAACTACCTAGCAGGCCAGAAATTTTCATCAGACGGCGATGTATTTTGAAAAACTTGACAGTTCTGAATTTATCAAAGCATAAAGGCTTTGGATCATTGCTGGTTTAAACGTATCGAGGTGGCAGGGGATTATGTTGAAAAATAAACGTAATTTCAAACCACAAAGTTATGTTTTTCATTTTCATTCCACGGACTATTCAGCGCATCCACGTATCAAAGTAATATTTGTATTCCTGTACGATAATGAAAATTAACAGAAACACCTGGGAAATTATTGTGAAGTTGTTGTGTAATTGTGAGAGCTCTACTTTGCAATTTTTAAATTTTGATAAACTTTAACAATGGTTTACACTTTAGCTGAAACAGGAGAAATTAGTTTAATTTTCGCTGCCAAAAATCAGTGTGCTCGAAGAGCTGCTGCTACTTTCAACGAAAATCATCCCAGCAAGCATGTTTTAGAGTTGATTGCAAAATTTAGAGAAAGTGGATGTTTTTAAACATATTGTCATGTTAGAGTTAAAATAAACCATAATTCGTAGTTCGTGACTATGCCCAAATGAACCCAGATCTCGAAAATGCAACAATAATATATTTGTTTCGAATTGATACATGACTGATTACTTAACTTAAGATACACTTACATATACATAACAATAGGTTATCCAGAACTCACATTTTGACTAATAGGGGTAGCTACAGCTTCAGATCTAGTGGCTCTGCAAGAAGATTGACTGCGCAGCTGAGCTCTAGTCATCTAGTGCACTCTAAAAATGAATGCTTACACAGGTTCGACATTTATTTTAGGTAAACTTATAATAAATATTATAAATGTAAATGCGCTTATATTAACAAAGTACAAACGACAATGATCATCATCGATATATTACCATGCTTTTATTACGTAATAATATAAAGTGTCTACAGGCTGTTTCAAATTCGAGCCCCACCATGGGGAACTCGCTTATTCGAAGAGATAGAGAGTTGGTTAAATTGAGGCAAAGTTGCCAAATTTTATGCCTAACAATAATCTTTAAAGAAATTTAGAGTAGCCACTCTGGTTTTTCAGATATCTGAAAAAAACTGAAAAATCTGGTTTTCGTTTTTTATCCGCAGCTAACTTATTTATGAAAATTTTGGAAATCACTAAAAACATTCTCAAAGCAACTTTTTATTCTAAATATCGTACAGAAACCAGATTTGCGATACGACGTTTCGAACTTTGCGAAACCATCATCAGGTTCATTTTTTTAAATACGGTTACTACTTTTTTTGCAGCGTATTAGAACAAGATTTTTATTACGATTACAACGATGTATCACACTTTATGGTTTCGATTTCATTTAATGCTAATAAAATGAAAAATGGAAATTTTTTTGCAAAATTTAAACCAGAATTTATTAAAATATGAACTATTTTTAATCAAATGCTTAAATAAACTTCCATCTTCGTTAAGGCACAATCGAGTACTTATTTTTATGCTGCTTGTTGCTCAATTGTCTCGTTATTTCGTTGAAATAACACAAACAATGAAAACCAAGTACGATGAGCATTTATTATTAGTCAGCATCATTTCTTCATTCGTTATACTATAAATTTGTCATTTCTAAGGTTGTTTCTAAGAACTTATATAGAATGCCTTTTTCTAATGAAGAAAAACGCGATACGATGCGTGTTTATTACATGTGCAACAATAATTCCCAGACTGCAAGTGAAAGATATTTGCAGATATACCCCGAAAGGCACCAGCTGGATAGAACATACTTTTTGGGGTAGGATAGAAATTTGGTACAATTTGGGTCTTTTGTCAAACCAAAAAGGAGATATAGTAGTAGAATACCTGAAGAATACAGGCAGAATATTTTAGATCAGGTACTACAAATACGTATTTTAAATTACGCGTAATATGCAGACAGAGCTAAAGTAACCCTTGTTGTACTTCTAGCTGCAAATGCTATTGTCAGTTGCTTTATTTTTTCATTATTTTAAATAAAAGTAAAAACAAGTGGCTACTTCACGTTTAATGTTATTCTATTATATTTTTTTCCATGATATTATTATGAGTATATTGGTTTAGGTTAACAACAATCCCACAAGTTCTACTCGAGAAATAGATGCTGAATTGGCCTTACCCCACACCCAGGTTTGGAGGATTTTAAAAGACAATAATTACAAACCTTATAAAATACACGTTAGTCACAGTCTTCGACTTTGCGATAATCTTCGAAGACGGGAATTTTGCAACTGGTTAACACGGAAGATTAATCAAGATAATGATATCTTAAAACAAATCATTTGGACTGATCAGTCCCAGTTTACCAATCGCGGAATGTTCAATCGCAATAACGAACATTACTGGGCCATACAAAGTCCACGTCAATTTAGAGAGATTCGAACACAACATCGATTTTCGTTGAATGTTTGGGTTGGCGTGTGGAACAATAGAATAATAGGCCCTTTTATTTACGAAAGAAATTTAAATTTAGTGCGTCACCTCAATTTTTTGAGCACTCAGCTGTTCACCTACCTAGAGGATGTTCCTTTGGACATCCTTCGACAACTTTGGTGGCAGCAGGATGGTGCGCCCTCACACAACGCGGAAATTGTACGTGAATACCTGCATCAAGTTTTTCCTAATAAATGGATAGGAAATCGCGGTGTAGTTGAGTGGCCCGCACGATCACCTGACTTAAGCCCACTGGACTATTTTCTGTGGGGTACACTAAAGAATAAAATCTACAAAGAAAACGCCGCAAACATCGATGAATTAAAAAATAAAATTATTAATGAGTTGCACCGAATACCCACAAGACATATCGAACGTGCTGCAAATAACATAAGAAGACGGGTTCAAATGTGCCTTAACGAAGGTGGATGTTTATTTGAGCATTTGATGTAAATAGTTCATATTTTAATAAATTCTGGTTTAAACTTTGTAAAATTTCCATTTTTCATTTTATCAGCATTAAATGAAATCGAAACCATAAAGTGTGATACATCGTTGTAATCGTAATAAACATCTTGTTCTAATACGCTGCAAAAAAAAGTAGCAGCCGTATTTAAAAAAATGAACCTGATGATGGTTTCGCAAAGTTCGAAACGTCGTATCGCAAATCTGGTTTCTGTACGATATTTAGAATAAAAAGTTGCTTTGAGAATGTTTTTACCGATTTCCAAAATTTTCATAAATAAGTTAGCTACGGATGAAAAACGAAAACCAGATTTTTCAGTTTTTTTCAGATATCTGAAAAACCAGAGTGGCTACTTTAAATTTCTTTACAGATTATTGTCAGGCATAAAATTTGGCAACTTTGCCTCAATTTAACCAACTCTCTATCTCTTCGAATAAGCGAGATCCCCAT